>JAJHSJ010000001.1:45226480-45263081 GCA_021015155.1 Magnolia officinalis
TCGCTACTGAATTTCTCCTTCATCTCCTTGTCCAACAGTAACCCTCATAACTCTCTCCTTAGTGGTCAATTTAGACGATTTTGAGCTCATTCGAATGATAAGTTGACAAGCTTTTAAATGAGACCAGAATTGGGTAATTTTGAGACCGTTCGATATCCCAAAAGCACATTAGAACTCTTTGATCGTCATTTTGTAATTTCGATTGTTAATCTTTCTAAAATGCGCGACCAATGGAGGCGTTCATAACTCCTTCATTTGATGTCGAAATGGGTCGATTTTTGGTCATCTAAAAGGTACTTTAGCGCACTTCTATTCCAGATTGCAACAATCATCGTATTGCGAGACCATTCGGGCATCTGTAGTGGGATCCAGTCGCGCTACTCTACTGAATTTCCCCTTCATCACCTTGTCCAATAGTAACCTTCATAACTCTCACTTTAGTGGTCGAATTTAGACGATTTTGAGCTCATTGGAATGGTAACTTAACAAGCTTCTAAATGAGACCAAAATTGGGTAATTTCGAGACCATTCGATATCCCAAAAGCACCTTGGAGCTCTTCGATCGTCATTTTGCATTTGGATTGTTATTCTTTCTAAACACACGATCCAACGGAGACGCTCATAACTCCCTCGTTTGATGTCGGATTGGGTCGATTTTTGTCATCTGACAGGTAGTTTAGTGCACTTTAATTCCTGACTACAATCATTGTATTCCGAGACCAATTGGGCATCCGTAAGTGGGATCGCAGTCGTCGCTACTGAATTTCTCCTTCATCTCCTTGTCCAACAGTAACCCTCATAACTCTCTCTTTAGTGGTCGAATTTAGACGATTTTGAGCTCGTTCGAATGATAAGTTGACAAGCATTTTAAATGAGACCAGAATTGGGTAATTTGAGACCGTTCGATATCCCAAAAGCACATTGAACTCTTCGGTCGTCATTTTGTAATTTTGATTGTTAATCTTTCTAAAATGCTTGATCCAATGGAGGTGCTCATAACTCCCTCATTTGATGTCGGAATGGGTCGATTTTTGGTCCTCTAAATGGTACTTTTGTGCACTTCATTCCTGACTGCAATCATCGTATTCCGAGACCATTTGGGCATCCGAATGGGATCGCAGTCGTAGCTACTGAATTTCTCCTTCATCTCCTTGTCCAACGGTATCCTTCATAACTCTCTCTTCAGTGGTTGAATTTAGACGATTTTGAGCTCATTGGATCGTAACTAGAAAAGCTTCTAAATGACAAAAATTGGGTAATGTCGAGACCGTTCGATATTCGAAAAGCACATTGGAACTCTTCGATCGTCATTTTGCAATTTCGATTGTTAATCTTTCCAAATCGCGCGATCTAACGAGACCAGAATTGGGTAATTTCGAGACCGTTCATATCCCAAAAGCAGGTTGGAACTCTTCGATCGTCATTTTGTAATTTCGATTGTTAATCTTTTCTAAAATGGCGATCCAATGGAGGCGCTCATAACTCCTTCATTGACGTCGAAATGGGTCAATTTTTGTCATCTAAAAGGTACTTTAGTGCACTTCCATTCCAGACTATAATCATTGTATTCCGAGACCATTTGGGCATCCGTAAGTGGGATCACAGTCGTCGCTACTGAATTTCCCTTCATCTCCTTGTCTAATAGTAACCTTCATAACTCTCACTTTAGTGGTTGAATTTAGACGATTTTGAGCTCATTGGAATGGTAACTTGACAAACTTCTAAATGAGACCAAATTGGGTAATTTCGAGACCGTTCGATATCCCAAAAGCACATTGGAACTCTTCGATCGTCATTTCCAATTTCGATTGTTATCTTTCTAAAACGCGTGATCCAACGGAGACGCTCGTAACTCCCTCGTTTGATGTCAGATTGGGTCGATTTTTGGTCATCTGAAAGGTAGTTTAGCGCACTTTAATTCCTGACTACAACCGTCCTATGTCGAGACCATTTGGGCATCCGTAAGTGGGATCGCAGTCGTCGCTACTAAATATCCCCTTCATCTCCTTGTCCAACAGTAACCCTCATAACTCTCTCTTTAGTGGTCGAATTTAGACTATTTTGAGCTCATTGGAATGGTAACTTGACAAGCCTCTAAATGAGACCAGAATTGGGTAATTTCAAGACTATTCGATATCCTATAAGCACGTTGGAACTCTTTGATCGTCATTTTGTAATTTCGATTGTTAATCTTTCTAAAATGCTTGATCCAATGGAGGTGCTCATAACTCCCTCATTTGATGTCGGAATGGGTCGATTTTTGGTCCTATGAATGGTACTTTGGTGCGCTTTCATTCCTGACTGCAATCATCGTATTCCAAGACCATTTGGGCATCCGAAAGTGGGATCGCAGTCGTCGCTACTGAATTTCTCCTTCATCTCCTTGTCCAACAGTAACCTTCATAACTCTCCTCTTCAAAGATCGAATTTAGATGATTTTGAGCTCATTGAATGGTAACAAGACAAGCTTCTAAATGACACCAAAATTGGGTATTTCGTGACCGTTCAATATTTGAAAAGCACATTGGAACTCTTCGATCGTCATTTTGCAATTTCGATTGTTAATCTTTCCAAATCGCGCGATCCAACGGAGACACTCATAACTCCCTCGTTTGTTGTCAGATTGGGTCGATTTTTGGTCATCGAAAGGTAGTTTAGTGCACTTTAATTCCTGACTGCAACCGTCCTATTCCGAGACCATTTGGGCATCCGTAAGTGGGATCGCAGTCGTCGCTACTGAATTTCTCCTTCATCTCCTTGTCCAACAGTAACCCTCATAACTCTCTCTTTAGTGGTCGAATTTAGACGATTTTGAGCTCATTGGAATGATAAGTTGACAAGCTTTTAAATGAGACCAGAAGTGGGTAATTTCGAGACCGTTCGATATCCCAAAAGCAGGTTGGAACTCTTCGATCGTCATTTTGTAATTTCGATTGTTATTCTTTCCAAACACGCGATCCAATGGAGACACTCATAACTCCCTCGTTTGATGTCGGATTGGGTCAATTTTTGGTCATCTGAAAGGTAGTTTAGCGCACTTTAATTCCTTACTACTTCAATGCAATCATTGTATTCTGAGACCATTTGGGCATCCGTAAGTGGGATCGCAGTCATCGCTACTGAATTTCTCCTTCATCTCCTTGTCCAACAGTAACCCTCATCATAACTCTCTCTTTAGAGGTCGAATTTAGACGATTTTGAACTCATTGGAATGATAAGTTGACAAGCTTTTAAATGAGACCAGAAGTTGGTAATTTTGAGACCGTTCAATATCCCAAAAGCACATTAGAACTCTTCGATCGTGATTTTCTAATTTCGAAAGTTAATCTTTCTAAAATGCAGGATCCAATGGAGGTGCTCATAACTCCCTCATTTGATTTCGGAATGGGTCGATTTTGGTCATCTGACTGCAATCATCGTATTTTGAGACCATTTGGGCATCCGAAAGTGGGATTGCAGTCGTCGCTACTGAATTTCTCCTTCATCTCCTTGTCCAATAGTAACCTTCATAACTATCTCTCCAGTGGTAGAATTTAGACAATTTTGAGCTCATTGGAATGGTAACTAGACAAGCTTCTAAATGAGACCAAAATTGGGTAATTTCGAGACTGTTCAATATTCGAAAAGCTCATTGGAACTCTTCGATCGTCATTTTGCAATTTTGATTGTTAATCTTTCCAAATCGCGCGATCCAACGGAGATGCTCATAACTCCCTCGTTTGAAGTCGGATTGGGTCGAATTTAGACGATTTTGAGCTCATTGGAATGATAAGTAGACAAACTTTAAATGAGACCAGAATTGGGTAATTTTGAGACCGTTCGATATCCCAAAAGCGGTTGGAACTCTTCGAACGTCATTTTGTAATTTTGATTGTTAATCTTTCTAAAATGCGCGATCCAAGGAGGCGCTCATAACTCCCTCATTTGATGTCAGAATGGGTCAATTTTGGTCATCTAAAGGTACTTTAGCGCACTTTCATTCCAGACTGCAATCCTCGTATTCCGAGACCATTTGGGCATCCGAAAGTGGGATTGCAGTCATCGCTACTGAATTTCTCCTTCATCACCTTGTCCAACAGTAACCTCGTAACTATCTCTTCAGTGGTCGAATTTAGACGATTTTCAGATCATTGGAATGGTAACTAGACAAGCTTCTAAATGACACCAAAATTGGGTAATTTCGAGACCTTTCGATATTCGAAAAGCACATTGAACTCTTCGATCGTCATTTTGCAATTTCGATTGTTAATCTTTCCAAATCGCGCGATCCAATGGAGACGCTCATAACTCCCTCGTTTGATGTCGGATTGGGTCGATTTTTGGTCATCTGAAAGGTAGTTTAGCGCAGTTAATTCCTGACTGTAACCGTCATATTCCGAGACCATTTGGGCATCCATAAATGGGATCGCAGTCGTCGCTACTGAATTTCTCCTTCATCTCCTTGTCCAACAGTAACCCTCATACTCTCTCTTTAGTGGTCAAATTTAGACGATTTTGAGCTCATTCGAATGATAAGTTGACAAGCTTTTAAATGAGACCAGAATTGGGTAATTTTGAAACCGTTCGATATCCCAAAAGCACATTAGAACTCTTCGATCGTCATTTTGTAATTTCGATTGTTAATCTTTCTATAATGGATGATCCAATGGAGGTGCTCATAACTCCCTCATTTGATGTCGAAATGGGTCGATTTTGGTCATCTGAATGGTACTTTTGTGCACTTTCATTCCTACTGCAATCATCGTATTCCGAGACCATTTGGGCATCCGAAAGTGGGATTGCAGTCGTCGCTCTGTAATTTCTACTTTTCTCCTACATTCCTTGTCCAACAGTAACCTTCATAACTCTCTCTTCAGTGGTCGAATTTAGATGATTTTGAGCTCATTGGAATGGTAACAAGACAAGCTTCTAAATGACACCAAAATTGGGTAATTTCGAGACCGTTCGATATTCGAAAAGCATTTGGAACTCTTCGATCGTCATTTTGCAATTTCGATTGTTAATTTTTCCAAATCGCGCGATCCAACGGGACGCTCATAACTCCCTCGTTTGATGACGGATTGGGTCGATTTTTGGTCATCTGAAAGGTAGTTTAGCGCACTTTAAATCCTGACTGCAATCGTCGTATTCTGAGACCATTTGGGCATCCGTAAGTGGGATCGCAGTCGTCGCTACTGAATTTCTCCTTCATCTCCTTGTCCAACAGTGACCCTCATAACTCTCTCTTAGTGGTTGAATTTAGACGATTTTGAGCTCATTGGAATGATAAGTTGACAAGCTTTTAAATGAGACCAGAATTGGGTAATTTTGAGACCGTTCGATATCCAAAAGCAGGTTGGAACTCTTCGATCGTCATTTTGTAATTTCGATTGTTAATCTTTCTAAAATGCGCGATCCAATGGAGGCGCTCATAACTCCTTCATTTGACGTCGAATGGGTCAATTTTTTGTCATCTAAAAGGTACTTTAGTGCACTTCCAATCCAGACTATAATCATTGTATTCCGAGACCATTTGGGCATCCGTAAGTGGGATCACAGTCGTCCTACTACTGAATTTCCCCTTCATCTCCTCGTCCAATAGTAACCTTCATAACTCTCACTTTAGTGGTTGAATTTAGACGATTTTAAGCTCATTGGAATGGTAACTTGACAAGCTTCTAAATGAGACCAAATTGGGTAATTTCGAGACCGTTCGATATCCCAAAAGCACATTGGAACTCTTCGATCGTCATTTTGCAATTTCGATTGTTAATCTTTCTAAAAACGCGTGATCCAACGGAGACGCTCATAACTCCCTCGTTTGATGTCAGATTGGGTCGATTTTTGGTCATCTGAAAGGTAGTTTAGCGCACTTTAATTCCTGACTACAACCGTCCTATGTTGAGACCATTTTGGGCATCCGTAAGTGGGATCGCAGTCGTCGCTACTAATTTCCCCTTCATCTCCTTGTCCAACAGTAACCTCATAACTCTCTCTTTAGTGGTCGAATTTAGACTATTTTGAGCTCATCGGAATGGTAATTGACAAGCCTCTAAATGAGAACGGAATTGGGTAATTTTCAAGACTATTCGATATCCTATAAGCACGTTGGAACTCTTTGATCGTCATTTTGTAATTTCGATTGTTAATCTTTCTAAAATGCTTGATCCAATGGAGGTGCTCATAACTCCTCATTTGATGTCGAATGGGTCAATTTTTGGTCCTATGAATGGTACTTGGTGCACTTTCATTCCTGACTGCAATCATCGTATTCCAAGACCATTTGGGCATCGAAGTGGGATCGCAGTCGTCGCTACTGAATTTCTCCTTCATCTCCTTGTCCAACAGTAACCTTCATAACTCTCTCTTCAGTGATCGAATTTAGATGATTTTGAGCTCATTGGAATGGTAACAAGACAAGCTTCTAAATGACACCAAAATTGGGTAATTTCGAGACCGTTCGATATTCAAAAGCACATTGGAACTCTTCGATCGTCATTTTGCAATTTTGATTGTTAATCTTTCCAAATCGCGCGATTCAACGGACACTCATAACTCCCTCGTTTGTTGTCAGATTGGGTCGATTTTTGGTCATCTGAAAGGTAGTTTAGCGCACTTTAATTCCTGACTGCAACCGTCCTATTCCGAGACCATTTGGGCATCCGTAAGGATCGCATCGTCGCTACTGAATTTCTCCTTCATCTCCTTGTCCAACAGTAACCCTCATAACTCTCTCTTTAGTGGTCGAATTTAGACGATTTTGAGCTCATTGGAATGATAAGTTGACAAGCTTTTAAATGAGACCAAAAGTGGGTAATTTCGAGACCGTTCGATATCCCAAAAGCAGTTTGGAACTCTTCGATCGTCATTTTGTAATTTCGATTGTTATTCTTTCCAAACCGCGCGATCCACGGAGACACTCATAACTCCCTCTTTGATGTCGGATTGGGTCAATTTTTGGTCATCTGAAAGGTAGTTTAGCAAACTTTAATTCCTGACTACAATCATTGTATTCCGAGACCATTTGGGCATCCGTAAGTGGGATCGCAGTCATCGCTACTAAATTTCTCCTTCATCTCCTTGTCCAACAGTAACCCTCATAACTCTCTCTTTAGTGGTCGAATTTAGACGATTTTGAACTCATTGGAATGATAACTTGACAAGCTTTTAAATGAGACCAGAATTTGGTAATTTCGAGACCGTTCAATATCCCAAAAGCACATTGGAACTCTTCGATCGTGATTTTGTAATTTCGATTGTTAATCTTTCTAAAATGCATGATCCAATGGAGGTGCTCATAACTCCCTCATTTGATGTCGAATGGGTCGATTTTTGGTCATCTGAATGGTACTTTAGTGCACTTTCATTCCTGACTGCAATCATCGTATTCCGAGACCATTTGGGCATCCGAAGTGGGATCGCAGTCGTCGCTACTGAATTTCTCCTTCATCTCCTTGTCCAATAGTAACCTTCATAACTATCTCTTCAGTGGTCGAATTTAGACGATTTTGAGCTCATTGGAATGGTAACTAGACAAGCTTCTAAATGAGACCAAATTGGGTAATTTCGAGACCGTTCGATATTCCAAAAGCACATTGGAACTCTTCGATCGTCATTTTGCAATTTTGATTGTTAATCTTTCTAAAATGCTTGATCCAATCGAGGTGCTCATAACTCCCCCATTTGATGTCGGAATGGGTCCATTTTTGGTCATCTGAATGGTACTTTAGTGCACTTTCATTCCTGACTGCAATCATCGTATTCCGAGACCATTTGGGCATCCGAAAGTGGGATCGGAGTCGTAGCTACTGAATTTCTCCTTCAACTCCTTGCCCAACAGTAACCTTCATAACTCTCTCTTCAGTGGTCGAATTTAGACGACTTTGAGCTCATTGGAATCGTAACTAGAAAAGCTTCTAAATGACAAAAAAATTGGGTAATTTGAGACCGTTCGATATCAAAAGCAGGTTGGAACTCTTCGAACGTCATTTTGTAATTTCGATTGTTAATCTTTCTAAAATGCACCGATCCAATGAGAGCGCTCATAACTCTCTCATTTGATGTCAGAATGGGTCAATTTTTTGGTCATCTAAAAGGTACTTTAGCGCACCTTCCATTCCAGACTGCAATCCTCGTATTCCGAGACCATTTGGGCATCCGAAAGTGGGATGGCAGTCGTCGCTACTGAATTTCTTTCCTCTCATCTCCTGTCCAACAGTAACCTTCATAACTCTCTCTTCAGTGGTTCGAATTTAGACAATTTAGAGCTCATTGGAATGTAAGTTGACAAGCTTTTAAATGAAACCAAAATTGGGTAATTTCGAGACCGTTCGATATCCAAAAGCACCTTGGACTCTTCGATCGTCATTTTGCATTTTGGATTGTTATTCTTTCCAAACACGCGATCCAACGGGGACGCTCATAACTCCCTCGTTTGATGTCGGATTGGGTCGATTTTTGGTCATCTGAAAGGTAGTTTAGCGCACTTTAATTCCTAACTGCAATCCTTGTATTCCGAGACCATTTGGGCATCCGTAAGTGGGATCGCAGTCGTCGCTACTACTGAATTTCTCCTTCATCTCCTTGTCCAACAGTAACCCTCATAACTCTCTCCTTAGTGGTCGAATTTAGACGATTTTGAGCTCATTGGAATGATAAGTTGACAAGCTTTTAAATGAGACCAGAATTGGGTAATTTTGAGACCGTTCGATATCCCAAAGCACATTGGAACTCTTTGATCGTCATTTTGTAATTTCGATTGTTAATCTTTCTAAAATGCGCGACCAATGGAGGCTCATAACTCCTTCATTTGATGTCGAAATGGGTCGATTTTTGGTCATCATGAAGGTACTTTAGCGCACTTCTATTCCAGACTGCAATCATCGTATTGCGAGACCATTTGGCATCCGTAAGTGGGAACGCAGTCGTCGCTACTGAATGAATTTCCCCTTCATCTCCTTGTCCAATAGTAACCTTCATAACTCTCACTTTAGTGGTCGAATTTAGACGATTTTGAGCTCATTGGAATGGTAACTTACAAGCTTCTTAAATGAGACCAAAATTGGTAATTTCGAGACCGTTCGATATCCCAAGCACACTTGGAGCTCTTCGATCGTCATTTTGCATTTTGGATTGTTATCTTTCTAAACACACGATCCAACGGAGACGCTCATAACTCCCTCGTTTGATGTCGGATTGGGTCGATTTTTGGTCATCGGAAAGGTAGTTTAGTGCACTTTAATTCCTGACTGCAACCGTCCTATTCCGAGACCATTTGGGCATCTGTAAGTGGGATCGCAGTCGTCGCTACTGAATTTCTCCTTCATCTCCTTGTCCAACAGTAACCCTCATAACTCTCTCTTTAGTGGTCGAATTTAGACGATTTTGAGCTCATTGGAATGATAAGTTGACAAGCTTTTAAATGAGACCAAAGGGGTAATTTCGAGACCGTTCGATATCCCAAAAGCAGGTTGGAACTCTTCGATCGTCATTTTGTAATTTCGATTGTTATTCTTTCCAAACACGCGATCCAATGGAGACACTCATAACTCCCTCGTTTGATGTCGGATTGGGTCAATTTTTGGTCATCTGAAAGGTAGTTTAGCGAACTTTAATTCCTGACTGCAATCATTGTATTCCGAGACCATTTGGGCATCTGTAATTGGGATCGCAGTCATCGCTACTGAATTTCTCCTTCATCTCCTTGTCCAACAGTAACCCTCATCATAACTCTCTCTCTTAGTGTCGAATTTAGACGATTTTGAACTCATTGGAATGATAAGTTGACAAGCTTTTAAATGAGACCAGAATTGGTAATTTTGAGACCGTTCAATATCCCAAAAGCACATTAGAACTCTTCGATCGTGATTTTCTAATTTCGATAGTTATCTTTTTCTAAAATGCATGATCCCATGGAGGTGCTCATAACTCCTCATTTGATTTCGGAATGGGTCATTTTTGGTCATCTGACTGCAATCTCGTATTTTGAGACCATTTGGGAATTTGGTGGTCATCCGAATGTTTGTCATTCAGTCTGCTGATGTTGTTTCTCCGAAAGTGGGATTGCAGTCGTCGCTACTGAATTTCTCCTTCATCTCTTGTCCATAGTAACCTTCGTAACTATCTCTCCAGTGGTCGAATTTAGACATTTTGAGCTCATTGGAATGGTAACTAGACAAGCTTCTAAATGAGACCAAAATTGGGTAATTTCGAGACCGTTCAATATTCGAAAAGCACATTGGAACTCTTCGATCGTCATTTTGCATTTTGATTGTTAATCTTTCCAAATCGCGCGATCCACGGAGATGCTCATAACTCCCTCTTTTGAAGTCGGATTGGGTCGAATTTAGACGATTTTGAGCTCATTGGAATGATAAGTAGACAAACTTTAAAATGAGACCAGAATTGGTAATTTTGAGGCCGTTCGATATCCCAAAAGCGGTTGGAACTCTTCGAACGTCATTTGTAATTTTGATTGTTAATCTTTCTAAAATGCGCGATCCAAGGGAGGCGCTCATAACTCCCTCATTTGATGTCGAATGGGTCAATTTTTGGTCATCTAAAAGGTACTTTAGCGCACTTTCATTCCAGACTGCAATCCTCGTATTCCGAGACCATTTGGGCATCCGAAAGTGGGATTGCAGTCATCGCTTCTGAATTTCTCCTTCATCACCTTGTCCAACAGTAACCTTCGTAACTATCTCTTCAGTGGTCGAATTTAGACGATTTTCAGATCATTGGAATGGTAACTAGACAAGCTTCTAAATGACACCAAAATTGGGTAATTTCGAGACCTTCGATATTCGAAAAGCACATTGGAACTCTTCGATCGTCATTTTGCAATTTCGATTGTTAATCTTTCCAAATCGCGCGATCCAATGGAGACGCTCATAACTCCCTCGTTTGATGTCGGATTGGGTCGATTTTAGTCATCTGAAAGGTAGTTTAGCGCAGTTTAATTCCTGACTGTAACCGTCATATTCCGAGACCATTTGGGCATCCATAAATGGGATCGCAGTCGTCGCTACTGAATTTCTCCTTCATCTCCTTGTCCAACAGTAACCCTCATAACTCTCTCTTTAGTGGTCAAATTTAGACGATTTTGAGCTCATTCGAATGATAAGTTGACAAGCTTTTAAATGAGACACAGAATTGGGTAATTTTGAACCGTTCGATATCCCAAAAGCACATTAGAACTCTTCGATCGTCATTTTGTAATTTCGATTGTTAATCTTTCTATAATGGATCCAATGGAGGTGCTCATAACTCCCTCATTTGATGTCGAAATGGGTCGATTTTTGGTCATCTGAATGGTACTTTGTGTGCACTTTCATTCCTTACTGCAATCATCGTATTCCGAGACCATTTGGGCATCCGAAAGTGGGATTGCAGTCGTCGCTACTAAATTTCTCCTACATCTCCTTGTCCAACAGTAACCTTCATAACTCTCTCTTCAGTGGTCGAATTTAGATGATTTTGAGCTCATTGGAATGGTAACAAGACAAGCTTCTAAATGACACCAAAATTGGGTAATTTCGAGACCGTTCGATATTCGAAAAGCATATTGGAACTCTTCGATCGTCATTTTGCAATTTCGATTGTTATTTTTCCAAATCGCGCGATCCAACGGAGACGCTCATAACTCCCTCGTTTGATGACGGATTGGGTCATTTTTGGTCATCTGAAAGGTAGTTTAGCGCACTTAAATCCTGACTGCAATCGTCGTATTCTGAGACCATTTGGGCATCCGTAAGTGGGATCGCAGTCGTCGCTACTAGAATTTCTCCTTCATCTCCTTGTCCAACAGTGACCCTCATAACTCTCTCTTAAGTGGTTGAATTTAGACGATTTGAGCTCATTGGAATGATAAGTTGACAAGCTTTTAAATGAGACCAGAATTGGGTAATTTGAGACCGTTCGATATCCAAAAGCAGGTTGGAACTCTTCGATCGTCATTTTGTAATTTCGATTGTTAATCTTTCTAAAGCGCGATCCAATGGAGGCGCTCATAACTCCTTCATTTGACGTCGAAATGGGTCATTTTTTGTCATCTAAAAGGTACTTTAGTGCACTTCCATCCAGACTATAATCATTGTATTCCGAGACCATTTGGGCATCCGTAAGTGGGATCACAGTCGTCGCTACTGAATTTTCCCTTCATCTCCTCGTCCAATAGTAACCTTCATAACTCTCACTTTAGTGGTTGAATTTAGACGATTTTAAGCTCATTGGAATGGTAACTTGACAAGCTTCTAAATGAGACCAAAATTGGGTAATTTCGAGACCGTTCGATATCCCAAAAGCACATTGGAGCTCTTCGATCGTCATTTTGCATTTTGGATTGTTATTCTTTCTAAACACACGATCCAACGGAGACGCTCATGACTCCCTCGTTTGATGTCGGATTGGGTCGATTTTTGGTCATCTGAAAGGTAGTTTAGCGCACTTTAATTCCTGACTACAACCGTCCTATGTCGAGACCATTTTGGGCATCCGTAAGTGGGATCGCAGTCGTCGCTACTAAATATCCCCTTCATCTCCTTGTCCAACAGTAACCCTCATAACTCTCTCTTTAGTGGTCGAATTTAGACTATTTTGAGCTCATTGGAATGGTAACTTGACAAGCCTCTAAATGAGAACGGAATTGGGTAATTTCAAGACTATTCGATATCCTATAAGCACGTTGGAACTCTTTGATCGTCATTTTGTAATTTCGATTGTTAATCTTTCTAAAATGCTTGATCCAATGGAGGTGCTCATAACTCCCTCATTTGATGTCGGAATGGGTCGATTTTTGGTCCTATGAATGGTACTTTGGTGCACTTTCATTCCTGACTGCAATCATCGTATTCCAAGACCATTTGGGCATTCGAAAGTGGGATCGCAGTCGTCGCTACTACTGAATTTCTCCTTCATCTCCTTGTCCAACAGTAACCTTCATAACTCTCTCTTCAAAGATCGAATTTAGATGATTTTGAGCTCATTGGAATGGTAAAGACAAGCTTCTAAATGACACCAAAATTGGGTAATTTCGAGACCGTTCGATATTCGAAAAGCACATTGGAACTCTTCGATCGTCATTTTGCAATTTTGATTGTTAATCTTTCCAAATCGCGCGATTCAACGGAGACACTCATAACTCCCTCGTTTGTTGTCAGATTGGGTCGATTTTTGGTCATCTGAAAGGTAGTTTAGCGCACTTTAATTCCTGACTGCAACCGTCCTATTCCGAGACCATTTGGGCATCCGTAAGTAGGATCGCAATCGTCGCTACTGAATTTCTCCTCATCTCCTTGTCCACAGTAACCCTCATAACTCTCTCTTTAGTGGTCGAATTTAGACGATTTTGAGCTCATTGGAATGATAAGTTGACAAGCTTTTAAATGAGACCAGAAGTGGGTAATTTCGAGACCGTTCGATATCCCAAAAGCAGGTTGGAACTCTTCGATCGTCATTTTGTAATTTCGATTGTTATTCTTTCCAAACACGCGATCCAACGGAGACACTCATAACTCCCTCGTTTGATGTCGGATTGGGTCAATTTTTGGTCATCTGAAAGGTAGTTTAGCGAACTTTAATTCCTGACTACAATCATTGTATTCCGAGACCATTTGGGCATCCGTAAGTGGGATCGCAGTCATCGCTACTGAATTTCTCCTTCATCTCCTTGTCCAACAGTAACCCTCATAACTCTCTCTTTAGTGGTCGAATTTAGACGATTTTGAACTCATTGGAATGATAAGTTGACAAGCTTTTAAATGAGACCAGAAGTTGGTAATTTTGAGACCGTTCAATATCCCAAAAGCACATTAGAACTCTTCGATCGTGATTTTGTAATTTCGATAGTTAATCTTTCTAAAATGCATGATCCAATGGAGGTGCTCATAACTCCCTCATTTGATTTCGGAATGGGTCGATTTTTGGTCATCTGAATGGTACTTTAGTGTACTTTCATTCCTGACTGTAATCATCGTATTTCGAGACCATTTGGGCATCCGAAAGTGGGATTGCAGTCATCGCTACTGAATTTCTCCTTCATCTCCTTGTCCAATAGTAACCTTCGTAACTATCTCTTCAGTGGTCGAATTTAGACGATTTTGAGCTCATTGGAATGGTAACTAGACAAGCTTCTAAATGAGACCAAAATTGGGTAATTTCGAGACCGTTCGATATTCGAAAAGCACATTGGAACTCTTCGATCGTCATTTTGCAATTTCGATGGTTAATCTTTCTAAAATGCTTGATCCAATCGAGGTGCTCATAACTCCCCCATTTGATGTCGGAATGGGTCCATTTTTGGTCATCTGAATGGTACTTTAGTGCACTTTCATTCCTGACTGCAATCATCGTATTCCGAGACCATTTGGGCATCCGAAAGTGGGATCAGAGTCGTAGCTACTGAATTTCTCCTTCAACTCCTTGCCCAACAGTAACCTTCATAACTCTCTCTTCAGTGGTCGAATTTAGACGACTTTGAGCTCATTGGAATCGTAACTAGAAAAGCTTCTAAATGACAAAAAAATTGGGTAATTTCGAGACCGTTCGATATTCGAAAAGCACATTGGAACTCTTCGATCGTCATTTTGCAATTTCGATTGTTAATCTTTCTAAAATGCTTGATCCAATCGAGGTGCTCATAACTCCCCCAATTGATGTCGGAATGGGTCCATTTTTGGTCATCTGAATGGTACTTTAGTGCACTTTCATTCCTACCTGCAATCATCGTATTCCGAGACCATTTGGGCATCCGAAAGTGGGATCGGAGTCGTAGCTACTGAATTTCTCCTTCAACTCCTTGCCCAACAATAACCTTCATAACTCTCTCTTCAGTGGTCGAATTTAGACGACTTTGAGCTCATTGGAATCGTAACTAGAAAAGCTTCTAAATGACAAAAAAATTGGGTAATTTTGAGACCGTTCGATATCCCAAAAGTAGGTTGGAACTCTTCGAACATCATTTTGTAATTTCGATTGTTAATCTTTCTAAAATACGCGATCCAATGGAGGCGCTCATAACTCTCTCATTTGATGTCAGAATGGGTCAATTTTTGGTCATCTAAAAGGTACTTTAGCGCACTTCCATTCCAGACTGCAATCCTCGTATTCCGAGACCATTTGGGCATCCGAAAGTGGGATTGCAGTCATCGCTACTGAATTTCTCTTCATCTCCTTGTCCAACAGTAACCTTCGTAACTATCTCTTCAGTGGTCGAATTTAGACAATTTAGAGCTCATTGGAATGATAAGTTGACAAGCTTTTAAATGAAACCAGAATTGGGTAATTTCGAGACCGTTCGATATACCAAAAGCACCTTGGAGCTCTTCTATCGTCATTTTGCATTTTGGATTGTTATTCTTTCCAAACACGCGATCCAACGGGGACGCTCATAACTCCCTCGTTTGATGTCGGATTGGGTCGATTTTTGGTCATCTGAAAGGTAGTTTAGCACACTTTAATTCCTAACTGCAATCATTGTATTCCGAGACCATTTGGGCGTCCGTAAGTGGGATCGCAGTCGTCGCTACTGAATTTCTCCTTCATCTCCTTGTCCAACAGTAACCCTCATAACTCTCTCCTTAGTGGTCGAATTTAGACGATTTTGAGCTCATTCGAATGATAAGTTGACAAGCTTTTAAATGAGACCAGAATTGGGTAATTTTGAGACCGTTCGATATCCCAAAAGCACATTAGAACTCTTTGATCGTCATTTTGTAATTTCGATTGTTAATCTTTCTAAAATGCGCGACCAATGGAGGCGTTCATAACTCCTTCATTTGATGTCGAAATGGGTCGATTTTTGGTCATCTAAAAGGTACTTTAGCGCACTTCTATTCCAGACTGCAATCATCGTATTGCGAGACCATTCGGGCATCTGTAAGTGGGATCCCAGTCGTCGCTACTGAATTTCCCCTTCATCACCTTGTCCAATAGTAACCTTCATAACTCTCACTTTAGTGGTCGAATTTAGACGATTTTGAGCTCATTGGAATGGTAACTTAACAAGCTTCTAAATGAGACCAAAATTGGGTAATTTCGAGACCATTCGATATCCCAAAAGCACCTTGGAGCTCTTCGATCGTCATTTTGCATTTTGGATTGTTATTCTTTCTAAACACACGATCCAACGGAGACGCTCATGACTCCCTCGTTTGATGTCGGATTGGGTCGATTTTTGGTCATCTGACAGGTAGTTTAGTGCACTTTAATTCCTGACTACAATCATTGTATTCCGAGACCAATTGGGCATCCGTAAGTGGGATCGCAGTCGTCGCTACCGAATTTCTCCTTCATCTCCTTGTCCAACAGTAACCCTCATAACTCTCTCTTTAGTGGTCGAATTTAGACGATTTTGAGCTCGTTCGAATGATAAGTTGACAAGCATTTAAATGAGACCAGAATTGGGTAATTTTGAGACCGTTCGATATCCCAAAAGCACATTAGAACTCTTCGGTCGTCATTTTGTAATTTTGATTGTTAATCTTTCTAAAATGCTTGATCCAATGGAGGTGCTCATAACTCCCTCATTTGATGTCGGAATGGGTCGATTTTTGGTCCTCTAAATGGTACTTTTGTGCACTTTCATTCCTGACTGCAATCATCGTATTCCGAGACCATTTGGGCATCCGAAAGTGGGATCGCAGTCGTAGCTACTGAATTTCTCCTTCATCTCCTTGTCCAACAGTATCCTTCATAACTCTCTCTTCAGTGGTTGAATTTAGACGATTTTGAGCTCATTGGAATCGTAACTAGAAAAGCTTCTAAATGACAAAAAAATTGGGTAATGTCGAGACCGTTCGATATTCGAAAAGCACATTGGAACTCTTCGATCGTCATTTTGCAATTTCGATTGTTAATCTTTCCAAATCGCGCGATCTAACGGAGACCAGAATTGGGTAATTTCGAGACCGTTCGATATCCCAAAAGCAGGTTGGAACTCTTCGATCGTCATTTTGTAATTTCGATTGTTAATCTTTCTAAAATGCGCGATCCAATGGAGGCGCTCATAACTCCTTCATTTGACGTCGAAATGGGTCAATTTTTGGTCATCTAAAAGGTACTTTAGTGCACTTCCATTCCAGACTATAATCATTGTATTCCGAGACCATTTGGGCATCCGTAAGTGGGATCACAGTCGTCGCTACTGAATTTCCCCTTCATCTCCTTGTCTAATAGTAACCTTCATAACTCTCACTTTAGTGGTTGAATTTAGACGATTTTGAGCTCATTGGAATGGTAACTTGACAAACTTCTAAATGAGACCAAAATTGGGTAATTTCGAGACCGTTCGATATCCCAAAAGCACATTGGAACTCTTCGATCGTCATTTTCCAATTTCGATTGTTAATCTTTCTAAAACGCGTGATCCAACGGAGACGCTCGTAACTCCCTCGTTTGATGTCAGATTGGGTCGATTTTTGGTCATCTGAAAGGTAGTTTAGCGCACTTTAATTCCTGACTACAACCGTCCTATGTCGAGACCATTTGGGCATCCGTAAGTGGGATCGCAGTCGTCGCTACTAAATATCCCCTTCATCAACTTGTCCAACAGTAACCCTCATAACTCTCTCTTTAGTGGTCGAATTTAGACTATTTTGAGCTCATTGGAATGGTAACTTGACAAGCCTCTAAATGAGACCAGAATTGGGTAATTTCAAGACTATTCGATATCCTATAAGCACGTTGGAACTCTTTGATCGTCATTTTGTAATTTCGATTGTTAATCTTTCTAAAATGCTTGATCCAATGGAGGTGCTCATAACTCCCTCATTTGATGTCGGAATGGGTCGATTTTTGGTCCTATGAATGGTACTTTGGTGCGCTTTCATTCCTGACTGCAATCATCGTATTCCAAGACCATTTGGGCATCCGAAAGTGGGATCGCAGTCGTCGCTACTGAATTTCTCCTTCATCTCCTTGTCCAACAGTAACCTTCATAACTCTCTCTTCAAAGATCGAATTTAGATGATTTTGAGCTCATTGGAATGGTAACAAGACAAGCTTCTAAATGACACCAAAATTGGGTAATTTCGTGACCGTTCAATATTTGAAAAGCACATTGGAACTCTTCGATCGTCATTTTGCAATTTCGATTGTTAATCTTTCCAAATCGCGCGATCCAACGGAGACACTCATAACTCCCTCGTTTGTTGTCAGATTGGGTCGATTTTTGGTCATCGGAAAGGTAGTTTAGTGCACTTTAATTCCTGACTGCAACCGTCCTATTCCGAGACCATTTGGGCATCTGTAAGTGGGATCGCAGTCGTCGCTACTGAATTTCTCCTTCATCTCCTTGTCCAACAGTAACCCTCATAACTCTCTCTTTAGTGGTCGAATTTAGACGATTTTGAGCTCATTGGAATGATAAGTTGACAAGCTTTTAAATGAGACCAGAAGTGGGTAATTTCGAGACCGTTCGATATCCCAAAAGCAGGTTGGAACTCTTCGATCGTCATTTTGTAATTTCGATTGTTATTCTTTCCAAACACGCGATCCAATGGAGACACTCATAACTCCCTCGTTTGATGTCGGATTGGGTCAATTTTTGGTCATCTGAAAGGTAGTTTAGCGAACTTTAATTCCTGACTGCAATCATTGTATTCCGAGACCATTTGGGCATCTGTAATTGGGATCGCAGTCATCGCTACTGAATTTCTCCTTCATCTCCTTGTCCAACAGTAACCCTCATCATAACTCTCTCTTTAGAGGTCGAATTTAGACGATTTTGAACTCATTGGAATGATAAGTTGACAAGCTTTTAAATGAGACCAGAAGTTGGTAATTTTGAGACCGTTCAATATCCCAAAAGCACATTAGAACTCTTCGATCGTGATTTTCTAATTTCGATAGTTAATCTTTCTAAAATGCATGATCCAATGGAGGTGCTCATAACTCCCTCATTTGATTTCGGAATGGGTCGATTTTGGTCATCTGACTGCAATCATCGTATTTTGAGACCATTTGGGCATCCGAAAGTGGGATTGCAGTCGTCGCTACTGAATTTCTCCTTCATCTCCTTGTCCAATAGTAACCTTCGTAACTATCTCTCCAGTGGTCGAATTTAGACAATTTTGAGCTCATTGGAATGGTAACTAGACAAGCTTCTAAATGAGACCAAAATTGGGTAATTTCGAGACCGTTCAATATTCGAAAAGCACATTGGAACTCTTCGATCGTCATTTTGCAATTTTGATTGTTAATCTTTCCAAATCGCGCGATCCAACGGAGATGCTCATAACTCCCTCGTTTGAAGTCGGATTGGGTCGAATTTAGACGATTTTGAGCTCATTGGAATGATAAGTAGACAAACTTTAAAATGAGACCAGAATTGGGTAATTTTGAGGCCGTTCGATATCCCAAAAGCGGGTTGGAACTCTTCGAACGTCATTTTGTAATTTTGATTGTTAATCTTTCTAAAATGCGCGATCCAAGGGAGGCGCTCATAACTCCCTCATTTGATGTCAGAATGGGTCAATTTTTGGTCATCTAAAAGGTACTTTAGCGCACTTTCATTCCAGACTGCAATCCTCGTATTCCGAGACCATTTGGGCATCCGAAAGTGGGATTGCAGTCATCGCTTCTGAATTTCTCCTTCATCACCTTGTCCAACAGTAACCTTCGTAACTATCTCTTCAGTGGTCGAATTTAGACGATTTTCAGATCATTGGAATGGTAACTAGACAAGCTTCTAAATGACACCAAAATTGGGTAATTTCGAGACCTTTCGATATTCGAAAAGCACATTGGAACTCTTCGATCGTCATTTTGCAATTTCGATTGTTAATCTTTCCAAATCGCGCGATCCAATGGAGACGCTCATAACTCCCTCGTTTGATGTCGGATTGGGTCGATTTTTGGTCATCTGAAAGGTAGTTTAGCGCAGTTTAATTCCTGACTGTAACCGTCATATTCCGAGACCATTTGGGCATCCATAAATGGGATCGCAGTCGTCGCTACTGAATTTCTCCTTCATCTCCTTGTCCAACAGTAACCCTCATAACTCTCTCTTTAGTGGTCAAATTTAGACGATTTTGAGCTCATTCGAATGATAAGTTGACAAGCTTTTAAATGAGACCAGAATTGGGTAATTTTGAAACCGTTCGATATCCCAAAAGCACATTAGAACTCTTCGATCGTCATTTTGTAATTTCGATTGTTAATCTTTCTATAATGGATGATCCAATGGAGGTGCTCATAACTCCCTCATTTGATGTCGAAATGGGTCGATTTTTGGTCATCTGAATGGTACTTTTGTGCACTTTCATTCCTTACTGCAATCATCGTATTCCGAGACCATTTGGGCATCCGAAAGTGGGATTGCAGTCGTCGCTACTAAATTTCTCCTACATCTCCTTGTCCAACAGTAACCTTCATAACTCTCTCTTCAGTGGTCGAATTTAGATGATTTTGAGCTCATTGGAATGGTAACAAGACAAGCTTCTAAATGACACCAAAATTGGGTAATTTCGAGACCGTTCGATATTCGAAAAGCATATTGGAACTCTTCGATCGTCATTTTGCAATTTCGATTGTTAATTTTTCCAAATCGCGCGATCCAACGGAGACGCTCATAACTCCCTCGTTTGATGACGGATTGGGTCGATTTTTGGTCATCTGAAAGGTAGTTTAGCGCACTTTAAATCCTGACTGCAATCGTCGTATTCTGAGACCATTTGGGCATCCGTAAGTGGGATCGCAGTCATCGCTACTGAATTTCTCCTTCATCTCCTTGTCCAACAGTGACCCTCATAACTCTCTCTTAAGTGGTTGAATTTAGACGATTTTGAGCTCATTGGAATGATAAGTTGACAAGCTTTTAAATGAGACCAGAATTGGGTAATTTTGAGACCGTTCGATATCCAAAAAGCAGGTTGGAACTCTTCGATCGTCATTTTGTAATTTCGATTGTTAATCTTTCTAAAATGCGCGATCCAATGGAGGCGCTCATAACTCCTTCATTTGACGTCGAAATGGGTCAATTTTTTGTCATCTAAAAGGTACTTTAGTGCACTTCCAATCCAGACTATAATCATTGTATTCCGAGACCATTTGGGCATCCGTAAGTGGGATCACAGTCGTCGCTACTACTGAATTTCCCCTTCATCTCCTCGTCCAATAGTAACCTTCATAACTCTCACTTTAGTGGTTGAATTTAGACGATTTTAAGCTCATTGGAATGGTAACTTGACAAGCTTCTAAATGAGACCAAAATTGGGTAATTTCGAGACCGTTCGATATCCCAAAAGCACATTGGAACTCTTCGATCGTCATTTTGCATTTCGATTGTTAATCTTTCTAAAACGCGTGATCCAACGGAGACGCTCATAACTCCCTCGTTTGATGTCAGATTGGGTCGATTTTTGGTCATCTGAAAGGTAGTTTAGCGCACTTTAATTCCTGACTACAACCGTCCTATGTCGAGACCATTTTGGGCATCCGTAAGTGGGATCGCAGTCGTCGCTACTAAATATCCCCTTCATCTCCTTGTCCAACAGTAACCCTCATAACTCTCTCTTTAGTGGTCGAATTTAGACTATTTTGAGCTCATCGGAATGGTAACTTGACAAGCCTCTAAATGAGAACGGAATTGGGTAATTTCAAGACTATTCGATATCCTATAAGCACGTTGGAACTCTTTGATCGTCATTTTGTAATTTCGATTGTTAATCTTTCTAAAATGCTTGATCCAATGGAGGTGCTCATAACTCCCTCATTTGATGTCGGAATGGGTCGATTTTTGGTCCTATGAATGGTACTTTGGTGCACTTTCATTCCTGACTGCAATCATCGTATTCCAAGACCATTTGGGCATTCGAAAGTGGGATCGCAGTCGTCGCTACTGAATTTCTCCTTCATCTCCTTGTCCAACAGTAACCTTCATAACTCTCTCTTCAAAGATCGAATTTAGATGATTTTGAGCTCATTGGAATGGTAACAAGACAAGCTTCTAAATGACACCAAAATTGGGTAATTTCGAGACCGTTCGATATTCGAAAAGCACATTGGAACTCTTCGATCGTCATTTTGCAATTTTGATTGTTAATCTTTCCAAATCGCGCGATTCAACGGAGACACTCATAACTCCCTCGTTTGTTGTCAGATTGGGTCGATTTTTGGTCATCTGAAAGGTAGTTTAGCGCACTTTAATTCCTGACTGCAACCGTCCTATTCCGAGACCATTTGGGCATCCGTAAGTAGGATCGCAATCGTCGCTACTGAATTTCTCCTTCATCTCCTTGTCCAACAGTAACCCTCATAACTCTCTCTTTAGTGGTCGAATTTAGACGATTTTGAGCTCATTGGAATGATAAGTTGACAAGCTTTTAAATGAGACCAGAAGTGGGTAATTTCGAGACCGTTCGATATCCCAAAAGCAGGTTGGAACTCTTCGATCGTCATTTTGTAATTTCGATTGTTATTCTTTCCAAACACGCGATCCAACGGAGACACTCATAACTCCCTCGTTTGATGTCGGATTGGGTCAATTTTTGGTCATCTGAAAGGTAGTTTAGCGAACTTTAATTCCTGACTACAATCATTGTATTCCGAGACCATTTGGGCATCCGTAAGTGGGATCGCAGTCATCGCTACTGAATTTCTCCTTCATCTCCTTGTCCAACAGTAACCCTCATAACTCTCTCTTTAGTGGTCGAATTTAGACGATTTTGAACTCATTGGAATGATAAGTTGACAAGCTTTTAAATGAGACCAGAATTTGGTAATTTTGAGACCGTTCAATATCCCAAAAGCACATTAGAACTCTTCGATCGTGATTTTGTAATTTCGATAGTTAATCTTTCTAAAATGCATGATCCAATGGAGGTGCTCATAACTCCCTCATTTGATTTCGGAATGGGTCGATTTTTGGTCATCTGAATGGTACTTTAGTGTACTTTCATTCCTGACTGCAATCATCGTATTTCGAGACCATTTGGGCATCCGAAAGTGGGATTGCAGTCATCGCTACTGAATTTCTCCTTCATCTCCTTGTCCAATAGTAACCTTCGTAACTATCTCTTCAGTGGTCGAATTTAGACGATTTTGAGCTCATTGGAATGGTAACTAGACAAGCTTCTAAATGAGACCAAAATTGGGTAATTTCGAGACCGTTCGATATTCGAAAAGCACATTGGAACTCTTCGATCGTCATTTTGCAATTTCGATGGTTAATCTTTCTAAAATGCTTGATCCAATCGAGGTGCTCATAACTCCCCCATTTGATGTCGGAATGGGTCCATTTTTGGTCATCTGAATGGTACTTTAGTGCACTTTCATTCCTGACTGCAATCATCGTATTCCGAGACCATTTGGGCATCCGAAAGTGGGATCGGAGTCGTAGCTACTGAATTTCTCCTTCAACTCCTTGCCCAACAGTAACCTTCATAACTCTCTCTTCAGTGGTCGAATTTAGACGACTTTGAGCTCATTGGAATCGTAACTAGAAAAGCTTCTAAATGACAAAAAAATTGGGTAATTTCGAGACCGTTCGATATTCGAAAAGCACATTGGAACTCTTCGATCGTCATTTTGCAATTTCGATTGTTAATCTTTCTAAAATGCTTGATCCAATCGAGGTGCTCATAACTCCCCCAATTGATGTCGGAATGGGTCCATTTTTGGTCATCTGAATGGTACTTTAGTGCACTTTCATTCCTACCTGCAATCATCGTATTCCGAGACCATTTGGGCATCCGAAAGTGGGATCGGAGTCGTAGCTACTGAATTTCTCCTTCAACTCCTTGCCCAACAATAACCTTCATAACTCTCTCTTCAGTGGTCGAATTTAGACGACTTTGAGCTCATTGGAATCGTAACTAGAAAAGCTTCTAAATGACAAAAAAATTGGGTAATTTTGAGACCGTTCGATATCCCAAAAGTAGGTTGGAACTCTTCGAACATCATTTTGTAATTTCGATTGTTAATCTTTCTAAAATACGCGATCCAATGGAGGCGCTCATAACTCTCTCATTTGATGTCAGAATGGGTCAATTTTTGGTCATCTAAAAGGTACTTTAGCGCACTTCCATTCCAGACTGCAATCCTCGTATTCCGAGACCATTTGGGCATCCGAAAGTGGGATTGCAGTCATCGCTACTGAATTTCTCTTCATCTCCTTGTCCAACAGTAACCTTCGTAACTATCTCTTCAGTGGTCGAATTTAGACAATTTAGAGCTCATTGGAATGATAAGTTGACAAGCTTTTAAATGAAACCAGAATTGGGTAATTTCGAGACCGTTCGATATACCAAAAGCACCTTGGAGCTCTTCTATCGTCATTTTGCATTTTGGATTGTTATTCTTTCCAAACACGCGATCCAACGGGGACGCTCATAACTCCCTCGTTTGATGTCGGATTGGGTCGATTTTTGGTCATCTGAAAGGTAGTTTAGCACACTTTAATTCCTAACTGCAATCATTGTATTCCGAGACCATTTGGGCGTCCGTAAGTGGGATCGCAGTCGTCGCTACTGAATTTCTCCTTCATCTCCTTGTCCAACAGTAACCCTCATAACTCTCTCCTTAGTGGTCGAATTTAGACGATTTTGAGCTCATTCGAATGATAAGTTGACAAGCTTTTAAATGAGACCAGAATTGGGTAATTTTGAGACCGTTCGATATCCCAAAAGCACATTAGAACTCTTTGATCGTCATTTTGTAATTTCGATTGTTAATCTTTCTAAAATGCGCGACCAATGGAGGCGTTCATAACTCCTTCATTTGATGTCGAAATGGGTCGATTTTTGGTCATCTAAAAGGTACTTTAGCGCACTTCTATTCCAGACTGCAATCATCGTATTGCGAGACCATTCGGGCATCTGTAAGTGGGATCCCAGTCGTCGCTACTGAATTTCCCCTTCATCACCTTGTCCAATAGTAACCTTCATAACTCTCACTTTAGTGGTCGAATTTAGACGATTTTGAGCTCATTGGAATGGTAACTTAACAAGCTTCTAAATGAGACCAAAATTGGGTAATTTCGAGACCATTCGATATCCCAAAAGCACCTTGGAGCTCTTCGATCGTCATTTTGCATTTTGGATTGTTATTCTTTCTAAACACGATCCAACGGAGACGCTCATGACTCCCTCGTTTGATGTCGGATTGGGTCGATTTTTGGTCATCTGACAGGTAGTTTAGTGCACTTTAATTCCTGACTACAATCATTGTATTCCGAGACCAATTGGGCATCCGTAAGTGGGATCGCAGTCGTCGCTACCGAATTTCTCCTTCATCTCCTTGTCCAACAGTAACCCTCATAACTCTCTCTTTAGTGGTCGAATTTAGACGATTTTGAGCTCGTTCGAATGATAAGTTGACAGCATTTAAATGAGACCAGAATTGGGTAATTTTGAGACCGTTCGATATCCCAAAAGCACATTAGAACTCTTCGGTCGTCATTTTGTAATTTCGATTGTTAATCTTTCTAAAATGCTTGATCCAATGGAGGTGCTCATAACTCCCTCATTTGATGTCGGAATGGGTCGATTTTTGGTCCTCTAAATGGTACTTTTGTGCACTTTCATTCCTGACTGCAATCATCGTATTCCGAGACCATTTGGGCATCCGAAAGTGGGATCGCAGTCGTAGCTACTGAATTTCTCCTTCATCTCCTTGTCCAACAGTATCCTTCATAACTCTCTCTTCAGTGGTTGAATTTAGACGATTTTGAGCTCATTGGAATCGTAACTAGAAAAGCTTCTAAATGACAAAAAAATTGGGTAATGTCGAGACCGTTCGATATTCGAAAAGCACATTGGAACTCTTCGATCGTCATTTTGTAATTTCGATTGTTAATCTTTCTAAAATGCGCGATCCAATGGAGGCGCTCATAACTCCTTCATTTGATGTCGAAATGGGTCAATTTTTGGTCATCTAAAAGGTACTTTAGTGCACTTCCATTCCAGACTATAATCATTGTATTCCGAGACCATTTGGGCATCCGTAAGTGGGATCACAGTCGTAGCTACTGAATTTCCCCTTCATCTCCGTGTCTAATAGTAACCTTCATAACTCTCACTTTAGTGGTTGAATTTAGACGATTTTGAGCTCATTGGAATGGTAACTTGACAAACTTCTAAATGAGACCAAAATTGGGTAATTTCGAGACCGTTCGATATCCCAAAAGCACATTGGAACTCTTCGATCGTCATTTTCCAATTTCGATTGTTAATCTTTCTAAAACGCGTGATCCAACGGAGACGCTCGTAACTCCCTCGTTTGATGTCAGATTGGGTCGATTTTTGGTCATCTGAAAGGTAGTTTAGCGCACTTTAATTCCTGACTACAACCGTCCTATGTCGAGACCATTTGGGCATCCGTAAGTGGGATCGCAGTCGTCGCTACTAAATATCCCCTTCATCTCCTTGTCCAACAGTAACCCTCATAACTCTCTCTTTAGTGGTCGAATTTAGACTATTTTGAGCTCATTGGAATGGTAACTTGACAAGCCTCTAAATGAGACCAGAATTGGGTAATTTCAAGACTATTCGATATCCTATAAGCACGTTGGAACTCTTTGATCGTCATTTTGTAATTTCGATTGTTAATCTTTCTAAAATGCTTGATCCAATGGAGGTGCTCATAACTCCCTCATTTGATGTCGGAATGGGTCGATTTTTGGTCCTATGAATGGTACTTTGGTGCGCTTTCATTCCTGACTGCAATCATCGTATTCCAAGACCATTTGGGCATCCGAAAGTGGGATCGCAGTCGTCGCTACTGAATTTCTCCTTCATCTCCTTGTCCAACAGTAACCTTCATAACTCTCTCTTCAAAGATCGAATTTAGATGATTTTGAGCTCATTGGAATGGTAACAAGACAAGCTTCTAAATGACACCAAAATTGGGTAATTTCGAGACCGTTCGATATTCGAAAAGCACATTGGAACTCTTCGATCGTCATTTTGCAATTTCGATTGTTAATCTTTCCAAATCGCGCGATCCAACGGAGACACTCATAACTCCCTCGTTTGTTGTCAGATTGGGTCGATTTTTGGTCATCGGAAAGGTAGTTTAGTGCACTTTAATTCCTGACTGCAACCGTCCTATTCCGAGACCATTTGGGCATCTGTAAGTGGGATCGCAGTCGTCGCTACTGAATTTCTCCTTCATCTCCTTGTCCAACAGTAACCCTCATAACTCTCTCTTTAGTGGTCGAATTTAGACGATTTTGAGCTCATTGGAATGATAAGTTGACAAGCTTTTAAATGAGACCAGAAGTGGGTAATTTCGAGACCGTTCGATATCCCAAAAGCAGGTTGGAACTCTTCGATCGTCATTTTGTAATTTCGATTGTTATTCTTTCCAAACACGCGATCCAATGGAGACACTCATAACTCCCTCGTTTGATGTCGGATTGGGTCAATTTTTGGTCATCTGAAAGGTAGTTTAGCGAACTTTAATTCCTGACTGCAATCATTGTATTCTGAGACCATTTGGGCATCCGTAAGTGGGATTGCAGTCATCGCTACTGAATTTCTCCTTCATCTCCTTGTCCAACAGTAACCCTCATCATAACTCTCTCTTTAGAGGTCGAATTTAGACGATTTTGAACTCATTGGAATGATAAGTTGACAAGCTTTTAAATGAGACCAGAAGTTGGTAATTTTGAGACCGTTCAATATCCCAAAAGCACATTAGAACTCTTCGATCGTGATTTTCTAATTTCGATAGTTAATCTTTCTAAAATGCATGATCCAATGGAGGTGCTCATAACTCCCTCATTTGATTTCGGAATGGGTCGATTTTGGTCATCTGACTGCAATCATCGTATTTTGAGACCATTTGGGCATCCGAAAGTGGGATTGCAGTCGTCGCTACTGAATTTCTCCTTCATCTCCTTGTCCAATAGTAACCTTCGTAACTATCTCTCCAGTGGTCGAATTTAGACAATTTTGAGCTCATTGGAATGGTAACTAGACAAGCTTCTAAATGAGACCAAAATTGGGTAATTTCGAGACCGTTCAATATTCGAAAAGCACATTGGAACTCTTCGATCGTCATTTTGCAATTTTGATTGTTAATCTTTCCAAATCGCGCGATCCAACGGAGATGCTCATAACTCCCTCGTTTGAAGTCGGATTGGGTCGAATTTAGACGATTTTGAGCTCATTGGAATGATAAGTAGACAAACTTTAAAATGAGACCAGAATTGGGTATTTTGAGGCCGTTCGATATCCCAAAAGCGGGTTGGAACTCTTCGAACGTCATTTTGTAATTTTGATTGTTAATCTTTCTAAAATGCGCGATCCAAGGGAGGCGCTCATAACTCCCTCATTTGATGTCAGAATGGGTCAATTTTTGGTCATCTAAAAGGTACTTTAGCGCACTTTCATTCCAGACTGCAATCCTCGTATTCCGAGACCATTTGGGCATCCGAAAGTGGGATTGCAGTCATCGCTTCTGAATTTCTCCTTCATCACCTTGTCCAACAGTAACCTTCGTAACTATCTCTTCAGTGGTCGAATTTAGACGATTTTCAGATCATTGGAATGGTAACTAGACAAGCTTCTAAATGACACCAAAATTGGGTAATTTCGAGACCTTCGATATTCGAAAAGCACATTGGAACTCTTCGATCGTCATTTTGCAATTTCGATTGTTAATCTTTCCAAATCGCGCGATCCAATGGAGACGCTCATAACTCCCTCGTTTGATGTCGGATTGGGTCGATTTTTGGTCATCTGAAAGGTAGTTTAGCGCAGTTTAATTCCTGACTGTAACCGTCATATTCCGAGACCATTTGGGCATCCATAAATGGGATCGCAGTCGTCGCTACTGAATTTCTCCTTCATCTCCTTGTCCAACAGTAACCCTCATAACTCTCTCTTTAGTGGTCAAATTTAGACGATTTTGAGCTCATTCGAATGATAAGTTGACAAGCTTTTAAATGAGACCAGAATTGGGTAATTTTGAAACCGTTCGATATCCCAAAAGCACATTAGAACTCTTCGATCGTCATTTGTAATTTCGATTGTTAATCTTTCTATAATGGATGATCCAATGGAGGTGCTCATAACTCCCTCATTTGATGTCGAAATGGGTCGATTTTTGGTCATCTGAATGGTACTTTTGTGCACTTTCATTCCTTACTGCAATCATCGTATTCCGAGACCATTTGGGCATCCGAAGTGGGATTGCAGTCGTCGCTACTAAATTTCTCCTACATCTCCTTGTCCAACAGTAACCTTCATAACTCTCTCTTCAGTGGTCGAATTTAGATGATTTTGAGCTCATTGGAATGGTAACAAGACAAGCTTCTAAATGACACCAAATTGGGTAATTTCGAGACCGTTCGATATTCGAAAAGCATATTGGAACTCTTCGATCGTCATTTTGCAATTTCGATTGTTAATTTTTCCAAATCGCGCGATCCAACGGAGACGCTCATAACTCCCTCGTTTGATGACGGATTGGGTCGATTTTTGGTCATCTGAAAGGTAGTTTAGCGCACTTTAAATCCTGACTGCAATCGTCGTATTCTGAGACCATTTGGGCATCCGTAAGTGGGATCGCAGTCGTCGCTACTGAATTTCTCCTTCATCTCCTTGTCCAACAGTGACCCTCATAACTCTCTCTAAGTGGTTGAATTTAGACGATTTTGAGCTCATTGGAATGATAAGTTGACAAGCTTTTAAATGAGACCAGAATTGGGTAATTTTGAGACCGTTCGATATCCAAAAAGCAGGTTGGAACTCTTCGATCGTCATTTTGTAATTTCGATTGTTAATCTTTCTAAAATGCGCGATCCAATGGAGGCGCTCATAACTCCTTCATTTGACGTCGAAATGGGTCAATTTTTTGTCATCTAAAAGGTACTTTAGTGCACTTCCAATCCAGACTATAATCATTGTATTCCGAGACCATTTGGGCATCCGTAAGTGGGATCACAGTCGTCGCTACTGAATTTCCCCTTCATCTCCTCGTCCAATAGTAACCTTCATAACTCTCACTTTAGTGGTTGAATTTAGACGATTTTAAGCTCATTGGAATGGTAACTTGACAAGCTTCTAAATGAGACCAAAATTGGGTAATTTCGAGACCGTTCGATATCCCAAAAGCACATTGGAACTCTTCGATCGTCATTTTGCAATTTCGATTGTTAATCTTTCTAAAACGCGTGATCCAACGGAGACGCTCATAACTCCCTCGTTTGATGTCAGATTGGGTCGATTTTTGGTCATCTGAAAGGTAGTTTAGCGCACTTTAATTCCTGACTACAACCGTCCTATGTCGAGACCATTTTGGGCATCCGTAAGTGGGATCGCAGTCGTCGCTACTAAATATCCCCTTCATCTCCTTGTCCAACAGTAACCCTCATAACTCTCTCTTTAGTGGTCGAATTTAGACTATTTTGAGCTCATTGGAATGGTAACTTGACAAGCCTCTAAATGAGAACGGAATTGGGTAATTTCAAGACTATTCGATATCCTATAAGCACGTTGGAACTCTTTGATCGTCATTTTGTAATTTCGATTGTTAATCTTTCTAAATGCTTGATCCAATGGAGGTGCTCATAACTCCCTCATTTGATGTCGGAATGGGTCGATTTTTGGTCCTATGAATGGTACTTTGGTGCACTTTCATTCCTGACTGCAATCATCGTATTCCAAGACCATTTGGGCATTCGAAAGTGGGATCGCAGTCGTCGCTACTGAATTTCTCCTTCATCTCCTTGTCCAACAGTAACCTTCATAACTCTCTCTTCAAAGATCGAATTTAGATGATTTTGAGCTCATTGGAATGGTAACAAGACAAGCTTCTAAATGACACCAAAATTGGGTAATTTCGAGACCGTTCGATATTCGAAAAGCACATTGGAACTCTTCGATCGTCATTTTGCAATTTTGATTGTTAATCTTTCCAAATCGCGCGATTCAACGGAGACACTCATAACTCCCTCGTTTGTTGTCAGATTGGGTCGATTTTTGGTCATCTGAAAGGTAGTTTAGCGCACTTTAATTCCTGACTGCAACCGTCCTATTCCGAGACCATTTGGGCATCCGTAAGTAGGATCGCAATCGTCGCTACTGAATTTCTCCTTCATCTCCTTGTCCAACAGTAACCCTCATAACTCTCTCTTTAGTGGTCGAATTTAGACGATTTTGAGCTCATTGGAATGATAAGTTGACAAGCTTTTAAATGAGACCAGAAGTGGGTAATTTCGAGACCGTTCGATATCCCAAAAGCAGGTTGGAACTCTTCGATCGTCATTTTGTAATTTCGATTGTTATTCTTTCCAAACACGCGATCCAACGGAGACACTCATAACTCCCTCGTTTGATGTCGGATTGGGTCAATTTTTGGTCATCTGAAAGGTAGTTTAGCGAACTTTAATTCCTGACTACAATCATTGTATTCCGAGACCATTTGGGCATCCGTAAGTGGGATCGCAGTCATCGCTACTGAATTTCTCCTTCATCTCCTTGTCCAACAGTAACCCTCATAACTCTCTCTTTAGTGGTCGAATTTAGACGATTTTGAACTCATTGGAATGATAAGTTGACAAGCTTTTAAATGAGACCAGAATTTGGTAATTTTGAGACCGTTCATATCCCAAAAGCACATTAACTCTTCGATCGTGATTTTGTAATTTCGATAGTTAATCTTTCTAAAATGCATGATCCAATGGAGGTGCTCATAACTCCCTCATTTGATTTCGAATGGGTCGATTTTTGGTCATCTGAATGGTACTTTAGTGTACTTTCATTCCTGACTGCAATCATCGTATTTCGAGACCATTTGGGCATCCGAAAGTGGGATTGCAGTCATCGCTACTGAATTTCTCCTTCATCTCCTTGTCCAATAGTAACTTCGTAACTATCTCTTCAGTGGTCGAATTTAGACGATTTTGAGCTCATTGGAATGGTAACTAGACAAGCTTCTAAATGAGACCAAAATTGGGTAATTTCGAGACCGTTCGATATTCGAAAAGCACATTGGAACTCTTCGATCGTCATTTTGCAATTTCGATGGTTAATCTTTCTAAAATGCTTGATCCAATCGAGGTGCTCATAACTCCCCCATTTGATGTCGGAATGGGTCCATTTTTGGTCATCTGAATGGTACTTTAGTGCACTTTCATTCCTGACTGCAATCATCGTATTCCGAGACCATTTGGGCATCCGAAAGTGGGATCGGAGTCGTAGCTACTGAATTTCTCCTTCAACTCCTTGCCCAACAGTAACCTTCATAACTCTCTCTTCAGTGGTCGAATTAGACGACTTTGAGCTCATTGGAATCGTAACTAGAAAGCTTCTAAATGACAAAAAAATTGGGTAATTTCGAGACCGTTCGATATTCGAAAAGCACATTGGAACTCTTCGATCGTCATTTTGCAATTTCGATTGTTAATCTTTCTAAAATGCTTGATCCAATCGAGGTGCTCATAACTCCCCCAATTGATGTCGGAATGGGTCCATTTTTGGTCATCTGAATGGTACTTTAGTGCACTTTCATTCCTACCTGCAATCATCGTATTCCGAGACCATTTGGGCATCCGAAAGTGGGATCGGAGTCGTAGCTACTGAATTTCTCCTTCAACTCCTTGCCCAACAATAACCTTCATAACTCTCTCTTCAGTGGTCGAATTTAGACGACTTTGAGCTCATTGGAATCGTAACTAGAAAAGCTTCTAAATGACAAAAAAATTGGGTAATTTTGAGACCGTTCGATATCCCAAAAGTAGGTTGGAACTCTTCGAACATCATTTTGTAATTTCGATTGTTAATCTTTCTAAAATACGCGATCCAATGGAGGCGCTCATAACTCTCTCATTTGATGTCAGAATGGGTCAATTTTTGGTCATCTAAAAGGTACTTTAGCGCACTTCCATTCCAGACTGCAATCCTCGTATTCCGAGACCATTTGGGCATCCGAAAGTGGGATTGCAGTCATCGCTACTGAATTTCTCTTCATCTCCTTGTCCAACAGTAACCTTCGTAACTATCTCTTCAGTGGTCGAATTTAGACAATTTAGAGCTCATTGGAATGATAAGTTGACAAGCTTTTAAATGAAACCAGAATTGGGTAATTTCGAGACCGTTCGATATACCAAAAGCACCTTGGAGCTCTTCTATCGTCATTTTGCATTTTGGATTGTTATTCTTTCCAAACACGCGATCCAACGGGGACGCTCATAACTCCCCTCCTCGTTTGATGTCGGATTGGGTCGATTTTTGGTCATCTGAAAGGTAGTTTAGCACACTTAATTCCTAACTGCAATCATTGTATTCCGAGACCATTTGGGCGTCCGTAAGTGGGATCGCAGTCGTCGCTACTGAATTTCTCCTCCTTCATCTCCTTGTCCAACAGTAACCCTCATAACTCTCTCCTTAGTGGTCGAATTTAGACGATTTTGAGCTCATTCGAATGATAAGTTGACAAGCTTTTAAATGAGACCAGAATTGGGTAATTTTGAGACCGTTCGATATCCCAAAAGCACATTAGAACTCTTTGATCGTCATTTTGTAATTTCGATTGTTAATCTTTCTAAAATGCGCGACCAATGGAGGCGTTCATAACTCCTTCATTTGATGTCGAAATGGGTCGATTTTTGGTCATCTAAAAGGTACTTTAGCGCACTTCTATTCCAGACTGCAATCATCGTATTGCGAGACCATTCGGGCATCTGTAAGTGGGATCCCAGTCGTCGCTACTGAATTTCCCCTTCATCACCTTGTCCAATAGTAACCTTCATAACTCTCACTTTAGTGGTCGAATTTAGACGATTTTGAGCTCATTGGAATGGTAACTTAACAAGCTTCTAAATGAGACCAAAATTGGGTAATTTCGAGACCATTCGATATCCCAAAAGCACCTTGGAGCTCTTCGATCGTCATTTTGCATTTTGGATTGTTATTCTTTCTAAACAGACGATCCAACGGAGACGCTCATGACTCCCTCGTTTGATGTCGGATTGGGTCGATTTTTGGTCATCTGACAGGTAGTTTAGTGCACTTTAATTCCTGACTACAATCATTGTATTCCGAGACCAATTGGGCATCCGTAAGTGGGATCGCAGTCGTCGCTACCGAATTTCTCCTTCATCTCCTTGTCCAACAGTAACCCTCATAACTCTCTCTTTAGTGGTCGAATTTAGACGATTTTGAGCTCGTTCGAATGATAAGTTGACAAGCATTTAAATGAGACCAGAATTGGGTAATTTTGAGACCGTTCGATATCCCAAAAGCACATTAGAACTCTTCGGTCGTCATTTTGTAATTTCGATTGTTAATCTTTCTAAAATGCTTGATCCAATGGAGGTGCTCATAACTCCCTCATTTGATGTCGGAATGGGTCGATTTTTGGTCCTCTAAATGGTACTTTTGTGCACTTTCATTCCTGACTGCAATCATCGTATTCCGAGACCATTTGGGCATCCGAAAGTGGGATGCAGTCGTAGCTACTAATTTCTCCTTCATCTCCTTGTCCACAGTATCCTTCATAACTCTCTCTTCAGTGGTTGAATTTAGACGATTTTGAGCTCATTGGAATCGTAACTAGAAAAGCTTCTAAATGACAAAAAAATTGGTATGTCGAGACCGTTCGATATTCGAAAAGCACATTGGAACTCTTCGATCGTCATTTTGCAATTTCGATTGTTAATCTTTCCAAATCGCGCGATCTAACGGAGACCAGAATTGGGTAATTTCGAGACCGTTCGATATCCCAAAGCAGGTTGGAACTCTTCGATCGTCATTTTGTAATTTCGATTGTTATCTTTCTAAAATGCGCGATCCAATGGAGGCGCTCATAACTCCTTCATTTGACGTCGAAATGGGTCAATTTTTGGTCATCTAAAAGGTACTTTAGTGCACTTCCATCCAGACTATAATCATTGTATTCCGAGACCATTTGGGCATCCGTAAGTGGGATCACAGTCGTCGCTACTGAATTTCCCCTTCATCTCCTTGTCTAATAGTAACCTTCATAACTCTCACTTTAGTGGTTGAATTTAGACGATTTTGAGCTCATTGGAATGGTAATCTGAAATGGTAACTTGACAACTTCTAAAGACCAAAATTGGGTAATTTCGAGACCGTTCGATATCCCAAAAGCACACATTGGAACTCTTCGATCGTCATTTTCCAATTTCGATTGTTAATCTTTCTAAAACACGCGTGATCCAACGGAGACGCTCGTAACTCCCTCGTTTGATGTCAGATTGGTCGATTTTTGGTCATCTGAAAGGTAGTTTAGCGCACTTTAATTCCTGACTACAACCGTCCTATGTCGAGACCATTTGGGCATCCGTAAGTGGGATCGCAGTCGTCGCTACTAAATATCCCCTTCATCAACTTGTCCAACAGTAACCCTCATAACTCTCTCTTTAGTGGTCGAATTTAGACTATTTTGAGCTCATTGGAATGGTAACTTGACAAGCCTCTAAATGAGACCAGAATTGGGTAATTTCAAGACTATTCGATATCTATAAGCACGTTGGAACTCTTTGATCGTCATTTTGTAATTTCGATTGTTAATCTTTCTAAATGCTTGATCCAATGGAGGTGCTCATAACTCCCTCATTTGATGTCGGAATGGGTCGATTTTTGGTCCTATGAATGGTACTTTGGTGCGCTTTCATTCCTGACTGCAATCATCGTATTCCAAGACCATTTGGGCATTCCGAAAGTGGGATCGCAGTCGTCGCTACTCTGAATTTTCTCCTTCATCTCCTTGTCCAACAGTAACCTTCATAACTCTCTCTTCAAAGATCGAATTTAGATGATTTTGAGCTCATTGGAATGGTAACAAGACAAGCTTCTAAATGACACCAAAATTGGGTAATTTCGAGACCGTTCGATATTCGAAAAGCACATTGGAACTCTTCGATCGTCATTTTGCAATTTCGATTGTTATCTTTCCAAATCGCGCGATCCAACGGAGACACTCATAACTCCCTCGTTTGTTGTCAGATTGGGTCGATTTTTGGTCATCGAAAAGGTAGTTTAGTGCACTTTTAATTCCTGACTGCAACCGTCCTATTCCGAGACCATTTGGGCATCTGTAAGTGGGATCGCAGTCGTCGCTACTGAATTTCTCCTTCATCTCCTTGTCCAACAGTAACCCTCATAACTCTCTCTCTTAGTGGTCGAATTGAGACGATTTTGAGCTCATTGGAATGATAAGTTGACAAGCTTTTAAATGAGACCAGAAGTGGGTAATTTCGAGACCGTTCGATATCCCAAAAGCAGGTTGGAACTCTTCGATCGTCATTTTGTAATTTCGATTGTTATTCTTTCCAAACACGCGATCCAATGGAGACACTCATAACTCCCTCGTTTGATGTCGGATTGGGTCAATTTTTGGTCATCTGAAAGGTAGTTTAGCGAACTTTAATTCCTGACTGCAATCATTGTATTCCGAGACCATTTGGGCATCCGTAAGTGGGATCGCAGTCATCGCTACTGAATTTCTCCTTCATCTCCTTGTCCAACAGTAACCCTCATAACTCTCTCTTTAGTGGTCGAATTTAGACGATTTTGAACTCATTGGAATGATAAGTTGACAAGCTTTTAAATGAGACCAGAATTTGGTAATTTTGAGACCGTTCAATATCCCAAAAGCACATTAGAACTCTTTGATCGTGATTTTGTAATTTCGATAGTTAATCTTTCTAAAATGC
>JAJHSJ010000001.1:45263181-45342076 GCA_021015155.1 Magnolia officinalis
GCTGAGTTTCATTTGCCACGTGGGAAAGTGTTCACGAACTCGAGTCGTGCGTTTTTGCCTGTCGGCAGTGGCTAGGCCACACGAAGTTGTTTATGCACTTCATGTCGTGCAGCTCAACGGGCGATCGTGCTAGTCGAGCTCGTCAAGTAACCCGATCTGCTTATGCATGTTCACCCTGTTGGACGCCTACTGCTTGAACCTAGGGTACCAAAACTTACCAGTGAAACCCCTTTTAACCATGGTACCTCGATCCGCTAAGATGCATGAGCCGGGCATGGTGGTATGGGACACCGTGGTCGAGCTGTCGGCCTACGCTGGGGCCATGTGCCTCCCCGTAGTGACCATTGCGCAACCAAACTCGTGAGCCGAATACGGTGGTATGGGACACTGTATTCGAGCTGTCGATACTTACGGCGAGAGCCGAGTACGGTGAGACCTGTGCTCGTGCTGACGGGCGACGAGTCCTCCATAGTATCTTCGAGTATACTCCAAGGGTCTGTGATTGGCGACGAGTCTTTCACAGCAACTAGAGTATGAGTTGAGCCGAGTACGGTGTGACCTGTACTCGAGCTGACGGCTAGTGATTGAGCCGAGTACGGTGAGACCTGTACTCGAGCTGACGGCCAGCAATTGAGCCGCGTACGTGAGATCTGTATATCCGCGCTGACGGATGACGAGCCCTTTGCGATGCCGTCACTATGCTTCTCAAACCATAATATCGTATGAGATTAACTAGGATTGACGACCCTAGAATGGATCATGTTTGGGAATGATACAAGGGAGGTACCTTAGTTTCCCAATACTGCTGTTTGAAATGGACTAATAAAAACTTGGTAATCATGAGCATCATCGCACCGCATGTGCTTTAGATGTGGCGCACTGAGGGAGTAAGCATTCGCGAACGTAAGATGATGTCGCTTGAGGTGGTTTGGCAAGGGCATACAGCATCATGTCATTTCATTTTTGCATTTAATAAGAGTAGTTAGAATTGTTTGATTTGTACTGCTTTATCATTACTGCTTGATTGAATTGATAACATGTTAACCTATGCCTTACTGTTCCACTGAGTTGATCACTCACTCCCACGTTACGGGACGGTGTTCCGAACACCCACCAGATTTGTTGAGTTTCAGGTGATGGCGATGCTTATGAAGCAGAGCCGGACTTCTATGATGTGGAGGAGGAGTTCTCCTACATGTAACTTTCTGCCAGGCCAATGAAGACCTGGTATTGTATTGACGGGGTTATGGTTCTTGGGATAGAAGGCATTACACTTCCTCAAATTTGGTAAATTTTAGAACTGCACTTGTATTTATTTAACCTTGTAATGTTATCACACTCTGGAGACTCATCATAAGTTGTATATTTTATCTATCTATCACAGTCTTCCGCTTGCAAACTTAACTGTCTCTGGAGTATGATATGCTGTTTTGGCTTAATCTCACTCATGTTCAATGCACGAATACAGTCAACATTTAATCATCATTCATTTTGTTGCATAAGTGATGTTCTGGAACTCGGGAGTTGAGTTTATGCTCGACCCCCGATTTTCAGGGTGTTACAGCTTCGAATAGCCGGATTCCACCGGATTCATTTGAACGGCTATCGGATTGCACGAGATAAGATCTATTCAAAATTCGGTTAGCCCGAGATCAAATTCGGCCCCGACCGAATTTTCGTAAAAATAAAAAGTTTGCATTGCTAGAATTGACCCAAACTAACTCGAGCAAGCCAAATTTCAAGCTCAGGCTAGCCGAACCAAAACTTAGGCTGGACGAATTTACAACAAAATTTGTTATTTTGCTCGGGCTTGAAGTTAGGTTAGCCGAGGAAGTTAGGCTGGCTGAACTAGAAGTTAGACTGCTGAATTCTAGAGCAAAAACACTATTAAAACCCAAGTTTAATGACTTTTTCAAAAGATCCTAACCTAGGGTCTTTATAGGGTTATACCACCCGTGTTTAAGCAAATATATGGGACAACTTGACTTGAACTTTGACTTGATCTTCTCTTGAAATCGGACGACGACTAAGTCAGAAGATATGTCGATCTTAAGTTGATCATAAGTCGATCTTGAGTTGATCTTCGGGCATGTAGAGTAGTTGAAATTCTATTGTGATTTGAAACTTGCAATCTGACTTGAAGCACTTTTATCTTATGAAATTTGACAATCCATGTGTGCTAAACATAAAAACAATTACAATGACTCAATGAGGTCTCAAGTTATATCGAGCTTTTACACAGGCATTAGGATCTCCTATGATTTGATTGAGGAGATTATCCTTAATAACCGGTACATTACCTAATGGGCAAGACTTAGGTAGAGGAGTGGAATTGTTCTAAGGTTTTCCTATGGTGCATGGTTCTACATCATCTTCGATATCAATATTAGGACCATGATTATCATGTGGTTGGTCATCAATAACCACATTGACTGATTCTTGTATTGAGAGGGTCCGCATATTGTAAACTCTATAAGCACGAATAGTTAACGAGTATACTAAAAAGATCCCATCGTCGCTTTTGGAGTTAAATTTTCCTAGTTGTTCCCGAACTCTAAGAATATAACATTTGCTACCAAAGACACATAAATATTTTACACTAGGTTGTTTTCCAGTCCATAATTCATATGGAGTTTTGTTTAGTCCTGCTATAAGATATACACGATTGATAGTATAGCAGGTAGTGTTGATGGCTTCAGCCCAAAAACTCTTTGGCATATTTTTATTATTAAGCATTACTGGGCCCATCTCTTGCAACACCCTATTTTTCTTTTCCACTACTCCATTTTGCTGTGGAGTTTTGGGGCTGAGAATTCATGCCGCATTCTATTTTCATCACGGTAATTCTAGAATCGATCATTCTCAAACTTGCCTCCATGATCATTCCGTATTCTGTCAATGACATATCCCTTTTCAATTTGGTGCCGCTTTGTAAGTTTCTTAAATTCTTCAAATGCATCAGATTTTTCATAAAGAAAAGAGGCCCAGGTGAATCTGGAGTAATCGTCAACTATAACTAAAAAATATCTCTTGCCTCCATGGCTCTCAACTTTGGTGGGACCCACTAGATCCATGTGTAAAAGTCAAGAGGTTTGGAGGTTGCTACGGTGGTTTTTTTTATGTGCCACTTTTATTTGTTTTCCTTTAAGACAGCCTCTGCAGACAACTTTCTCTTTTTTTCTTGATCTTAGGAAGTCCTCTTACCAGATTTTTTGTGCTGAGATGAGATAAGTTTCGGTAGTGTACATGCCCAAGTCTTTGGTGCCACAATTCATATTCATTTTCTCATGCCATGTTACATCTTGTGGATGGAATGTTTTCTCCATTGCTATCAATCATGTTGCAATTACCACTTGTGCGCAGACCTCTCATAATTAATTTACCTATTTGGTTCGAGATCTCGCACATATCCTTGGAGAAGGCGACTTGGTGATCTTTGTCAGGAATTTAGGAAATGCTTAGGATATTGTGTTCCAGTCCCTCAACACAAAGAACATCCTCAATCTTGGGCAATCCAGGCCCAACTATTGTCCCTCGTCCTATAATCTTGGCAGCACTCCCACCTCCTAAAGTAGCTGTCCCACCATCAAATTATGTATAGTCACAAAAGTGGATCCGATCACCAGTCATGTGTCTGGAGAAACCTGAAATAGCGGTGAAGACTGCTTGAGTTGAAGAAGGAATATGCCAATATGTCTTAGAGGGTGGTGAATAGGACTTTTAAAAGTTTTTATGGTTTATTTAAAATCCTATTTCACTAATCCATTTAAATATACAATTATCAGGATTACTCAAATGTAACTCTACTGGCTTCCAAGCCTAGTAGAGAATCCAATCACAAACTGCTTAAAGAGTAAACAATATTAAGTCTAGTTCATGATGGATATGACTGTGTAGGTGTGTGAGAAGTGATCAGGTATTTAGATATGAAAATATTAATGCAAATCACTCAATCAAAATAACAATCTCAAACACAGTCATTTTATAGTGGTTCGACGATAAGTCTACTCCACTCCCGGCTGCCGCACTCAACCCTTCAGTGTACCGAATTTCACTAAGGAGGTTTCCCAGGGTTCACCTCAAACCTAAGGTTTTAAATCAGGTTCACCTTCAACCTTTATACAAAGGTTTCTATTCAGTTCACCTCTAACCCTGGAGTTTTACTGGTTCACTCCTAACCAGATGTTTATGCTCTCCATAGAGCAAGGGTCCACACAACGCACCCAGATGTTTATGTTCTCCATAGAGCAAGGGTCCACACAACGCACCCAGATGTTTATGCTCTCCATAGAGCAGGGGTCCACACAACGCACCTATTACGTACACTCCCACCGGAGGCCTCCTACGAGGGCTTCAAAGGGCGAGAACCACTTAAGACCCAATGCTACAAAGGAATGATCACAAGTGTTCTCTTGGACTCTAGATACTTACAGATAAGTTGATGAGTCCCATTAAGCACAATGCTGAAGATCTCTTCCTTGTTGACGAAGAGTCTTTTGTTCCCTTGATCTATAACATAAAACATATACCAAGACCAGGCTCAGGGTTGGATCAAGGTAAAGATTGAATCCTACACTCTAAAGATTTTCCTATTAGAAAGATAGAGTAGCTCCAATCTTATGCATTCAAGGCATCCCAGTTTAATGATTTGCCATTAAGGTAGTAGCTGGAGGATCCTTGAATGCAGAAGTTCATTCCCCAATACACTCTATTGAATGTCAATGGTGAGGGTGGATTGGAGGATGAACTTCCTTGAGAGAAAGGGCTTAAGATATAAGATGTAAGTTGAAACACACAAAAGCTCTCTCACCTTTCTCTCACAGCAACAAAAGACAAGTCCTCTATATATAGGCAAAAAGTTCCAACGGATATAAAACGGTCACATTTATGACAGAGTTCGATATCATCAAGCAGGTTCGTTATCATCGAGCGTAAACTCTCGATAGCATCAATACTCTGCTCGATGACTCGGACTCGATGTCATACGCTTTTGAAACTCTTTGTCAATTGGTCGATGAATCGAAACTATTGTCGATGTCATCGGATTTCGAACTCCGATTCCATCGATGAAAGGTTCGATCCATCGACACTAGAAAAATTAGAGAGACTTGACTTTGAAATATTTTAGGTTTTCATGAATGATCGGGGAACCGTCGAGATCATCAGAATTTAAATGTCGATGATATCGAGATCAGAGTCGATGCATCGATAAATCTAACGGATTTGTCTTTAAGCTTGCTGGACAGATTATGTCCTTGTTCGATGCAATCGACCTGGTGCCGATGTCATCGATATTTGAATATCGATTCTATCGAAGGGCCCCCGATCATAGTTAAAAAACAACTTGAAATATCTGCTGTAAGAAATGCGCACCCTCAATCGATATCATCGATGGACTTCCGATGTTATCGATATTTGAATTCAGATCATATCGGAAGAGCATCGATATATCGAAGGATTTTGAGATTTTCATTAAAAACAGGGGCGCCAAAAAACTGTCTGTCGATCTTATCGAGCCACTCTCGATAGACTCGAGAATTGAATATTGATGATATCGATAGATGTATTGATACATCGATAATTCGTCCAGATATGTTGTGAAGTTACTGGACATATTTAGTACTTTTATCGATGATATCGATATGTGTATCGATACATCGATAAATCTGTCCAGATGAATATTTAGTTGCTAGACACTTTTGGTCCTCTTATCGATAATATCGTTAAGGTATCGAGGACATCGATAGAGCAGGTCAATCATATCGAGGGTGTTTCTTTAAAATCAACAAGGCGAGAAAAACTTAGGGATTTTTCTATTTTGAAAAAGTTTCTCTCCTCAAAAACCCTAAGATGTCTATCTTGTTTTAAGAGTTTTAATCACCTGGTGTTTTGGGACATGGGATGTGAGGCTATAATTTACCTATTGCGAGCTTCCACACATCCGGTTGAGGATCGTCCTATCGAGCTCTATAGACAGTCTAACTCACCATTCACGTAACTTGACATACCAGGGCACTAGCAGGTGTACTTTCAATCTCCCCCTTTGTCAATTACGTCACAAAATGCCCAAAACACCCTATAATACAACTGGAGAAACACACCCTAAATTGTGTGTACATGCTTTTACACAATTTTACAATTTTTCTATGCCATGTACACAACCAGTAGTATCTGCTCCCCCTTACTTGTAAACTCCCCCTTGCTTGATGCAGCTGCTCCCCCTAACACCTGCAACAATATAGATAAATACACAATTTTCCATTCGGGGTGTTTGCAAATGTTCTCCCCCTTTTTGTCAGTCATTGACAAAGATATCTCAAGTGATATTGACTGAAGCTTGAAATACTTGAGAGAACCAATTAGGTAGAAGCAGAACATTGATGTATAAGAGTTTAACTCAGTTTTAGCAAACATCAATTTCAGAATTTATGAATGCATAGCAGATAGAATATACGTTAGAGATATCACATGCATTCCATATCAAAGACTTGATAAACTAGGGGAGCTCAAGACATAATTATGGCAATGAAAGATAGGATTATATGCGGCCATAATTCAAAGCATCCAAACATATACTGTCACAGACAACAGTAACTTTAACAGTTTATCCCACAACAGAACCAAGCCAAAAAAAAACAGTATGTTCAGTTCAACCATGGGCATTCCAAAAAAGAACATAGACAATCAGACGCTAGAGTGTGCCAGATAAGGAATAGGGAGACCTTTAAGAAGCGATTACAATGTTCATGACTGGACACACTTACCCTTCAAGGTTGTCATCTTTTAAAGCATAAGAGAACTGTCAGTTGTTAGCACCTCGAGAATTTGTTGCACTAAGAGTTGGAGGGCTTTCATTTTGTCCTCTATCCCTGACAATTGTCGTTCACAGTTATGAAGCCACTCGTCAATTCCATCGAGACTGTTCAGTAGTTGATGTTCAAGTATATGACATCGACGATTAGTGACAGAACCAGGGCTACAAGAGGTGTCTGATTAGATCCCCAAGGTGTTTCTTCATTAGGTTGTGACTGCTCTCTCCAACCAGCAGAGGATTCTTAGTATGAGATGAGACTGAGGCATACACTTGTCGAACCGCATTATGGTCGAACCATACTTTAGGATATACCTTGTCTGTTGTTTCCAGCAATCCTACCCAGTGTGCGAGCTTGCAGATAAGGGATGGAAATGGAAGTATTTCAAGATGGTTTCCCTTGACTACCCTAATCAATTGATCTAGAATAAGAGTTGGCAGACACACAGGGACCTCTTGATATACATCATACAAGACATTGAGTACAAAGGGACTCAGGTCAGTGTTGTTAGCATCACATGGGTATACATTTGTACTGAAGATCCTGTGGAGAATTTTGAACAAGATTCCTAGATGTTTTACCGAAGGACATTTTTATCATTTCTAGGAATTGTTGCACCCTAACACAGTGCTCGAGTGATTTCCCCTACCTTCCTAATTTGTTTAGACTTCTACCAGTGACTGGGATCTGAGTCACACCAATGTTTAGAACATGACCAAGGACTGTTGGAGTTGTTTGGTGTGTTGCATGAATTCCAGACGAATACATGGTGGATAATCCCGAGCAACGTGACAACAGTTGAAGAACTGCTGAATCATTTCAAACTAGTATGGACCGCCTGTGTTACGCATATTCTGCCAGCCAATAGTCTCTAACAAGAGATCCTTACCTTTCCCTTTAACCATCTTCCTTGCTCAATTGTTGAGTAGCTGAACCATGTTTCCATGTTTCACAAATTCATTTGTTTTCTGATTTAGTTCAACCACTTGATTTAATAGCTCCTTCATTCTCTCAGTCATCCTGGGTGGTGATGGATGTGTATTACTTCTAGCCATATTCCTAGGTGGACTCTTGACATTTTGTATTGTTCTTCTGGTTGGTATGTATTTATCAATATGATTTAGACTAGAAATGAGTTGAGTCCACTAGGTGACAAGCATTCAGATTTATAATGACCAGAGTCTCCGCGTGAATGACAAATAGAAGTGGCTTTTGTTTTACTTCCTGATGCAGCTAATTTCTCGAACATTGGTGCTGCATTTTTGGATATCGATTTGAGTCATATCCTAATCTACTCTTATCTTTCCCAGGTCTTCCCATCCCTAAGAGTTTTTCTAATTTTTCACTATTTTGGGAAAATTTATAATTTACTTCAGCAGATTTTCTGTATTTCTCTACATCAAACATGAGTGTGTGATTTTCATTCTTTATATGCTCATTTTCATCTCTCAATAGTTCAATCTATTTAGTAAGTTTCAATGATTCAGATTTAAGGGACAGATTGATTCTTTCCAGTTTATCATTTTCAGAGTGGTGTTGTTGTAGATCATTAATCAAGTGTGTATTGATTTCCAATGTTTTGCCTAGATCTAATTACACAATTTATTTTTGTTTTCATTTATTCCAAGTCTTTTAAGGATATTGATGCTATGGATATAGAGTTGATTATAGGCATCCTGTAGTTTATCCTTTTCTTCTTCTTCTCTCTGTTTCCTCACTATCAGATGGAAATGATTCAGTGGCTTGAGGATCTTCGATTTTCTCATTTCCATGAGAATGATGAAGGCTCTGGTGACCATAAGAAATTTCAAGGATTTTCTATCTCCATCACTCTCTGAGTCACTACATTCAGTTTGACTCTTTAGTATCATCCCATGTGGCTACCATTGCCTTTCCCTTAGTTTTTCTATTTGGGCATTCAGTAGACAGATGTTCAAACTTTTGACAGGTATAACATTGTGGTTCCTTGGTCTTTTTACTAGATTTACCTATAGAATGTTTGTTGTCCAGCTATCTTCCGTGAAATGGTCGGCCATGATTTCTATGAAAGAACTTTCTGAACCGTTGAACCAACAAAGCCACTTCCTCATCTTCATTTTCCTTTTCACTTTCATCTTCCTCATTTAAAGTATTCTTTGAAGTTTTGAGGACAGTATTTTTGGATTTAGGAGTTTGTTTGTAGTTCAAAAGTTTATAGGGAACCTACTAGTTCTTTTACTTTCATTTCATCCATTTTCCTACACTCTTTAATGGTTGAAGCTTTTGAGTTGAAATGTTCTAGTAGGGATCTTAAAATTTTTAAACCAAAACTTTCTTTCCTAATTCACCCATGGAATTACAAGTGATATTCAATTTTGAAAAAAAAAATTCCATGAAGGTCTCATCATCCTCCATTCTGATGTGTTCAAATTGAGATGTTAAGAGTTGTATCTAGGACCTTTTTACTGTGCTTGCTCCCTCGTGGGTTGTTTCCAGAAGACCATGCCTCTTTAGATGTGTCGCATGAATACCTCTTAGGACACAACACAGTAGATAGCATTCATTGCTTTTGCTTTAGATGTTTGTTTTTCTTCCTCGAATGCAGTCCACATTTCGTTGGATTTAGGTTTGGAGACAGTTGTGCCATTTTCAAGAATTGGTGGCACATATCCAGTTTCAACTATGTTCAAACATCATGATCCAAATAGTGCATCCTAGACTTCCAATAAGCATAATTTGAACCATAAAATACTGGAGGTCTAGAGATCAATGAGCCCTCTCCTTTGGCCATATTCCCAACTTCAGTCAAGATCACACTCTAGGTGGTGAAGCCCTTAAAGAGAGACCCTCTCTGATACCAATTGAAATAGTGGTGAAGACCGCTTGAGTTGAAGAAGGAATATGCCAATATGTCCTAGAGGGAGGTGAATAGGACTTTTAAAAGTTTTTATGGTTTATTTAAAATCCTATTTCACTAATCCTTTTAAATATACAATTATCAGAATTACTCAAATGTAACTCTACTGGCTTCCAAGCCTGGTAGAGGATCCAATCATAAACTGCTTAAAGAGTAAACAATATAAAGTCTAGTTTATGATGGATATGACTGTGTAGGTCTGTGAGAAGTGATCAAATATTTAGATATGGAAATATTAATGCAAATCACTCAATCAAAATAACAATCTCAAACACAGTCATTTTATAGTGGTTTGACGATAAGTCTACTCCACTCCCAGCTGTCGCACTCAACCCTTGAGTGTACCGGATTTCACTAAGGAGGTTTCTCAGGGTTCACGTCAAACCTAAGGTTTTAAATCAGGTTCACCTTCAACCTTTACACAGAGGTTTCTACTCGGTTCACCTCTAACCCTGAAATTTTACTAGTTCACTCCTAACCAGATGTTTACGCTCTCCATAGAGCAAGGGTCCAGACAACGCACCCGGATGGTTATGCTCTCTACAGAGCAAGGGTCCGCACAACGCACCCGGATGTTTATGTTCTCCATAGAGCAAGGGTCCACACAACGTACCCACTACATACACTCCCGCCGGATGCCTCCTACGAGGGCTTCAAAAGGCCAGAACCACTTAAGACCCAATCCTACAAAGGAATGATCACAAGTGTTCTCTTGGACTCTAAATACTTACAGATAAGTTGATGAGTCCCATTAAACACAATGCCGAAGATCTCCTCCTCCTTGTTGACGAAGAGTCTTCTGCTCCCATGTTCCGCAACACAAAAGATATACCAAGACTAGGCTTAGGGTTGGGTCAAGGTGAAGATGGAATCCTACTCTCTAATGATTTTCCTATTAGGAAGATAGAGTAGCTCCAATCTTATGCATTCAAGGCATCTCAGCTTAATGATTTACCATTAAGGTAGTAGCTGGAGGATCCTTGAATGCGGAAGTTCATTCCCCAATCCACTCTATTGAATGTCAATGGTGAGGGTAGATTGGAGGATGAACTCCCTTGAGAGAATGGGCTTAAGATATAAGATGTAAGTTGAAACACACAAAAGCTCTCTCTCCTTTCTCTCACAGCAACAAAAGACAAGTCCTCTATATATAGGCAAAAAGTTCCAACGGATATAAAACAGTCACATTTATGACAGAGTTCGATATCATCGAGCAGGTTCGATATCATCGAGCGTATACTCTTGATAGCATCGATGGTCTGCTCGATGACTCGGACTCGATGTCATACGCTTTTGAAACTCTTTGTCAATTGGTCGATGAATCGAAACTATTGTCGATGTCATCGGATTTCGAACTCCGATTCCATCGATGATAGGTTCGATCCATCGACACTAGAAAAATGAGAGAGACTTGACTTTGAAATTTTTTAGGTTTTCATGAATGATCGGGGAACCATCGAGATCATCAAATTTGAATGTCGATGATATCGAGATCAGAGTCGATGCATCGATAAATCTAGCGGATTTGTCTTTAAGCTTGCTGGACAGATTATGTCCTTGTTCGATGCAATCGACCTGGTGCCGATATCATCGATATTTGAATATCGATTCTATCGAAGGGCCCCTGATCATAGTTAAAAAACAACCTGAAATATCTGCTGTAAGAAATGCGCGCCCTCAATCGATATCATCGATGGACTTCCGATGTTATCGATATTTGAATTCAGATCATATCGAAAGAGCATTAATATATCGAAGGATTTTGAGATTTTCATTAAAAAACAGGGGCGCCGAAAAGCTGTCTGTCGATCTTATCGAGCCACTCTCGATGGACTCGAGAATTGAATATTGATGATATCGATAGATGTATTGATACATCAATAATTCGTCCAGATATGTTGTGAAGTCGTTGGACATATTTAGTGCTTTTATCGATGTTATCGATATGTGTATCGATACATCGATAAATTCGTTCAGATGAATATTTAGTTGCTGGACATTTTTGGTCCTCTTATCGATAATATCGTTAAGGTATCAAGGACATCGACAGAGCAGGTCGATTATATCGAGGGTGTTTCGATAAAATCAATAAGGCGAGAAAAACTTAGAGATTTTCCTATTTTGAAAAAGTTTTCTCTCCTCAAAAATCCTAAGATGTCTATCTTGTTTTAAAGGTTTTAATCACCTGGTGTTTTGGGACATGGGATGTGAGGCTATAATTTACCTATTGCGAGCTTCCACACATCCGGTTGAGGCAGACACTTGAATCGATCTTCCTATCGAGCTCTGTATACAGTCTGACTCACCATTCACTTAACTTGACAAACCAGGGCACTAGCAGGTGTACTTTCAAAACTGCTATCAAGATACCATTTAGAGTTGTTACTTTTTTGAGTGCGATATGAATCACAAGGCAGTTAGTTTTATTTTTTACCACCCATTTGGTGACAACCTTCTTTGGAGATGAGATATTCTTTTTAATTTCTCCCTTTGACTGGTTGTTCACGGGTATTTTGGATTTTTGGGACAACTGATCTAGACTCGCCTGATTCATCATTTCTTTGGTTTTCTTATTCAGTTGACTTGCCTAATCAACCCCTCCATTCTCTTTGTCATTCTAGGAGGATTAGGAAATTTCCTCCGTTTTTTGGAATTTGTTTGGAGGTCTCTTTGAATTATGCATCATTCTTTTGATTGGTTTAAATTTAGTTATGTTGCTTGAACTGGTAGTGGAATGGGGCTATCTTAATCTAAGACATTCAAATTTGTAATGCCCAATGTCACCATAAGAATGGAAGATGGGAGATGCTTTTTTTTTTAGCTCCCGGATGCAATTGTTTTCTTTGTCATAGGAGATGCAGTAGAGTGGGTAGATTTGCAAGTTTCATAGCCTAAGCCCTTTTTATCCCTATAGTTTCTTCCCATACCTAAGAGTTTTCCAATTTCTCAATACTTTGGGAAAACCTATGACTAAGTTCAGTTAGATGTTTGGATTTTTCAATATCTAGTTTCAGTCTTCCATTTTCAATTTTTATTTTTTCATTTTCTGAATCTAGATGAATGATCTTTTTGTTCAGGTTTTTTTATTTCAAGGTAATGAGAAGTCATTGTCCTTTCAAGTTTATCATTTTTCACAAAATATTATTGTAAATCAACAGCCAGGCGAGTACTTACAACAGATGATTCATCCAAATCTTTTTGTAGCTGATTATTTTCATTGTTGGCAATTATAAGGTCCATATCCTTAGCTGTATCGTTTCGTAGACTTCGGCAATCCTCCCCATCGAATTCCGGTAACCCGCAACGCGTAGATAGCATTTGTGCGCGACCTTGAGTCACACCCTATCAACCTGAGTCGACTCAACCTGAGACTTATACCCTAGTGACCTTACCATCGCCGCGATTCCAACGCCACGTCTTGCGCACCGATGCGATACCCAGGCCAGAAGTGTGGGCCCGCGTTTATTTTGAGGAAAACGCCGTGCATTGCTAATCCCTAGAAGAGAATCTCTACAATCTATGAAATTAATCCCATCAATCAATCAAGCACAACACCCATCCCTCTCGTACCAACAAGGCATGGCAACCCATACCTCTCCCATCCAAAGTCAACTCTCTCTCTCCACTCATCCCTTCCTTACACCCATCACCATTCCTCTCTCCCATCCATCCATCTCTCTCTCTCTCTCTCTCTCTCTCTCTCTCTCTCTCTCTCTCTCTCTCTCTCTCTCTCTCTCTCTCATTTCTCTCTTCACTCCCAAGCTACCAAGGGAGCAACCGTCCAAGCCTTCCAAGGAGAGAAAGAACCTCAAGTGTGACCCACTCCCTACCACCCAATCTCCCATCATAGCCATCCAACCTTCATCATCTTCGATCAAAGGGAAAACTAAGGACTTTAGGAGTCCAAGGAGCCAAGAAGGAGTGAAATCAGTGGGTGTTCATAACATTAGATCTTTATTTTTAATGTAAGGCCCACTTGTGATGTGACCCATTTTTATGTATGTGTTATAAGCAAAGAGGGGACCATAATGGTAGGGTCCCTCCATCACACCGTCTCTCTCTCTCTCTATCTCTCTTTCCCATCTTGTGGCCCACCACGATGTACTTTTTTTTTATCCATGCCATCCACCACGTGGACCACACCACTGTCCAAGTGGGCCCACCTTGCCGACGTCCAGTGCTGCTAGCAATTTCCAGCAGACCTAGATGAAGTAAAAACACAAATATCAGCTTCTTCCAAACTAGTGGGTCCCACACGTGTGGACCCACCCCCATGCATGTGTTTTATCTAGACAGTCCATACGTCCAGCAGCTGATAGCTGCATTGACGTCAATGAGTTTGGGTCTGATCATGTGGTATGTGTTATACCATCCATTGTAGCGGGTGGGGCCCACCCCACATGTGCTGCACGTGTGGGCAGGAGGGACCCACCTTGATATATACTTTTGTATCCACTATTGGTCCATCTGGACAATGCATGTGGGACCACCGTGATGTATTTATTTTATATTCAAGTTGTCCAACTGTCTTAGACGTGGGACCCACTCCACACATGTTGCACGTGTGGAGGTGGGGCCCACCTTGATGTATGAATGCAAGATCCACACCGTTAAATGTTAGGACGGTGGGTCCCACTGCTGGTTGACGTAAGGAAGATCTGTGGGGCCTACCGTGATTTAGTGTTTTATCTACACTGGTCGTCCAGATCAGGTGGGACCCACCTCAATATATGTATAGCCAAGTCGTCCGTCCATGGGGTCTACTTGGATGACGTGGTCATCCTGGCCGTCCAGATCAGGTGGGATCCACCTTGATGTATGTGGTATACCCACACCGTCCAGCAGGGATGTGGGGACCACCCTGATGTATGTCTTTCATAACCACGTCATCCAGATGGTGGGGTCTTTCATAACCACGTCATCCAGATGGTGGGCCCTGACATAAAGTATGTGTTGTATCAACACCGTCTAGTCTAGTCCTTGGACGTGGACTTGACCCCACCTTGATATTGTGTTTTACCTATGCCGTCCATTTCCAACATGTGGGGCCTACCATGATGGATGTGTTGTATCCTCACCGTCTAGGGATTGGACAACGGAAATCTAATTGGCTGGAGTACCTCACACCAGCTATGTAACTGATGTATTGACGTCAGTAAGTTTTGTGGGCGACTAAGATGTACATGTTTTCATTCATGCCATCCTGAACAGGGACGTGGGTCCCACATGAGTGTTTTATCTATACCGTCCCTCCATGGGACCCACATGATGTATATACTTTATGTCCCCACCGTCCAGCTATCTGGACGGTGGAAAGCACACCAAGATGTAGGTGTTTTAACCAGGCCGTCCAGATCACGTGGGCCCATCATGATGTACGTGTTTAATCCAAGCCGTTCATTGGCTGGACATCTAGTAGGCCACCATGTGTGTGCATTGTATATCTGGGCCGTTCAGCGGTGGGGCCATGCCGTGATGTATGTATTGTATATTTATGTCGTCCACTTGTGCGGCCCACCGTGATGTATGTTGTATCCAGGCTGCCCATTCATTTTTCCTGGATTATGGGCTGCCTCATGAGGCCCATTTTGTGGTGTATTGGGCCCACCTAGATGTATGTAATGTAGGCCATGGGATGTGGCCCAATTAGATGTATTTGTGGCCCAATTGGAATGAGCAGGGCCCACCTTAATGTGATGTATTTATGCGGCCCACTGTGATGTGTATTAGGCCCACGTGATGCGACCCACTTGATGTATATGAGGCCCATGTGATGTATATGTGGCCCAGACATGAGGTCCATGTGATGTATATGCTGCCCGTGAATAAGGCCCAATGTGATGTATATGAGGCCTATGTGGTGAAGCCCATTATGATGTATATTGGGCTCTTGTATGAGGCCCATTATGTTGTATGTGAGGCCCTTATATGAGGCAATGGGTCCCACTATATGTTTTGCCCTATGAGGGCTACTCTTTGGGAGTAATGCTGGTTGAATGTCCACATTGATGGGCAATGATGGTTAAATGTCCACATTGTGACCTTCCCTTAGGCCTTGTTAGGCCCATTCTTGATATAAGTAGGCCGTCTAGGCCCATCCTTGATATGTGGAGAGTACATCATCATCATATAACATACTTAGTATAGCTTCACGATCCATGCCTATGCGCATCATATGTATGCTTGATATGAGGAGTGATTGATCATAGTACATGCCCTTGGGCGGATTATTATGGGACTCCATGATAGACGGAGTTTCCCCACATGAACGCGCGGTACGCGCAGGTTTGATGCATGACTGGATGGTATGACTCATGCATCTCACATTTTATGATATGACTACTGTACGCCCTAACGATATCATAACCGTAGCCTCCACAGGCATATCGTGGATGATCAGATGGGACACTGAAAATCTTTTTCTACATGGGGTGTTATAGATGTCCCTAGGTGAAAGTCCATAAACCTTTGTCGCTAGGAGACGCTCCAACGTCTAGATTGAGTGGATACATGAGCGCTCGAGTGCCGAATACCAGTAGGATGTGTCTCTCACTGTGTCGTGGTCAATTGGAAGGGGGTGTGGCCTTACCCTCCCAAAAGTAGGGGGCATAGCTAGGCTGATTTTGATCAGCTCATAAATGGGTCCACTATCGATGTGCAAGGTAGGTGTTGGCTGACTACTGGCCAGGTGGATAGTGAGGTCTCCACTTGTATGGTTTCACGTCCAGTGGGCGGCAATTTGTGTAGAGTGTACTAGATCCCGGTGATGATCCCATATATGTACAGTACTGATATGTGGACTTATTGAGCAGGAGTTGCATACTCAGCATTTTACTCATTCATTCATTCATTCACTATTCACTTGGGCTGGTGGTGTGCAACTAATTATTATGTGTACCTTCATAATGGCCAGGATTTCGGTTGAGGCGCCCGACCAACCTGAGATCAGGAGTTTACCACATTGAGTCTGGTTATCCAAATTTAGGTATGAGACTAGTTTGGATAGAAGTTCCTTATGGTGGACCCCATAGCCTACGATACTATGTACTATCATCCTAACTTTACACTCCAGCTTGGTCATTTCATTCACACTGCATATTGCATTACGTCCGCGGCATAAGGCATTTTGGGTTGCTATGTTTTTACATTTATATGGCCTAGATGAGGTTGACCTTATTCGTGGGTTCGTCACGATTTGCATATTGCATTGCATCCTCAGTACATGATATTTGACTTACTATGTCTCCACATTGTATAGCTGATCTACATTGCTTCCTCAGTATATGAAATTTACTTATTATGTTTTTGCATCGCATAGCCTGGATAAGGCTGATGGTATTTATGGACTTACCAGCATGTTTTTGCATTACTCTAATTATGCATACTTGGCACTTATCTTGCGCACACACTTATACCACCCTCTAAGCTTTCTATAAGCTTATACACGATAGATGCGTGCAAGTGACGTTAGATCGCAGCAGCGTTGAGCTTGGAGCGTGCAACTGTCTTCTGGAGCTTTGATTTTCGATATATGTATTTCCCTCTCAATACTGTATTCAACTATTTATATTAGTGGATATGTGATGATGATGTTACCTTTATGATTTGGGTAAATTGTGGTTATGCTTCTTACGAGATAAATGTATGTTGAAAATCCTCCTTGTAGGATCCCAGGATTGGAATCTGGCATATGGGCGCTGGGATCCGAGAATGGGGTACTATGGAGGCTGTCGGCACCGGATTCGGCAATCGGGAATTCTGTGAGCCCGGTCTCCGAGTTTGGGGCGTGACAGTAATGCCAAGTTTCTTGAGGACATTTATGCTATGAGTGTATAGTTGATCATATGCATCATGTAAGCTTTCCATTTCTTGTTCATCTTCCTCTTTACTTGAGGAGATAGACTTTTCAGTTTGATCCCCATCTCTCTCATCATTTTCCCTTAGACTTGGCATGATGGTAGTGGTGAAGGCTATAAGGATTTTCAATGATCTTTGGTCTCCATCACTTTCAGACTCACTAGTTTATGAATTTGAGTCTTTGGTGTCATCCCATGTGTCCACCACAACTTTTCCCTTTCCTTTAGACATTTTACAACTTCAGTTAGGATCTTTCATTAGGTTATTAAGCCCTTTAAGAGAAACCCTCTTTGATACCAATTAAAATTGCAGTAAAACCACTAATTGAAGTATGGAACTATGTCTAAATGTCTTAGAGATGGGCGAATAGGACTTTTCAAAAATATTTACTTATTACAACATACAATGCCTTAACTTAAATTAATTTATAATCAAGCTAAGGCAAAGTAACTCTAAGGCTTTCAAGCCAATAGAGGGTCCAATCACATAGGTTACACAAGATTTGTATGTAAAGCAACTAGCCTATAGAGATTGTGTATGTGAGTGTATGGGATGTGATTCCTATCAATGCTTAGACATTCATTTTAATAATGCATAACAAATAATAATTCAAGAAACATAACCATAACTAGATAAATGCACAAAAAACAATCCCAAACACGATCATATATTGTGGTTCGGCTATGTGTCTACTCCACTCCCAGCAGACACACTCTCTCCTAGAGTGTACCGGATTACATTATCCAATGGTTTTAAATTAGGTTAACCATGAACCTTCACAACCTACATAAGGTTAACTAAGGAGCCTACATAGGACATTCTTAGGTGTCTACCCAAGGCGACTAGTCTTACATAAGGACGACACTTAGGAGCCTACACAAGGCAACCTATTCCTACACAAGGCAACATGTCTTATACAAGAACTGTAACGCCCTGAAAATCGGGGGTCAAGCAAAGCTCAGCTCTCTAGTTCCAACTTATCACTTATGCAACATAGATAATGATGATTATGATGAAAGCATTGAAACATGAATGAGATTATACCAAAACAGCATATTATACTCTAGAGACAGTTAAATTTGCAAGCGGAAGACTATGATAGATATATAAAATATATAAACTGTGGTGAGTCTCCAGAGTGTGATAATGTTACCAACTTAATTCATTATAAGTACAATTCCAAAATATACCAAATGTGTAAGGTTCTCTAGTCAACATCCCTGTAACCCCGTCGATTAAAACACGACTCACTTGAAGCCGCCAGAAAACAACATATACTAGAAGACATCCTTGTCGTCACAAAAGTGCGGCTCCGCCTCAGGAGTAGCGTCGCCATCTGCAATCAGACAAAGTCTGGTGGGTGTCCGGAACACCGTCCCGTAACGTGGGAGTGAGTGATCAACTCAGTGGAACAATAAAGCATAGGTTAACATGTTATCAATTCAATCAAGCAGTAATGATAAAGCAGTAAAGTCAAACACTCCTAAATACTCTTATTAATGCAAGTATGAAAAATGCAGTCATGATGCATGCCCTCACCAACATACTCCCATATGCGACACCATCTTACGTTCGCGGCATGCGTTCATCCCTCAGTGCTCCACATCTTCCAGGCACATGCAGTGCGATGATGAGCATGATTACCGAGTTGTTATTAGTCCTTTTCATACAGTAGTATTGGGAAACTAAGCTACCTCCCTTATATCATTCTCAAACAATGATCCATTCTAGGGTCGTCAATCCTACATAATCTCATACGATGATGCGGTTCTAGGTCGTTGCAAGGGCTGTCACGGCTGTTACACGGAATCGTTGCACCACTCCCCCATCACCTTATCATTACAGGCCTAGCTTATACTCTGTTTACTACGGGAAGGCTCGTCGCCTCTCCGCATATTCAGAGTATGCTCAAGGTAACTACACCAGGAACGGTCAGGGCTGCTAGGGCTGTTACACAGAATTGTTACACCACTCCCTCATCACCCATCAAAGCAGTGTAGGCCGACAGCTCGAATATAGTGTCCCATACCACCGTATTCGGCTCACGAGTCTGGTTGCTCAATGGTCACTACGGGGAGGCTCGTGGCCCCAGCGTAGGCCGACAGCTCGACCACGGTGTCCCATACCACCATGCCCGGCTCATGAGTCTTAGCAGATCGAGATACCAAGGTTAACGGGGTTGCACTGGTAAGTTTGGTACCTTAGGTTCAAGCAGTAGCGTACAAACATGGTGAACATACATTAAACAGATCGGGTTACTTGACGAGCTCGGCTAGCTCGAGCGCACGACAAGTTGAACGACATGAAGTACATAGCACTTCGTGTGGCCAACTACTATCGCCAATCGAAGTACGACTCGGGTTCGTCGAACACATCTCAAGTGGCGAATGAATCTCAGCCACGAATTCAATCCTGTTACCGATTGCCTGGACTATACAATAGCCCCAATCACATTCAATTACGGAACAGTTAAAGCAGTAATGGATCAAGATTTGAAATCATACAATCAAATATCCAATATTGTCCGCTTAGGGCTGCCAGGGCTGTTGCACGGAATCGTTACACCACTCCCCCATCACCCTTCATGGATTTTATGGAATACAACTTAAACATGTGAAGTAGTCAGAGCAGAATTAAATAAACAAGTAATTTAAACATGTTAACAAGCATGTTATCAAACACAATGCAAACAGGAAATCCAAACACATACGTTTCAAAAACCAGTAAGTGATTAAACTAAACAACTTACATGAAGGAAATCATACACATCACTAAGGTAGTTGAGAATCATATCTCAACACCTACTGAAGGCACTACTAGATTAAGTACATATCTATACAAGCATTTTCACAAACACTTAGACTACACATTCCAACATACCTATAATATACTAGTTACAACACAAGTCGTAGGGAATCCTTTCACAAAGGATTGCCACATGAACCACGATCATGCATTCACGACCAATAGTCATGGAAAGCATAAATCATAGTTCCATATTCATTCGAACATTTCTGTAAACACTTAAGCTACAACTAGTACATACACGACGTATGTTAATAGAACAGGTGTTAGGCTAATCCGTTCACCCAGAAGTTGATACACATGAATCTAGCATACATAGATAGCAATTAATCATGGCAAGCACAAATCCGTATTTCATACGTATACGGTATTTTCCACAAATACGAGGAATACAGTATATTCAACATAGTTAACGTATAACCGAAAAACGAAAACCGAAAAACGAAACGGACAACACTTTGTACATGTGCAATAGCATCCAGATCATGAATCTATCATTATCTGACATTGAAAGCATTGAAAACCATAACCTATACGTCTAAAGTCCGCAGCTTATGTCGTAGAAGCGTAATAAACTTGATAGATTCGCTAAGCTTTCGTATACGGCAGTTTGGCAACCTATAGAATGAAATAGATTAGCTATTTCATCATTTTCAATGTTCATAACCCTAGATCAAATTAGGGTTAGGGTTTCTTACCTAGAAACGAAGTTGAAAACGCCGGGAAAGCGATAAGAACGATGTGGTTAGGTACAGATAGCAGCAGGGTAGAGTGGCAGGGAGATGCTCCCACAACTCTCAACCTTTCTCTCTTCTCTCTCCTAAGTTTTCTCAAATTCGTATGGGCTGGATATGAGAGAGTTTAAGGTCCTTATATAGACTAAAAACTCACCAAATTAGACTTCAGGTCAAGGTATACTTAGGTTATCACTAAAGAGAGTCTGTTCCGTCTCAACGGAGCACTTCTGGCGGCCCCTTTTCTGTGTACGGTCGAACTTAAGCTCACTAACGCTGGATCTAGGTATAGTTAAGTTTTCATTCCCGTCGGGTTTCCAGATCACAAATGGCGGACCAGTTTCAGTTCAACGGTCAGCGAATCTTCATCAGAGATTTCAAGTACATGGATATGTTTGGACAAATATCCCTGATCCGAGAGTGTAATCTGACCTGATTCTGACGGTCGGAATCCTTATAACTGATCCGCAAGCGACACGTTCCAGATTACTTAAATTTATTTTTTATTTTTAATTAATTTCACATTTCTCACACTCCTCACTCTGGGCTCAAGCGAATAGTCCCGGGACATTATCTGGATTTGATTTCTGAGATGGTTGTCAAGCCCAGCAAGGCGGTCCTAACCATTTAACTTCTCGTTAATCGGATTTTGATGTGCGGTCCAGATCTGATACAGAGTTTCGTGATGCTCCCGAGAGCAGCCGGGTAATGAGATTGATCCTAGATTTTAGGGTAACCTAGCGTCAATGATTCTACAAGTTTTAGGTCTTGCAGATCGTATTTAAAGTGGATCAAGCGGATTTCACAGCTAATCTAGTTTAACACTTAGTTACCTTTGAAGGATAAGGTAGTGAAATGTAACGCCCTGAAAATCGGGGGTCGAGCATAAACTCAACTCCCGAGTTCCAACGCATCACTTATGCAACAAAATGAATGATGATTGAATGTTGTCTGCATTAATGTAGTGAACATGAGTGAGATTAAGCCAAAACAGCATATCATACTCCAGAGACAGTTAAATTGCAAGCGGAAGACTGTGATAGATATATAAAATATAAAAACTGTTGTGAGTCTCCAGAGTGTGATAAGGTTACCAGGTCAATGAATTACAAGTACAGTTCAAATTATACCAAATGTGTAGTGTCATCTAGTCAACATCCCTTTAATCCCGTCGATCAAGACACGGCTCACGTGAAGCCGTCAGCATAGCATATACGAACAAGCATCATCGTCATCATACAGGTCCCGCTCCGCCTCAAGTGTAGCGTCGCCATCTGCAATCAGACAAAGTCTGGTGGGTGTTCGGAACACCGTCCCGTAACGTGGGAGTGAGTAGCTAACTCAGTGGAACAATAAAGAATAGGTTAACATGTTATCAATTCAGTCAAGCAGTAATGATAAAGCAGTAAAATCAAACACTTCTAAATACTCTTATTAATGCAAGTATGGAATGCAGTCATGATGTATGCCCTCACCGACATACTCCTTCATGCGACACCATCTTACGTTCACGGCATGCTTGCTTTCCTCAGTGCTCCACATTTTCCTGACACATGCAATGCATGATGAACATGATTACTGAGTTGTTATTAGTTCATTTCAAACAGCAGGATTGGGAAACTAAGGTACCTCCCTTGTATCATTCCCAAACATGATCCATTATAGGGTAGTCAGTCCTAGACAATCTCATACGATGGTGTGTTTCTAGGTCGCTGCAAGGGCTGTCAGGGCTGTTACACGAAATCGTTGCACCACTCCCCCATCACCTTATCAATACAGGCCTAATTTATACTCTGTTACTTAGGGAAGGCTCATCGCCTCACCGCAGATTTAGAGTATGCTCGAGGTCACTACACCGGGTACGGTAAGGGCTGCTAGGGCTGTTACACGGAATCGTTGCACCACTCCCCCATCACCCATCAAGCAGTGTAGGCCGACAGCTCGAATATAGTGTCCCATACCACCATAATCGGCTCACGAGTCTGGTTGCTCACTGGTCACTACGGGGAGGTACGTGGCCCCAGCGTAGGCCGACAGCTCGACCACGGTGTCCCATACCACCATGCCCGGCTCATGAGTCTTAGCGAATCGAGGTACCATGGTTAAAAAGGATTTCACTGGTAGTTTGGTACCCTAGGTTCAACCAGTAGCATCCAAACATGGTGAACATACATAAGACAAATCAGGTTGCTTGATGAGCTCGGCTAGCTCGAGCCACAACAAGTTGAACGATATGAAGCGCATAAGCACTTCCTGTGGCCAACCACTATCGCCAACCGAAGTACGACTCGGGTTCGTCGAACACATCTCCCGTGGAAAATGAATCTCAGCCACGAATTCGATCACATTACCGACTGCCTGGACTATACAATAGCCCCAATCACATTCAATTGCAGATAGGTAAAGCAGTAATGAATCAAGATTCAAATCATACAATCAAAGTTTGGCATTATCCGTTTAAGGCTGCCAGGGCAGTTGCACGGAATCGTTACACCACTCCCCCATCACCCAAGACGGATCATACAACGTAAACATGAATTTAAACATATGCATTACATAGATAAAATCATAAAAGTAGTTGAGCATGTTATGAAGCACAACACAAGCATGAGTTTGTACATATTCAATTCCTAATCACACAACTATCCAAGGAAAACATACACATAGTTAAAAGAAGTTGAGAATCATATCTCAACTCCCATATACATTACAATTTGCTAACTACTACTCATTCAGACATTTCAACAAACACTTTAAAATACATACATCAACATACATGACATATGTTGATCACATAGGCATTAGGCCCAATCCTTTCATAGGGAGTTGCCCCAATCATAACATGCGTACACCCACGACGGATAGTCATGGAAAATAGGAATCCAAGTTCCATATTCATTTGAACATTTTCACAAACACTTGGGCTACACATTTCAACATATATAGCGTATAGTGGTCGTGGCGTGATTCAGGGCAAATCCTTTCGTCAAAGGGGTATCGCCAATACAACAATCATATATCCATGACAATTAGTCATGGCGAGCACGAATGAGAATTCTATACTCATTCAGTCATTTTCACAAACACTTAGAATACACTATTTCAACATACATAGTGTATATTAACAAAACATGTATTAGGGCGAGCCCTTTCGCCAAACAAGTATTTTATCCATATATAATATATTCATACAACAAATAATCATGGCAAACATATTTTCAAAATTTATACGTATACGGTACTTTCTACAAATACCTAGAGTATGTAAAATTCCATATTCTTCATCTTTAATCGAAATGGAAAACAGACATCACTTTGTACATGTGAAATTGCATGCAGATCATGAATTTATCATTATCTGACATTGAAAGCGTTGAAAACCATAACCTATACACCTAAAGTCCTCACCTTTTATCGTAGAATCATAACGAATCCAATAGGTTTGCTAAGCTTTCGTATACGATAGTTTGGTAACCTATAGAACGAAATAGGTTAGCTATTTCATAACCTACAACTATCGAAACCCCCAAACAGGTTAGGGTTAGGGTTTCTTACCTAGAAATGACGCCGGAATCGCTGGGAAAGCGATTAGAACGGAGTGGTGGAGCTCGTGGAGCGGCAAGGAATAACAGTTGGGAGATTCTCCCACTTCTCTCACTCTTTCTCTCTTTCCTCTCTTCTCTCTCTAGGGTTTCTCTCAAATTCGTATAGTTGCAATGACAGAAGGTTTAAGGTCCTTATATAGCCTAAAAACTCACCGAAATAGACTACAGGTCAAAGTATACTTAGGTTATAACCAAAGCGGGTCAATTTCAGCTCAATGGAGGACTTCTGGCGGGCCTCCTTGAGCCAAAGGTCGGACTTAAGCTCACAGACATTGGATCTAGGTTAGTTAAGTTTTCATTTCAGTGGGATTCCCAGATCACGCGTGGCGGACCAGTTTCAGTTCAATGGTCAGCGGATCTCGATCAGAGATTCCGAGTACATGGATATGTGTATGAAATTTCTCCTAATCCGAGGGTGTAATTTGGTCTGATTCTGACGGTCTGGTTGCTTAAAACTGATCCGCAAGCGAGAGGTGCTAGATTACTATTTGAGATATTTTATTTTGAATTAATTTCACATTTCTCACACTCTTCACTCCGAGCTCAAGCGAATAGCGCTGGGACACTATCTGGATTTGATTTTCGAGATGGTTGTCAAGCCCAGCAAGGCGGTCCTAATTCCTTAACTTCATGTTAATTGGACTTTCAACGTGCGGTCCAGATCTGATACGGTGTTTCATGATGCTCCCAAGAGCAGACGGGTAATGAGATTGATCCTAGATTTTAGGGTACCCTAGCATCAATGATTATACAAGTTTTGGGTCTTACAGATCGTATTTAAAGTGATTGGTGCTAATTTCATAGGTACTCTAGTTTCACACTGGCTAATCCTCGCCTAATTTCTAAAGGATTTAGTCCTGAGTAATTTCTATCTGAGGTGGTACCTGGGCCTTTGTAGTTTGTATATAAAGTAATTCAAGTTATACTACTTAGCTAGTTTAAGATAGTGTTTAGGGTGAAAGTACTTAGAAAAATTTAAAGAACAAGGTGGTGAAGGGTGGGATTTGTGAAAGAAATGGGTTAACAAGCGATTTTAGACTGTGGGATTGAGTTCTGACAAGTTAATAAGGTGTTAGGATCGACCCATTGCCTAAGGATGTCTAATCCCAGGTTGGCAAAAATCCGGGATGTTACATGAAAGGTGAGATTTGTGAAGGAAAATGGTTAAAAAATGATTTTAGACTGTGGGATTGAGTTCTGACAAGTTAATAAGGTGTTAGGAGCGACCCATTGCCTAAGGACGTCTAATTCCAGGTTGACAAAAATCCGGGATGTTACAATCTACCCCCTTTAAAAATAATTTCGTCCCCAAAATTGGCTAAAGGTAATTAGTAAGAATTCTATTATTTCATTTGCCTAAGACTTATTGATTTCAAGTTTATATGCGCGGTAGGGTTATATTGTGCATGCTAGTCTAGTACATTTTGGGCACTACCCCCCTTAAAAATTTATTTCTTTATTTGTTACTTATATCCTGATGGTTTGTTACAATGGATTTCTTTATCTATTTGGAGTCTTGACGGTAATTCCCATCTGTTGAGAGTAAGATAGTTATTTTCAATGTTTGACCAACACGGAGAGACGGTTATAGTGGGCTTGATCCCGATACATCGATCATCTACCTGACTAGGGTAGAAAGCTCATCGTATCTCTTCCTAGTTCTGGTAGATCTTGGTCTTCTGCTCGGCCAAGAAGTGAGTCCATTGGTAGTCACCCAGGATTGAGAATTGGGTCAAGCCGCGAATACTTCGCAGTTGTATATTTCAGTAACTCCGTAGACCGATCACTCTAAAAACTTAGGGAATGCTCATCACTGAAGGTTCAAATGTCTTATTTCTCGGGTTGCCCTTTAGGTCTTGGTCTAAGAGGGTCCTCGTTATTATCTATGTCCAAGGAAATGATGAATCAAATCTTACTAGATCATCATAAAACGGTTTCTCATAGTAGAACAGGCTTCTATTATGTTCGTAATCAACGAGCACAGTTGCAGATATGTTGACCTTGGCTATTGTAATTTAGTTCGTACCCATTGTTAGGCCTATTCTGTAGTATGAATTTGTTTTATACTTGAATCCTAGTTGGTTTCCTTTAATAACTTCGTTCTTATCATTCTAAGGAAGGCTTAGCTCCTATTGAGGGACCTAACCGTTGGTATAACCTGAATCAGTTACCTTCGATCCTGAGCCAGTGTGGCACGGGTCCACCACGTTTCCTGTAACATCCCGGATTTTTACCAACCTGGAATTAGACGTCCTTAGGCAATGGGTCGCTCTTAACACCTTATTAACTTGGCAGAACCTAATCCCATAATCTAAAAAATCACTTTTTAACCCTTGTCCTTCACAAATCTCACCTTTCACCACCTTGTTCTTTAAATTTTCTAAGTACTTTCACATTAGACACTATCTTAAAGTTTAGGTAATGAAGAACAATACTTAAACTAAACATTGCTACAAAGGACTAAGTACCACCTCAGACTAAAATCACCCAAGACTAAATCCTTCAGAAATTAGGCGAGAATTAGCTAGTGTTAAACTAAAGTACCTGTGAAATTAGCACCAATCACTTTAAATACGATCTGCAAGACCTAAAACTTGTAGAATCATTCACACTAGGTTACCCTAAAATCTAGGATCAATCTCATTACCCGGCTGCTCTTGAGAGCATCTCGAAACTCCGTATCAGATCTGGACCGCACGTCGGAAGTCCGATTAACACGAAGTTAAGGAATTAGGACCGCCTTGCTGGACTTGACAACCATCTCAGAAATCAACTCCAGATAGTGTCCCGAGGCTATTCGCTTAAGCTCAGAGCGGGGAGTGTGAGAAATGTGAAAATAATTCTAAATTAAATCCAAAATAATAAATCTGGCACCTCTCGCTTGCGGATCAGTATTAAGCAACCAGACCATCAGAATCATGCCAAATTACACCCTCGGATCAGGGATATTTCCTCAAACATATTTATGTACTCGAAATCTCCAATCGAGTTTCACTGACTGTTGAACTGAAACTGGTCCGCCACGCGTGATCTGGGAATCCGACTAAAACGAAAACTTAGCCAAACCTAGATCCAATGTCTGTGAGCTTAAGTACGACCTTTGGCTCAAGGGGGCCCGCCAGAAGTGCTCCGTTGAGCCGGAACAGGCTCACTTTGGTTATAACCTAAGTATACTTTGACCTGGAGTCTATTTCGGTGAGTTTTTAGGCTATATAAGGACCTTAAAACCCTCTCCCATTCAGCCATACGAATTTGGGAGAAAACCTAGGAGAGAGAGAGAGAAAAGAGAGAAAGTGTGGGAGAAGTGGGACATCTCCCTGCCATGCTTCCCTGCTGCTATTCGTGTTCAACCACCTCGTTCTAAGCATTTTCCCGGCTATTCCGGCGTCATTTCTAGGTAAGAAACCCTAACCCTAATCTGTTTTGGGGTTTTGATAGTTGTAGGTTATGAAATAGCTAACCTATTTCGTTCTATAGGTTGCCAAACTGCTGTATACGAAAGCTTAGCAAACCTATCGACTTCGTTACGATTCTACGACAAAAGGTGAGGACTTTAGGTGTATAGGTTATGGTTTTCAATGATTTCAATGTCAGATAATGATAGATTCATGATCAGCATGCAATTGCACATGTACAAAGTGCTGTCTGTTTTCCATTTCGATTAAAGATAAAGAATATGACATTTTACATACTATAAGTATTTGTAGAAAGTACTGTATACGTATAAATATTGGAAATGTGTTTGACATGATTATTTGTTGTATGAATATATTATATATGGATAAAATACTTATTTGGCGAAAGGGTTCGCCCTAATACATGTTTTTGCTAATATATACTATGTATGTTAAAATAGTGTATTCCAAGTGTTTGTGAAAATGACTGAATGAGTATAGAATTCTCATTCGTGCTCGCCATGACTAATTGTCATGGATATATGATTGTTGTATTGGCGATACCCCTTTGACGAAAGAATTTGCCTTAAATCACGCCACGGCCAATATACACTACATCTGCTAAAATGTGCAGCCCAAGTGTTTGTGGAAATGACTGAATGAACATGGAACTTGGATTCCTGCTTGCCATGACTATCCGTCATGGGTGCACGCGTGTAATAATTGGGGCAACTCCCTAGTGAAAGGATTTGGTCTTATATCTATGTGATCAACATGCGTCATGTATGTTGATGTATGTAGTTTACAGTGTTTGTTGAAATGACTAAATAAATATGGATTTATGATTTATGCCTGCCAAATGTATTGAATGTAAGAACATGATTGATGTGTATGCGACAGCTCCTTGCTATAAGGATTTGTCCAATTCTATGTTGAAATCAACATACGTCATGTATGGTGGAGTGGTGTAATTTAAGTGTTTGACAAAATGCTCGTGTGAGAAATTGTGTGACGAACTAAATTTAATAGTGGTGTTGAGATAGGAATCTCAACTACCATAGTGATGTGCATGATTTCCTTCATGTAAGTTGTTTAGTTTAACCACTTACTGGTTTATGAAATGTATGTGTTTGAATTTTTTGTTTGCATTGTGTTTTATAACATGCTTGTTAATATGTTTGAATTACTTGTTTATTTAATTTTGCTCTGACTACTTTACATGTTTAAGTTGTATTCCATAAATCCGTGAAGGGTGATGGGGGAGTGTGTGTAACGAGTGCGTGCAACAGCCCTGGCAGCCCTAAACGGATAATATCAGACTTTGATTGTATGATTTGAATCTTGATCCATTACTACTTTAACTATCTGAAATTGAATGTGATTGGGGCTATTGTATAGTCCAGGCAGTTGGTAACGGGATCGAATTCATGGCTGAGATTCATTTACCACGTAGGACGCGTTTGACGAACTCGAGTCATGCGTTGCTTTTCGGCAGTGGTTAGGCCACACGAAGTACTTATGCACTTCATGTCGCACAACTCAACGGGCGCTCGTGCTAGTCGAGCTCGTCAAGCAACCCGATCTGTCTTATGTATGTTCACCGTGTTTGGACGCCTCTGCTTGAACCTAGGGTACCAAACTTACCAGTGAAATTCCGTTAACTATGGTACCTCGATCCGCTAAGACTCATGAGCCGGGCATGGTGGTATGGGACACCGTGGTCGAGCTGTCGGCCTACGCTGGGGCCACGTGCCTCCCCGTAGTGACCATTGAGCAACCAGACTCGTGAACCGAATACGGTGGTATGGGACACTGTACTCGAGCTGTCGACACCTACGGCGAGAGCTGAATACGGTGAGACCTGTATTCATGCTAACAGGCGACGAGCCCTTCGTAGTGTCTTCGAGTATACTCTAAAGTCTGTGATTGGCAATGAGCCCTTCGCAGCAACTAGAGCATGAGTTGAGCCGAGTACGATGAGACCTGTATTCGAACTGACGGCCAGTGATTGAGCCGAGTATGGTGAGACCTTTATTCGAGCTGACGGCCAGCAATTGAGCCGCATACGGTGAGATCGGTATCCGTGCTGACGGGTGACGAGCCCTTTGCGATGCCTCTCAAACCATAATATTGTATGAGACTAACTAGGAGTGACGACCCTAGACAGGATCCTTGTTTGGGAATGATACAAGGGAGGTACCTTAGTTTCCCAATACTGCTGTTTGAAATTGACTAATAACAACTCAGTAATCATGCTCATCATCGCATTGCATGTGCCTGGAAGATGTGGAGCACCGAGGAATGAAAGCATGCCGCGAACGTAAGATGGTGTCGCATGAGGGAGTGTGTGGTGAGGGCATACATCATGACTGCATTCCATACTTGCATTAACAAGAGTATTTAGAATTGTTTGATTGTACTACTTTATCATTACTGCTTGACTGAATTGATAACATGTTAACTTATGCTTTATTGTTCCACTGAGTTGATCACTCACTCCCACATTATGGGACGGTGTTATACACACCAACCAGACTTGTTTGAGTTTCAGATGATGGCGATACTGCGAAGCGGAGCCGGACTTTTATAAGGATGAGGAGGGTTCCTCCTTTTATGCATTTTTAGGCGGCTTCATGTGAGCCATGTCTTGATCAATGAGGTACAGGGATGTTGATTAGATAACACTACACCTTTGGTATATTTTGAAATTATACTTGTAATTCATTAACCTGGTAACATTATCACACTCTGGAGAATGACCACAGTTTTTATGTTTTATATATCTATCATAGTCTTTCGCTTGCAATTTAACTATCTCTGGAGTATGATATGCTGTTTTGGCTTAATCTCACTCATGTTCAATGCACTAATACAGACAACATTCAATCATCATTCATTTTGTTGCATAAGTGATGCGTTGGAACTCGGGAGTTGAGTTTATGCTCGACCCCCGATTTTCAGGGCGTTACATTTTCGCTGCTCCACCTAGATCAAAGTGTATTAGTCGACCTAACTAGATTGGGCTCATAATGTTCTACCCCTCTTAAAGATGTATTTCTACTTCCAGGGTTCAGGATCTTTGTCTTGATCCCTATGTTGGAACAAGGTGTAATTTAGGACCTATCCTTGACATGAAATGGGATACGATTTCCCAATACATTGGTTTTCCTTTCATCGATGATATGTACTATAGTATTGGTACCTATGGTTATAGAAAAGAACTAAAGATGATGGGTATTGTGGTTGATTTCATGGACAGGTGTGAGTTTGAGGCAAGATGCCTAATTCTACCAAAGGAGGACTTTTATCACGGTCCCCATTTACCTTATTTACTCATGTCTAGCTTCATAGGTAGGCTATCTCTCTACGTTCATATGCACAATATGTATGTCAACATGACATGTGATTTGGGACCTAATTCCCAACTGTCCGTTGCCCATTTGGGCAATTCCTTAGGCCTAAAGAAAAAGTCTATATCGGCTATATACTCCTAATACTTCTCAAAGACGAAGTTATAAACTTTTAGTTGCAAGTGGTCGGGCCAACACGGAAGGAAAGTTGTGTAGTAGGTCTGAGTCAGATACATAGACCTTCCGTCTCGCGAGGACAGAAAATTTGTCGTATCAGTTCTTAATCCTAGTCGATCTCGACCTTCTGCTTGATCAGAGCATAGAGTTCATTGGTAACTACCAGGATTGAGAATTCAACTCAAACCGCGAATAACTCGCTTATATATATAGTTCCTCTACTCCGTGTTCCCGATTATAATAAGTCCTTGGGAAGGCAATTCTAAGGGGTGTGTTGACTTGACCTAATGTTCAATCCGAGGGATATATACGTTGAATAGTTTCTAAGTTAAAACAACTTTTCTAAGAGTTGTTAAATAAGCCGTAAGTATTAGGGGGATTTAACGAAGGAATGAGATCTCATTCTAACCTAATCAAGCCAACAAGCTAAGTCTATCTTTCAATTGTCTTAGCATAATGAATCCTTTACATTCCTTAGTCTAACCAGTAGCCTAATCTTAATGTACATTCCTAAAAATGATCCAATAGTTGTAATATAAAGTCTATGCTTATACACTGGATGATTGCATACCATTTTTAATATAGGAAATTGTTTTAGCGTTTAGGGTCAAAAGTTGTCTGATTAAAATCAAGTTGCCCGAACTTGAATGTAATCAAGCTCGAGCATTACACATATGCTCGTACTATCTAGGGAGGTCATAGGGTTCGCGTTATTAATTTATGGGATTTCCTATACTGTCAAATTCTTTGAAATCTAAAAGTACCAACTTTAAGTCCAAAACTCTAAGGGCCTATTTGGGTATTGTAACGACTCGAAAATTTCTGTACAATGGCTCGAGTACCACCTCGACCAGAAATCACTTAGGATTAAATCCTTTAGGAATTTGACGAAGTTAATTAAGTGTTAAACTAGATTATCCATGAAATCCATTTGAATCACTTTAAATACAATCTGCAAGACCCAAAACTTGCAGAATCATTGACACTAGGTTACCCTAAAGTCTAGGATCAAACTCATTACCCGACTGCTCTCGGGAACACATTGAAACTCCGTATCAGGTCTAGACCGCACATCGGGAGTCTGAATAATACGAAGTTAAGGACTTTGGACCGCCTCGCTGGGCTTGACAATCATCTCGGAAATCAAATCCAGACAGTGTCCCACGGCTGTTCGTTTGAGTCCGGAGCAAGAGAGTGTGAAAACAATTGTTTTCTTTACAAAATAAATATCTTGAATAGTGATCTGACATGTGTTACCTACGGTCAATTTGTAAGCTACCAGACCGTCAGAATCTGACCCAAATACACCCTCGGATCACGAAAAATTTCATAAACATTTACATGTACTTGGAATTTCAGATTGCGACCCGCTGACCGTTGAACTGAAACTGGTCAGCCACGCGTGATCTGGGAATTCGACTGAAATGAAAAATTAACTTTACCTGGATCCAGGGTCTGTGAGCTTAAGTCCGACCTTTGGCTCAAGGAGGCCCGCCAGAAATCCTCCGTTGGGCTGAAACAATGCTGCTTTGGTTATAACCCAAGTATACCTTGACCTTAAGTCTATTTCAGAGAGTTTTTAAGCTATATAAGGACCTTAGAACCCTCTCTCTCTCACAGCCATACGAATTTGAGAAAAACCCTAAGTAAGAAGAGAGAAAGTTAGAGAGAAGTGGGAGAATCTCCCTACTACCGTTCCCTGCCACTACACTAGCTGCACCACCTGGTTCTTGTCGTTTTCCAGGCGATACCAACTTCGTTTTGAGGTAAGAAACCCTAACCCTAAACCTATTTTGGGGTGTGTGGTTGTAGCTTATGAAATAGCTAACCTATTTCATTCTTTAGGCTACCAAACTGCCAAATACGGAAGCTTGGCAAACCTAGCTGATCCGTTGCGATTCTACGGTATAAGGTGAGGACTTTAGGTGTATAGGTTACGGTTTTCAACGCTTTCAATGTCAAATAATGATAGATTCATGATCTGCATGCAATTGCACATGTACAAAGTGCTGTTTGTTTTTCATTTCGATTAAAGATGTAGAATATGGAATTTTACATACTCTAGGTATTCGTAGAAATACCGTATACGTATAAATTTTAGAAATGTATTTGCCATGATTATTTGTTGTATGAATATATGGTATATGAATAAAATACTTATTTGGCGAAAGGATTCGCCATAATACATGTTTGTTAATATACACTATGTTTGTAGAAATAGTGTAATGTAGAAAGTACCGTATATGTATATATTTTGGAGATGTGTTTGCCATGACTATTTGCTGTATGAACATGTTATATATGCGTAAAATACTTGCTTGGCGAAAGGATTCGCCCTAACACATGTTTTACTAACATACAATATGTATGTTGAAATAGTATATTCTAAGTGTTTGTGAAAATGCTTGTGAGAGTAAGTGCTTGGATAATGGTGCCTTAGATAGGTGTTGAGATGGGATTCTCAACTACCTTAGGGACCTGTATGATTTCCTCCATGTGGTTGTGTAACGACCCGTAAATTTCCGTACTATGGCTCGAGTACCACCTCGACCAGAAATCACTTAGGGTTAAATCCTTTAGAAATTTAACAAAGTTAACTAAGTGCTAAACTAGAGTAGACATGAACTCTGATGGAATCGCTTTAAATACGATCTACAAGACCCAAAACTTGCAAAATCATTGACTCTAGTTTACCCTAAAGTCTAGGATCAAACTCATTACCCGACTGCTTTCGGGAATGAATTGAAACTCCGTATCAGGTCTAGACCGCACATCAGAAGTCCGATGAACAAGAAGTTAAGGAACTAGGACCGCCTCGCTGGGCTTGACAACCATCTCGGAAATCAAGTCCAGACGATGTCCCATGGCCATTCGCTCGAGTCCGGAGCGAGGGAGTGTGAAAACCATTGTTTTCTTTACAAAATAAATATCTTGAATAGTGATCTGGCACCACTCGCTTGTGGATCAGTATTAAGCAACCAGACCGTCAGAATCAGACCAAATTACACCCTCGGATCAGGAAAAATTTCAGGAACATTTACATGTACTTGGAATTTTGGATCGTGGCCCACTGACCGTTGAACTGAAAATGGTCCGCCACGCGTGATCTGGAAATCCGACCGAGACGAAAACATAATCCCACGTAGATCCATGAGTTATGAGCTTAAGTCTGAAGTTTGGGTCAAGGAGGGCCGCCAGAAACCCTCTTTTGAGCAGGAACAATGCCGAAATGCTTATAATATAAGTATACCTTGAACATGAGTCTATTCCGGAGAGTTTTTAGGCTATATAAGGGCCTTAGAACAGCCCCTCTCACAGCCATACGAATTTGGGATAAAACGCTAAGGAGAGAGAGAGAGAGAGAGAGAGAGAGAGAAAGGAGAGAAAGCTTAAGAGTTGTGTAAGGCCCACCCCCACAACACATGATATTGTCCGCTTTGTCGAAGCTCACGGCTTTAAAACGCGTCATATGGGGGAAGGGTAGCTCGCAAACAGACCCGGTGCTCCCGTGATCCCGCCCACACCTATCCCACAAGATATTGTCCAACCTAACTGACACACATCAGAGTACGCAGTGGTGGTTTTGTTTCCCGCAGGAACGCGTCATGTCTATTAAGGGGGAAACCCAACATATAACCACCACAACTCCAGACAACTCTTCCGATGTGGGACAAGTTACGCTACAGTCAACTGCAACAGTCTCTCGCCCAGCACAGTAGCCTGCCAGCCACACAGTAGCCTGCCAGCCGCACTTGGGGGCCCGCCCACATGTGTGCCCGCCCACATGAAACAGTGACTGGGGCATCACAATATCCCCCACCGAGGGCAGAGCCGTCCTCGGCTCTGATACCATTTGTAAGGCCCACCCCCACAGCACATGATATTGTCCGCTTTGTCGAAGCTCACGGCTTTAAAACGCGTCATATGGGGGAAGGGTAGCTCGCAAACAGACCCGGTGCTCCCGTGATCCCGCTCACACCTATCCCACAAGATATTGTCCAACCTAACTGACACACATCAGAGTACACAGTGGTGGTTTTGTTTCCCGCAGGAACGCGTCATGTCTATTAAGGGGGAAACCCAACATATAACCACCACAACTCCAGACAACTCTTCCGATGTGGGACAAGTTACGCCACAGTCAACTGCAACAGTAGCTCGCCCAGCACAGTAGCCTGCCAGCCACACAGTAGCCTGCCAGCCGCACTTGGGGGCCCGCCCACATGTGTGCCCGCCCACATGAAACAGTGACTGGGGCATCACAAGTTGTGAGAGCATCTTCCTCCTAGTGCTTTCGATCACCATACGGGCTGCACCACCTCTTCCTTGACGCTTTCCCGGCGATACCGACTCCGTTTTAAGGTGAGAAACCCTAACCCTAGATCTGTTTGGGTGAGTGAAGGTTATAGGTTATGAAATAGCTAACCGGTTTCACTCTCTAGGCGATAAAACTGCCGAAATACGAAAGCCCTTCGAACCTTGCTGATTTGTTGTGATTCCAAGGTGCAAGGTGAGGACTTTAGGTGTATAGGTTACGGTTTTCAACGCTTTCAATGTCAGATAATGATAGATTCATGATCTGCATGTAATTGCACATGTACAAAGTGCTTTCCATTTCCTGTTTCGATTAAAGATGCAAAATATGAAATTTTACATACTCTAGGTATACGTAGAAATACCGTATACGTACACATTTTAGAAATGTGTTTGCCATGATTAATTGTTGTATGATTATATAGTATATGGATAAAATACTTGTTTGGCGAAAGGAATCGCCGTAATACATGTTCCCTTGTATACACTATGTATGTTGAAATTGTGTATCCTAGAAAATACCGCATACGTATTATTTTGGCGATGTGATTGTCATGATTATTTGCTATATGAATATGATATATACGTATAAAATATTAGTTTGGTAAAAGGACAGCCCTAATACACATTCCTCTAACATACGTCATGTATGTTGAAATAGTGCACTCTAAGTGTTTGTGAAATTGCTTGTGAGTGTAAGTGCTTAAGTGTTAGCGCCTTAGGTAGGTGTTGAGATGGGGTTCCCAACTACCTTAGAGTCACGTATGATACCCTCCATGTGGTTGTTTACTCTAACCACTCACTTACGAAATATATGTATTTGTATCCCTATTTTGTGTAGTGTTCTATAACATGCTTTTTAACATGCTTTATAACTTGTTTCATAACATGCTTTATAATATGCTTTATGACATGCTTACTAGTGTGCTTGCATTACTTTGTTTAGCATGCTTTACTTCACATATTATGGTTGAAAATTGATTGAGCGTGGGACTATGTCCATAGTCCAGACATCCGGTACCAGACTTGGAATCGTGGTTGAGATTCATCTCGCCACACATGATGTGTTTGGCGAACCTGTGTCGTACTTCGGTTGGCGATAGTGGTTAGCCACACGAAGTGCTTCTGCGCTTCATATCGCTCAACTTTTGTGCGCTCGAGCCAGCCGAGCACGTCAAGTAACCCGTGTGTCTTATGTATGTTCACCATGTTTGGTCGCCAATGCTTGAACCTAGGGTACTAAACTTAGCAGTGAGGATCCCGTTAACCATGGTACCTCGATCCGCTAAGACTCATGAGGCGGGCATGGTGGTATGGGACACCGTGGTCGAACTGTCGGCCTACGCTGGGGCCACGTGCCTCCTGTAGTGACCAGTGAGCAACCAAACTCGTGAGCCGATTATAGTGGTATGGGACACTATATTCGTGCTGTCGTCCTACATTGATAAGGTGATGGGGGAGCGGTGCAACCTTTGTGCGTAACAGCCCTGACAGCCCTTTGTAGTGACCTTGAGCATACTCTGAAATCGCAGTGCGCCTTAGGGTGTGTCGCGGTATATAGAACATGAACTAGGCCTGTTTCTGTATTGTGATGAATCGTTTAAGGGGTGATGGGGGAATGGCGTAACAGCCCTGGCAGCCTCTGCAGTGACCTAGAAAACACACCATCGTCTGATATTAACTAGGATTGACGACCCTAGAATGGATCATGTTTGGGAATGATACAAGGGAGGTACCTTAGTTTCCCAATCCTGCTGTTTGAAATGGACTAATTAAAAACTCAGTAATCATGCTCATTATGCATTGCATGTTCCTAGAAGATGTGGAGCACTGTGGGATGAAAGCATGCCGCGAGCGTGAGATGGTGTCGCATGAGGGAGTATGTCAGTGAGGGCATCCATCATACTTGCATCCATACTTGCATTAATAAGAGTAGCTAGGAGTGTTTGATTTTACTGCTTTATCATTACTGCTTGACTGTATTGATAACATGTTAACCTATGCTCTACTGTTCCACTGAGTTAGCTACTCACTCCCACATTACGGGACGGTGTTGCACACACCAACCAGACTCTGTCACAGGTTTAGACAAGCCGGCGACACAGGAGGCGGAGCCCGATTATGACGAGGATCAGGAGGAGTTCTCGTATATGCAATACTACGGCGGCTTCGACTAGGCAGCCGCACTGACGGGATTTGCAGGGATCACTCCTTAGACTATTTTTGACATTTTGTTCGCAAACAAACATATGTATATGGTAACTCAGATAGATTCATACTCTGGAGAACAAAAAATGATTTTTGTTTCTTTACATACATGTATATGTAGTTCAGTCTTCCGCTTGCCTTTATACAAATGATCTGGAGTATGAATTACTATTTTTGGTATAATCTCACTCATGTTTATTGTTCTAACACAGACAACATTTAATCAGCATTATTGATGTTGCATAAGTGATGCGTTGGAACTCGAGAGTTGAGTTATACTCGACCCCCAATTTTCAGGGCGTTACAAGTTAGTATCAGAGCATGATTTTGATTAAACCGGACCTGAGTTATGTTCCCACGACGTCCGCTGACGCATTACAATTTAGGAGGGTGCGTAAAAATATAGAAACAATCTTAGGGTCTCCCGATTTCGCCGTTCGGCGAAGTTCATTGAAAATGGACATTTTGATCGAGTTCGTACTCGATCCCGACCGCACGTATCGATCCCAGACCGCTTCTAGACCGTCTATTGACATATCTAGATCACAATACACCTTACTCAGGCAATCAAAAATTTACAAATGTCAGTGTGTGTTCGGGAGTGCCCGAAAGTGCCCGAAATAGAGCGAATCGGGGTCGGTGGCCTACCCACGCTGATCCAGGGGTACCTAGGGTGGGACCCAGATATTTTTGGGGCCCAAGGGGCTGTACGAATAGGCCATGGGGCCCCATTTTCAAAAATCAAAAAATTTTTGGCGAGGCCTCGCCGACTTTTAGGTTGGGCCGGGCCCGCGGCCTGGGCCGGTCGTGTTTGGGGGTCCCTAAAACCCCCTGCCCTAGCTCCCGTCCTAAACCCATCTCCTAAAACCCCATCTCTTTCACAAACCCCCTCCCCTAGCCATTTTTCCCTCCTACCTTGCTGCCCTCTCTTGCAAATCGCCCCTTCAACCCTCTTCTCTACCATTTTCGACCACATCCCACCTTCCTCCATCGTGGACTGCTGCCTCCTTCTCCATTTCCTCTTCGTTTTCCTCTTTTGGACCCCCCAAACGCCGTTGGAGCTCCCAAAATCGTGTGAGCTATCTCCCCTCCTGATCTCCCCATTTCCCTTCTTCATTCCCTGCCTTTTGGCCCCCTTCAACGCCTGTTGGGGCAGCTGATCGTGGAGGACCAGGGAAGTCAGCCCATTCTTCCTATTTCATCTTTTTCCATGGCCCTTTTTGGAGTTGTGGCGGCCATTTTCTCCATCTCCACCATCCTCTCTCTGATGGGCAAGAGAAAGAGTGCCGCTGACGAGGCTGGGCCTAGTCACCCTACACGATCAAGGCAGCCGAGAGACACCGCCGCTAGCTCGAGCTTTGCCCGGGAGTTTCGCACGAAGCGGGACCTTGATCCCCGGATCCCTGCCGAATGGGTACAGTTGGCGGCGCTACCTCATGGAGTCTATGAGGACCGCAGGGTTCTTTTTGAAGCCCAGGTGGATGGTCGGCTATTTGGGGAATATTATTTGTTCGAGCAAGTGGAGGCGGCCCTCTGGGGTCTGCTATTTGAGGTCAGAGGTCGCACAAATTCCGGCACTGTCAGAGCCTTCTACGCCAACATTCGTGAGCCTACACTGGACCCTTTGCAGTTCCGGCTCTTAGTTGGGGTGGATCTGTTCGTCACCGTTGATGTGAGGATGATCGCGAGGCTTATGAATATGCCCCTTGGTGACGTACATGCTAGCGAGCTGAATTTGGGGATTGCTCGTGAAAGGGATCGTCGCACACTATACCTTTGTGGTGGCCGACTAGCTGAATGGCAGCCGAACAAAAGCCTGCTAGCGTCCCACATGTATGAAGACTTCCGCCTACTACATCACATCTTCACGTACAACCTCTACCCCAGATATAGTAATCGCAGCGAGTGCACGCGCTTTATGGTTGATTTTCTGTACCAAGTGGGGCAGAGGACGAACTTGTGTGTACCCACTTTCGTGTTGCGACAGATCGTGAATGTTGCACGCTCCACCAGGAGCTCTGATTCGCTTCCTTTCGGCCGACTCATATGCAGGATTGCACGGGAGTATGGCTATAGTCTGGGGGCGGAAATGCCAGTACCGGTCCACCAGATTGACGAGAATACTCTCAAGCAGATGAAGCTTGGGGCACAGCAACAACGGGCCCGACAGGGGGAGAGTGAGGATGAGATTGAGAGCGATGAAGACAAGAGTGAAGATGGAAGTGAAGCTGAAGAAGAGGAAGAGGAACCTGAGGCTCAGGACACTGAGGAGAGTTCACCTCCTGCGGCTCAGGAGCAGGGCGTGGATCGGGCTGCCCTTGATGCACGTTTAGCCCATCTTGAGGAGGGCCAAGCCGCCCTACAGCAGGAAGTCGGGCGGGTCCGAACCAAGCTTGGCAAGGTGTCTCGCACCTTGAAGGTCATCCTGTGTTATTTGCAGGACAAGAATGCCCCTCCTCCGTCGCCTGATTCAGATGCCTAGCCATTCATACTGCCGCTTGTAGTTGTTTGGTGTTTCCCTGTAGTAGGATTATGTTTCATGTTGATGATGTAGTAGTTAGTTATATGTTTTAAGTGTTTGATGTTGTAGATGTATTGGCTCGCATGTAATTTCTGTCATGATTCATGTAACTCTATATTCCATGTATTATGACAATTTTGGGTAAATGAAAAGTATGTAGCCTCTTTTGCTATGAGATGTGTGGAATGCTTAAAGTGTTTATATGATGCGTTGCTATGCTTTATCTCACCAATGTTATACCCTATGTTGTATAGGGCATGCCGCGATAGTATACGCGGAGCACGGCACACTTCCATCTTACTGGCTCTATGGACCAGACTCCTTCTGGTAGTGGTGGTCCTGCGGACCGAGGGTTAGATTCTGATCAGCCTCCTGCTGGTCCTACCAGTGGACTGCCACCTTACACGCCTTCGGTTCGTGAGCAGTACCGTCGTCATCATCCGCGCAGCATGACTCACAGGCTGCTCCGCGTACGGATAGGATCGAGCGGTTGATGTTGATGATGCATCAACAGCAGATGCAGCAGCAGCAGATACAGCAGCAGCAGCACCAGCAGCTTATGGCCACTATTGCTGCGGCCTTATCCCAGGGTGGTAGCGCGACTCTACCTACGACATCCGCACATCCTGCTGAGCATTCGGAGCCTCCTGCTCAGTTTGAGGATGTGCCTCTGCCCACACCCGTCGCACCTCCTACTGGAGATGTTGGTACCCGCGGTTTACTCGAGCGATTTCAGCGCTTGAGGCCTCCCTCATTTATGGGTTCTCACAGACCCGAGGAGGCAGAGTTTTGGCTTGACCGCATCTCAAAGATGCTACGGATGCTGCACTGTACAGAGGCAGAGCAGGTCGAGTTGGCCTCTTTCTTGTTTGAGAGGGAGGCCAGTTTATGGTGGGATAGTGTGCTGCGATCGGTCGCAGAGGGTTACGTGTGGACCTGGGAGGCTTTCGAGTTCCAATTTCACGAGAAATACTACCCGCAGACTTACTGACATGAGTGGGAGGATGAGTTCCTACGCCTCAGGCAGGGAGGCGTGACGGTTATTGAGTATGAGCACCGCTTCACAGAGTTGGGCCGTTTTGTCCCGACTATCCTCGTCAATGAGCAGATGCGGATGCGTCACTTTTCTGGAGATTTGCGACCAGACATACGGTCGAAGATATGCTGCCTCAGTATACCTACCTATGCGGCACTGGTTCACATGTCTATGACGGCCGAGCAGGATGTGGACCGGTTGGCCCGATCTAGTGGTGCTATGGTTGCGAGGCCACGACAGGAGTTACAGAGCAGGCCTATTCTAGGCAAGAGGCCTCGTGCTGACTCGCCTCCCAGGATCCCAGCACCAGTGGATTCGGTGGGGCGCCCTATTGTGACCTGCATGTACTGTGGGAAACAGGGTCATCTTATTGGGAGTTATTTCGCGCGGATGAAGGATAGTGGTTTCTCTCCGCCGCAGATGTTGGGTCGTTCTCACCCGCAGGCCTTATTGACGCCACCTTTACAGACTACCCCTGCCCATCCTTCCTTCCGACCTCTTGTATCACGCTTCAGGCCGCCGCAACGGCCCTTGGCTCCTCAACCGAACCGTCAGCAGCAGGCTCGCGTACATACGCTCGTTGCTGAGGCACCTGAGATGTCGCTTTCGGCTCCGACAACTTTTAAGGGTACGGCTCACATTCACGGTACTTCTGTTTCCTTATTGGTGGACACTGGGTCCACTACTTCTATTATTTCGTGTGGGGCAGTTAAACGTCCATCTTTGCGTACTATTCCCACTAAGGGACTGAGACTCACTACGGCCACTGGGACTTTTTCGGATGTCGCACGGTTATGTGAGGGTTGCTCTGTAGATTTGGGTAGCAGCACAGTGCTCGTCGACCTCATTGTTGCTCCACTATGGCACTACGACGTTATCCTCGGTATGGATTGGCTCGCTAAGATGAGGGCAGAGATAGATTGTGATACTCGGATCGTGACCGCCTATGGATTTGACGGCACAGTTTTCACGTTTCCAGTGCAGGTCAGTTGGTCCTGTCGTGTTAATTGTTATGCTGCTTTATTAGTGCCGATTGATGGTCCGACAGTGGAAGATACGCCGGTGGTTCAGGAATTTATAGAGGTGTTTAAGACTATTCCTGGTTTACCTCCTCGACGCGAGATTGATTTTACAATTGATCTTACGCCTGGTGCGACACCCATCTCATTGCCGACTTATCGTATGCCTCCATGTGAGATGGAAGAGCTACGGAGACAGATTGACGAGCTTGTAGAGAAGGGTTTTATACGACCTAGTGTGTCTCCATGGGGAGCACCTGTACTATTTATGAAGAAGAAAGACCGGTAACTACGGTTATGTATTGACTACCGTAGGTTGAATCAGGTCACGGTGAAGAACAAGTATCATTTGCCCCGGATAGATGATTTGTTTGATCAGTTGAGGGGGGCGAAGTATTTTTTGAAGATTGATCTACAGTCGGGGTACCACCAGTTGCACGTCAGAGATGAGGACATGCAGAAGATAGCCTTCAGGACGTGCTTTGGGCACTACGAGTTCCTAGTGATGTCGTTCAGCCTTACGAATGCACCAGCCGTGTTCATGGATCTGATGAACTGGGTATTTCGGCCCTTCCTGTACCGATTCATCATCGTCTTTATTGATGACATTTTGATATACTCTACGAGTCAGGAGGAGAACGAGGAGCACTTGAGAGCGGTGTTGGGTACACTGGAGAAGAACCAGTTGTTCGCACAGTACAAGAAGTGCGACTTCTGGCAGGAGGAAGTCAAGTTCCTCGGACATGTAGTGTCCAAGGATGAGATAGCAGTGGACCTTGCTAAGGTAGTCGCGGTTCAGGATTGGCAGCAGCCTGGCTCGGTTACCGAGGTGAGGAGTTCCCTTGGTCTAGCTGGGTATTACAGGCGCTTCATTCGGGATTTCTCAAAGATTGCCAAGCCATTGTCTCAGTTGACCCGGAAGAATCTGAAGTTTGCCTGGAATGAGAAGGCGGAAGCAGCTTTCAAGGAGCTGATGGACAAGTTGACGTCCGCCCCTGTGCTAGTATTGGCAGAGCAAGGGGAGAAATACACGATATATACTGACGGGTCTCACGTTGGTTTGGGTTGTGTCCTGATGCAGAAGGATAGGGTGATTTCGTATGCCTCGAGACAATTAAGGAAGCACGAGGAGAATTACCCTACACACGACCTGGAGTTGGCAGCTGTCATCTTTGCATTGAAGCTCTGGAGACATTACCTCTACGGAGAGGAGTTCGAGCTTTTCTGCGACCACAAGAGCCTTAAGTACATATTCACACAGCGAGACTTAAATATGAGACAACGCCGATGGATGGAGACCTTGAAGGACTTCAAGTTCGAGGTTTCCTACCATCCTGGCAAGGCGAACCTTGTGGCAGACGCGTTGAGCCGCAAGAAGGCTATAGCATTTGCGGCACCGTTGATGATAGCTAAGTGGGACATGGTTGAGTTCGTATTGGACTTCGAGCAGAGACTCACTGTGGAGGAGTCATTTGAGTGTGTTGCGCACGTTCGGGTGCGACCACTTATTGACGACAGGATTATTGAGGCCCAGGAGGGCGATATGCGGTGTCTGAGCTTCAAGAGCAAGCTAGCGACACTGAGGACTCCGAGTGGAGAGTTGGTTCTGATGGGGGTCTACGATTCCATGGCCGCCTATGCGTTCCTGATATGCCTGACTTGAAACGCGAGCTTCTCGAGTCTGCCCATAACTCGAAGCTTGCGATGCATCCTGGTAGCACGAAGATATACCAGGATATGAGACGGTCGTATTGGTGGGATAACATGAAGGCCCACATCGCTGAGTATGTGTCTCAATGTCTAACGTGCCAGCAGGTCAAGGCAGAACATCGCCGACCTCCTGGACTGCTTCAGCCCATGCCCATAGCAGAGTGGAAGTGGGACTTCATCCCCATGGATTTCATATCAGGGCTGCCGAAGACGAGGAAGGGACACGATTCCATTTGGGTGATTGTGGACCGGTTGACCAAATCGGCCCATTTCCTCCCTATCAGAGTTACGAACTCTGCAGACGAGCTGGCTAGATTGTACATCAGAGAGATCGTCCGTCTGCATGGAGTTCCTTTAGAGATCGTGTCGGACAGAGACACTCGGCTCACTTCTATCTTCTAGACTCGTATCCAGTAAGCGATGGGTGTGAAGTTGAAGTTCAGTACGGCGTTTCATCCTCAAACTGATGGGCAGACAAAGCAGGTGAATCAGATTCTGGAGGATATGTTGCGGGCATGTGTGTTGGACTTCAAGGACAACTGGGATGACTGTCTTCCTTACGCAGAGTTCGCCTACAACAACAGCTTCCAGGCGACTATTGGTATGGCGCCATATGAGGCCCTATATGGTCGTCCCTACAGAGCACTGCATTGTTGAGCTGAGGTTGGCGAGCGTAGTCTGATTGACCCGGAATTGGTACAGGCGACTACAGAGAAGGTCGATATTATCAGGCGTCGACTACTTACAGCACAGAGCAGGCAGAAGAGTTACGCCGATACGAGGCGGCGACCGCTTGAGTTCGAGGTCGGGGATCATGTATTCCTCCGAGTTTCCCCTATGAAGGGAGTCCTTCGGTTTGGGAAGAAGGGGAAGCTCACGCCGAGGTTTATCGGTCCGTTTCAGGTACTGGATCGAGTGGGTGATGTGGCGTATCGTCTCGCTTTACCCACGCCACTTGCAGCTGTACACAACATATTTCATGTATTTATGCTGAAGAAGTACATTCCTGATCCTTCACATATCATCAGATGGGAGCAGGTACAGCTGAGCGAGGATGCTACGTATGAGTTGTGCCCGACGCGTATCCTTGATAGGAAGGAGCAGGTACTGCGTAGCAAGGTCATTCCACTTGTGAAGGTACTATGGACGCATCATTCAGAGGAGGAAGCTACTTGGGAGACTGAGGCCGAAGTCAGAAAGAACTACCCTCAGATTCTCGAGGAATACGAAAAGGTACAAATTTCGAGGACGAAATTTTTGTTTAAGGGGGATAGATTGTAACGACCCGTAAATTTTCGTACTATGGCTCGAGTACCACCTCGGCCAGAAATCACTTAGGGTTAAATCCTTTAGAAATTTAACAAAGTTAACTAAGTGCTAAACTAGAGTAGACATGAACTCTGATGGAATCGCTTTAAATACGATCTGCAAGACCCAAAACTTACAAAATCATTGACTCTAGGTTACCCTAAAGTCTAGGATCAAACTCATTACCCGACTGCTCTCGGGAATGAATTGAAACTTGTATCAGGTTTAGACCGCACATCGGAAGTCCGATGAACACGAAGTTATGGAACTAGGACCTTCTCACTGGGCTTGACAACCATCTCGGAAATCAAGTCCAGACGATGTCCCACGGCCATTGGCTCGAGTCCGGAGCGAGGGAGTGTCAAAACCATTGTTTTCTTTACAAAATAAATATCTTGAATAGTGATCTAGCACCACTCGCTTGCGGATCAGTATTAAGCAACCAGACCGTCAGAATCAGACCAAATTACACCCTCGGATCAGGAAAAATTTCAGGAACATTTACATGTACTTGGAATTTCGGATCGTGGCCCACTGACAGTTGAACTGAAAATGGTCCGCCACGCGTGATCTGGGAATCCGACCGAGACGAAAACATAATCCCACGTAGATCCATGAGTTGTGAGCTTAAGTCTGACGTTTGGCTCAAGGAGGCCGCCAGAAACCCTCTTTTGAGCTGGAACAACACCGAAATGCTTATAATATAAGTATACCTTGAATATGAGTCTATTCCGGAGAGTTTTTAGGCTATATAAGGGCCCTAGAACAGCCCCTCTCACAGCCATACGAATTTGGGATAAAACCCTAAGGGGAGAGAGAGAGAGAAAAAGGAGAGAAAGCTTAAGAGTTGTGAGAGCATCTTTCTCCTAGTGCTTTCGATCACCATACGGGCTGCACCACCTCTTCCTTGACGCTTTCCCGGCGATACCGACTCCATTTTAAGGTGAGAAACCCTAACCATAGATCTGTTTAGGTGAGTGATGGTTATAGGTTATGAAATAGCTAACCGGTTTCACTCTCTAGGCGATAAAACTGCCGAAATATGGAAGCCCTTCGAACTTTGCTGATTCGTTGTGATTCCAAGGTGCAAGGTGAGGACTTTAGGTGTATAGGTTACGGTTTTCAACACTTTCAATGTCAGATAATGATAGATTCATGATCTGCATGTAATTGCATATGTACAAAGTGCTTTCCGTTTCTTGTTTCGATTAAAGATGCAAAATATGGAATTTTACATACTCTAGGTATACGTAGAAATTCCGTATACGTACACATTTTGGAAATGTGTTTGCCATGATTAATTGTTGTATGATTATATAGTATATGGATAAAATACCTGTTTGGCGAAAGGAATCGCCGTAATACATGTTCCCTTGTATACACTATGTATGTTGAAATTGTATATCCTAGAAAATACCGCATACGTATAATTTTGGCGATATGATTGTCATGATTACTTGCTGTATGAATATGATATATACGTATAAAATATTAGTTTGGTCAAAGGATAGCCCTAATACACATTCCTCTAACATACGTCATGTATGTTGAAATAGTGCACTCTAAGTGTTTGTGAAATTGCTTGTGAGTGTAAGTGCTTAAGTGTTAGCGCCTTAGGTAGGTGCTAAGATGGGGTTCCCAACTACCTTAGAGTCACGTATGATACCCTCCATGTGGTTGTTTACTCTAACCACTCACTTACAAAATATATGTATTTGTATCCCTATTTTGTGTAGTGTTCTATAACATGCTTTTTAACATGCTTTGTAACTTGTTTCATAACATGCTTTATAATATGCTTTATGACATGCTTGCTAGTGTGCTTGCATTACTTTGTTTATCATGCTTTACTTCACATGTTATGGTTGAAAATTGATTGAGCGTGGGACTATGTCCATAGTCCAGACATCCGGTACCAGACTTGGAATCGTGGTTGAGATTCATCTCGCCACACATGATGTGTTTGGCGAACCTGTGTCGTACTTCGGTTGGCGATAATGGTTGGCCACACGAAGTGCTTCTACGCTTCATATCGCTCAACTTGTTGTGCGCTCGAGCCAGCCGAGCACGTCAAGTAACCCGTGTGTCTTATGTATGTTCACCCTGTTTAGTAGCCAATGCTTGAACTTAGGGTACTAAACTTACCAGTGAGGATCCCGTTAACCATGGTACCTTGATACGTTAAGACTCATGAGGCGGGCATGGTGGTATGGGACACCGTGGTCGAGCTGTTAGCCTACGCTGGGGCCACGTGCCTCCCCGTAGTGACCAGTGAGCAACCAAACTCGTGAGCCGATTATGGTGGTATGGGACACTATTTTTGTACTGTCGGCCTACATTGATAAGGTGATGGGGGAACGGTGCAACCTTTGTGCGTAATATCCTTGGCAGCCCTTTGTAGTGACCTCGAGCATACTCTGAAATCGCAGTACGCCTTAGGGTGTGCCGCGGTATATAGAGTATGAACTAGGCCTGTTTCTGTATTGTGATGAATCGTTTAAGGGGTGATGGGGGAGTGGTGTAACCTTTGTGCGTAACAGCCCTGGTAGCCTTTGCAGTGACCTAGAAAACACACCATCGTCTGATATTAACTAGGATTGACGACCCTAGAATGGATCATGTTTGGGAATGATACAAGGGAGGTACCTTAGTTTCCCAATCCTGCTGTTTGAAATGGACTAATTAAAAACTCGGTAATCATGCTCATCATGCATTGCATGTGCCTGGACGATGTGGAGCACTGTGGGATGAAAGCATGCCGCGAGCGTGAGATGGTGTCGCATGAGGGAGTATGTCGGTGAGGGCATCCATCATACTTGCATCCATACTTGCATTAATAAGAGTAGCTAGGAGTGTTTGATTTTACTGCTTTATCATTACTGCTTGACTGTATTGATGACATGTTAACCTATGCTCTACTGTTCCACTGAGTTAGCTACTCACTCCCACGTTACGGGACGGTGTTGCGCACACCAACAAGACTCTGTCACAAGTTTAGACGAGCCGGCGACACAAGAGGCGGAGCCCGATATGACGAGGATCAGGAGGAGTTCTCGTATATGCAATACTACGGCGGCGACTAGGCTGCCGTATTGAAGGGATTTGCAGGGATCACTCCTTAGACTATTTTTGACATTTTGTTCGCAAACAAACATATGTATATGGTAACTCAGATAGATTCATACTCTGGAGAATAAAAAATGATTTTTGTTTCTTTACATACATGTATATGTAGTTCAGTCTTGCTCTTGCCTTTATACAAATGATCTGGAGTATGAATTACTATTTTTGGTATAATCTCACTCATGTTTATTGTTCTAACACAGACAACATTTAATCAGCATTATTGATGTTGCATAAGTGATGCGTTGGAACTCGGGAGTTGAGTTATACTCGACCCCTGATTTTCAGGGCGTTACAGGATGTTTACTTTATGAGCTTACTTATGAAACACATGTGTTTGTTTTCTTGTTTACATAGTGTTTTACAATATGCTTTATAACATGCTTTATAACATGCTTTATGATATGTTTGTTAACATGCTTGATTTACTTTGTCTATTATGCTTTACTCTACATGTTCTAAATAAGGATTGATTGAGTTTGAGACTATGTCTATAGTCCAGACATTCGGTACCAGACTTGAGATCGTGGTTGAGATTCATTTCGCCACGTGAGATGTGTTCGACGAACCCGAGTCGTACTTCGGTTGGCGATAGTGGTTGGCCACACGAAGTGCTTCTGCGCTTCATATCGTTCAACTTGTTGTGCACTCGAGCTAGCCGAGCACGTCAAGTAACCCGTTATGTCTTATGTATATTCACCATGTTTGGTCGTTACTGCCTGAACCTAGGGTTCCAAACTTACCAGTGGGAATCCTGTTAACCATGGTACCTCGATCCGCTAAGACTTATGAGCCGGGCATGGTGGTATGGGACACCGTGGTCGAGCTGTCGGCCTACGCTGGGGCCACGTGCCTCCCCGTAGTGACCAGTAAGCAACCCGACTCGTGGGCCGATTATGGTGGTATGGGACACTATATTCGTGCTGTCGGCCTACATTGATAAGGTGATGGGGGAGTGGTGCAACGATTGTGAGCAACAGCCTTGACAGCCCTTTGTAGTGACCTCGAGCATACTCTGAATTTGCGGTGAGGCGACGAGTTTTTCTGCAGTATATAGAGTATGGACTAGGCCTGTATTTGTATAGTGATGAACCGTTAAAAAGGTGATGGGGGAGTGGTGTAACCTTTGTGCGTAACAGCCCTGGCAGCCTTTGCAGTGACCTAGAAAATACACCATCGTCTGAGATTAACTAGGACTGACGACCCTAGAATGGATCATGTTTGGGAATGATACAAGGGAGGTACCTTAGTTTCCCAATACCGCTGTTTGAAATGGATTAATAAGTACTCGGTAATCATGCTCATCATCGCACTGCATGTGCCTAGTAGATGTGGAGCACTGAGGGATGAACGCATTCGCGAACGTAAGATGGTGTCGCATGAGGGTGGTTTGGCAAGGGCATTCATCATGTTATTTCATACTTGCATTTAATAAGAGTAGTTAGGATTGTTTGATTGTATTGCTTTATCATTACTGCTTGATTGAATTGATAACATGTTAACCTATGCTTTATTGTTCCACTGAGTTGGCTACTCACTCCCACGTTACGGGATGGTGTCGTACACACCAACCAGACTCTGTCTCAGGTGTAGATGGTACGTCGATTCAGGAGGTTAAGCCAGACTACGATGAGGACCAGGACGAGTTTTCATTCATGCAGTACTCAGACGGCTGTGCTTAGGCTGACTAGATCGCGGGGATTTCAGGATTTATCTCTTTAGTTGTATTTTGACTTTTGATTTGGAAACAATACATGTATATGGTTACTCAGTTGGTGTTCATACTCTGGAGATTTAAATGGTTTTGATTTTTTACATACCTTATATATACAGTTTCAGTCTTCCACTTGCCTTTATAAAATTGATCTGGAGTATGAATTACTGCTTTGGTATAATCTCACTCATGTTTATTACATTGACACAGACAACATTCAATCATCATCATCTATGTTGCATAAGTGATGTTCTGGAACTCGAGAGTTGAGTTGCTACTCGAACCTCGAATTTCAGGGCGTTATAGGTATTAAGTTGTATTAAATGGATTGTGTTACTAATCCCGCCTCGGGATTAGAAGTGGTATGTTTAGTAGGAGGGTGGGTGGGATTAAAATTAATTTTATAGGCTTTGAAAAATGAGCCTTGTGCGGGAAAGTGTGAGATGGGATTTCCAAATCCCATGATGATGAATTTCTAAGTGTAATTTGAAAGAAAATCCTAGGATTTACTTTTAACTGCATACACTCTAAACATGGTATTAGAAAACATGGGATACACCCAATCTAGGGACCATACCCTACACATACATTTATTGTTACCTTTGCAATTTTATCCACCATAATCCCACCGAATGCAGTTGGCCGAACAGGCCCTAAACATCACAACATTTGGAGGTTGTGAAAGTTATGGGACATAAAAATGTGGATCGTTGTGCCCATATGGGTGTGAAATGGTGAGGCCAAGAGGAGTAAGAGATGGGTTTGGAGGAGTAATGGTGGAGGGGTGGAAGGAGTTCACAATTGTAAGTACAACTCCAACTTGTTAAGCAGTCAACACCTTTGATAACAAAAGGAGCCTCATGCATTTCATTTAACCAAACAAGAAAAAAATCGCCACAATACATGGGATGTAGCCTTACGTGGCCCGTGACAAAAGATGCCTGTGAGCTAATACAACAAAGCTTCTAACACTTATATCATTCTACCAAACATTACACTACTAGGCCTATCGACATGAAATCACAAACATATCCTAAAACAGCAACCAAAACAAGCTGCAAACATCGGCATAGATGACTAGGCATTCGAGTCTGGCGACGGAGGAGGGGCACCCTTTCTCTTTCCCATGAGAGAGAGAAAAAGGTTGAAATCGAGAAAATGGCCATAATGATCTCGAAAAAAGGCCATGGGAAGGGAAGAAAAGGGAGAGGAGGGGCTGGAGTTTTGGGTTCTCCACGGATTTGAGCCTCAACAGAGGTTGTACATGCCCAAATGACAGAGATTGAAGAAAGAAAATGGAGAGATGGGAGGGGTTGAGAGCTTACATGATTTTGAGCCACAAATGGAGGATGTGAGGGCTCAAATGAGAGGAAAGGGAGAGGGTAGACAATAATGGAGGGGAGTTTACAGCAGGGTGATGAGGAGGATGCACTAAAATATAAGAGAAGGAGATTGAAGGGGCGATTTTTGTCAAAAATCTGAAGTTTGGAAGAGAAAGGAGAGCTTGGGGGTGTGATTTGTGAAGCAGAGAGAGGTTTGGAAGTGTTTTAAGGGGCGGCCCATACATCAGGGGGTTACCCTAGCCCCCAAATGCAATCGACCCGATCGACCCGCCCGGCCGAGCCCACTGTACGGCGAGGCCTCGCCGACTTGGCGAGGGCCTCACCACCCTCTGGACTAACCGGCGATGCCTCGCCATTTGGGAGAGGCCCTCATGACCCCTATGCCCCAAAAAGGTATGGGTCCCACCCTGGGTCCCTCTTGAATGGTGTGGATAGGCCCCCGACTCCATTTGAAGCATTTTTGGGGCCAATTTGTAAATCAGAATGAGTTTATATGACATGTAGCATATGATTTTGGGGTAGGAGACACCATTCTATCCAACTAACCTATTTATTTCACGAGATTCCATAATTTGAATGGTCAAAAGTCCAATTTATACATATATTTACTATTTATAATAAATTTTTTGTTTAAGTATTATTCTTCATCATTTATACATTAGGATTTATGTCTAGTATGAAAGTACTTAGAAAAATTTGAAGAATGAGGTGATGAAAGGAGAGAATTTGAAGGAAATGGGTTAGACTTTAGGATTGAGTTCTGAGAAGTTGTTTTCAATATCTTGGTTGATAATTCATGAGAATGGTGAGATTGATGAGGGATGTTGGTTGTAGAGTAAGAGCTGGATGGATGAAGTGGAGATGTGCCTTTGGAGTTTTATGTGATAGCCGCATACCAACTCAACTAATGGGGAGATCTTCTAGGATAGTTATAAGACCATTCATGCTTTATGGACCAGCATCTTAGGATGTCAACCGACAACATGTTCATAGGATGTGTAGTTGAAATGGGGATGTTAAGATGGATAGGTGTCAAGATGAGGAATGACAGATATAGAAATGAATGCATTCGAGGGAACTTTGGGGTATCATTCATAGGTAATAAGATAAGGGAAAGTAGGCATTGATGCTTTGACATGTGAGATGGAGACCAAGAACAACACTGATTGGGGGTGAGTTAGTTTTAAGTTGAAGGTTCTAAAGGGTAAAGAGAAGGCCCAAAAGGATGCACTTGGAGGCAAAAAGAAATGATTTGATGATCTATGGTTTAACTGAGGATGGTCCTGGATAGAGTGGAATGGTGGAACATATGAACTTAAACGTTTTCTTTCCTTTGTTGTCCTAGATTTCATTATTGTTGTGATCCTTTGTGTGGCCTAATGAATTACTTAGTAGCAATAGAGATCCGGTCTGTGATGGAGGTGAGATTTGGGTGTAGCTGGGTATATGAATCATAACAAAAAAAATTAGAAGAACTCACAATTTTGGACTAAATTACCATATTCAGCCTTGCCTGTCGGTGAAACTTAGGATTCTAATGTGGTTTCTAAGTTTTATCGCCCCTTTCCTAATTCAGAGTGTATCAGAGTACGTCGTGTTACCATAACCCAGGCCCGGTTTAATCCAAATCATGCTCTGATACCATCTTGTAACGCCCTGAAAATTGGGGGTCGAGCAAAGCTCAACTCCCGAGTTCCAACGCATCACTTATGCAACATAGATAATGATGATTATGATGAAAGGATTGAAACATGAATGGGATTATACCAAAACAGCATATCATACTCCAGAGACAGTTAAATTGGCAAGCGGAAGACTATGATAGATATATAAAATATATAAACTGTGGTGAGTCTCCAGAGTGTGATAATGTTACCAGGTTAATTCATTACAAGTACAATTCCAAAATATACCAAATGTGTAAGGTCCTCTAGTCAACATCCCTGTAACCCCGTCGATCAAGACACGACTCACTTGTAGCCGCCAGAAAACAGCATATACGAGAAGACATCCTCGTCGTCACAAAAGTCCGGCTCTGCCTCAGTAGTAGCGTCGCCATCTGCAATCAGACAAAGTCTGGTGGGTGTCTGGAACACCGCCCCGTAACGTGGGAGTGACTGATCAACTCAGTGGAACAATAAAGCATAGGTTAACATGTTATTAATTTAGTCAAGCAGTAATGATAAAGCAGTAAAGTCAAACACTCCTAAATACTCTTATTAATGCAAGTATGAAAAATGCAGTCATGATGCATGCCCTCACCAACATACTCTCTCATGCGACACCATCTTACGTCCGCGGTATGCGTTCATCCCTCAGTGCTCCACATCTTCCAGGCACATGCAGTGCGATGATGAGCATGATTACCGAGTTGTTATTAGTCCTTTTCATACAGCAGTATTGGGAAACTGAGGTACCTCCCTTATATCATTCTCAAACAATGATCCATTCTAGGGTCGTCAATCTTAGATAATCTCATACGATGATGCAGTTCTAGGTCGCTGCAAGTGCTGTCAGGGCTGTTACATGAAATCGTTGCACCACTCCCCCATCACCTTATCAATACAGGCCTAGCTTATACTCTGTTTACTATGGGAAGGCTCGTCACCTCTCCGCAGATTCAGAGTATGTTCGAGGTCAATACACCGGGAACGGTCAGGGTTGCCAGGGCTGTTACACGAAATCGCTACAGCACTCCCCCATCACCCATCAAAGCAGTGTAGGCCGACAGCTCGAATATAGTGTCCCATACCACCGTATTCGGCTCACGAGTCTGGTTGCTCAATGGTCACTACGGGGAGGCTCGTGGCCCCAGCGTAGGCCGACAGCTCGACCACGGTGTCCCATACCACCATGCCTGGCTTATGAGTCCTAGCGGATCGAGGTACCAAGGTTAACGGGGTTGCACTGGTAAGTTCGATACCTTAGGTTCAAGCAATAGCGTCCAAACATGGTGAACATACATTAGACAGATCGGGTTACTTGACGAGCTCGGCTAGCTCGAGCACATGACAAGTTGAAGGACATGAAGTGCATAAGCACTTCGCGTGGCCAACCACTATCGCCAACCGAAGTACGACTTGGGTTCGTCGAACACATCTCACGTGGCGAATGAATCTCAGCCACGAATTCAATCCTGTTACTGATTGCCTGGACTATACAATAGCCCCAATCACATTCAATTACGGAACAGTTAAAGCAGTAATAGATCAAGATTTCAAATCATACAATCAAATATCCAATATTGTCCGCTTAGGGCTGTCAGGGCTGTTGCATGGAATCGTTACACCACTCCCCCATCACCCTTCACGGATTTTATAGAATACAACTTAAACATGTGAAGTAGTCAGAGCAGAATTAAATAAACCAGTAATTCAAACATATTAACAAGCATATTATCAAACACAATGCAAACAAGAAATCCAAACACATACGTTTCATAAACCACTAAGTGATTAAACTAAACAACTTACATGAAGGAAATCATACACATCACTAAGGTAGTTGAGAATCTTATCTCAACACCTACTTAAGGCACTACTAGATTAAGTACATATCTATACAAGCATTTTCACAAACACTTAGACTACACATTCCAACATACCTATAATATACTAGTTACAACACAAGTCATAGCGAATCCTTTCATAAAGGATTGCCACATGAACCATGATCATGCATTCACGACCAATAGTCATGGCAAGCATAAATCATAGTTCCATATTCATTCGAACATTTCTGCAAACACTTAGGCTACAACTAGTACATACACGACGTATGTTAATAGAATAGGTGTTAGGCTAATCCGTTCACCCAGAAGTTGATACACATGAATCTTGCATACATAGACATCAATTAATCATGGCAAGCACAAATCCATACTTCATACGTATACGGTATTTTCTACAAATATGAGGAATACAGTATATTTAACATAGTTAACGTATAACCGAAAAACGAAACGGACAGCACTTTGCACATGTGCAATAGCATCCAGATCATGAATCTATCATTATCTGACATTGAAAGCGTTAAAAACCATAACCTATACATCTAAAGTCCGCACCTTATGCCGTGGAAGCGTAATAAACTCGATAGATTCGCTAAGCTTTTGTATATGGCAGTTTGGCAACCTATAGAATGAAATAGATTAGCCATTTCATCATTTGCAATGTTCATAACCCTAGATCAGATTAGGGTTAGGGTTTCTTACCTAGAAACGAAGTTTAAAAAGCCGGGAAAGCGATAAGAACGATGTGGTTAGGCACGGATAGCAGCAGGGTAGAGTGGCAGGGAGATGCTCCCACAACTCTTAACCTTTCTCTCTTCTCTCTCCTATGTTTTCTCCAATTCGTATGGGCTGGATATGAGAGAGTTTAAGGTCCTTATATAGGATAAAAACTCACCAAATTAGGCCTCAGGTCAAGGTATACTTAGGTTATAACTAAAGAGAGTCTGTTCCGTCTCAACGGAGCACTTCTGGCGGTCCCTTTTCGGCGTGCGGTCGGTCTTAAGTTCACTAACGCTGGATCTAGGTATAGTTAAGTTTTTGTTCCAGTCGGGTTTCCAGATCACAAATGGCGGACCAGTTTCAGTTCAACAGTCAGCGGATCTCGATCAGAGATTTCAAGTACATGGATATGTTTGGGCAAATATCCCTGATCCGAAGGTGTAATCTAGCCTGATTCTGATAGTCAGAATCCTTATAACTGATCCGCAAGCGACACGTTCCAAATTACTTAAATTTATATTTTATTTTTAATTAATTTCGCAGTTCTCACACTCCTCACTCCGGGCTCAAGCGAATAGCCCCGGGACATTATCTGGATTTGATTTCCGAGATAGTTGTCAAGCCCAGAAAGGCGGTCCTAACCGTTTAACTTTGCGTTAATTAGACTTTTGATGTACGGTCCAGATCTGATACGGAGTTTCGTGATGCTCCCGAGAGCAGCCGGATAATGAGATTGATCCTAGATTTTAGGGTTACCTAGCTTCAATGATTCTACAAGTTTTAGGTCTTGCAGATCGTTTTTAAAGTGGATCAAGTGGATTTCGTAGCTAATCTAGTTTAGCACTTAGTTACCTTTGAAGGATAAGGTAGTGGAAGGTGAGATTTGTGAAGGAAAAGGGTTAAAAAAATGATTTTAGACTGTGGGATTGAGTTCTGACAAGTTAATAAGGTGTTAGGAGTGACCCGTTGCCTAAGGACGTCTAATTCCAGGTTGTCAAAAATCCGGGATGTTACAAGAACACTATTAGGATCCTACACAAGGCAATGCAACATATTCTCTCATCGGAGGCCTACGAAAGGACTTGCAAGTTTGTTAACTCAAACTCTGAAACCCATCCTGCACAAGAAAGGGGGTTCAGACTCAATGGACTCTGTATACTTACAAATAAGTGACTGAGCCCCATTTTAGCACAATCTGAAGATGGTCTTCTTTGTTAGCGAAGAGTCTTTAATTCCCTTGAATCGCAACCACTTGAAGATGTTTCGATTGACGATGCAAGGTTGTGAGGTTTAGGGTTTGGTCTGATCTTCTCTACTGAATGATATGAAATAAATACCCATAGAACATTTTCATGAGCTTTGCATTCAGTGATCCTGGCACAATGATTTGATAATAAAGAGTGCTACTAGAAGATCAATGAATGTTGGAGTTCATAGTTCAATTCAAGTTATTGAATATATCAATAAATGCTTGAGCAATGGATTAAATGATGAACTCTTATGGGAAAGAGAGCTTGAGGATGAGGATATTAGCTATGGTATTTACTCTTTCAAAACTCTCTTCAATCTAAGCTGAAAAGTCCAAGAAGCAACACAATTAGTATATAAAGACAACTCCCAATGATTAAAAAATGGGTAGAAATCTAACATTGTCGATGCCATCAAATTTTGAATTTCGATGTTATCGAACCTTCTTAATTGCATTTACTATCTACACCAAGATATTCAGTTGGGTGCAGGATGGATTCTGTCCGATCTCATTGAGCAACCTTCGATGTTATTGACATGCACTTCGATGTCATAGAGATGGTTCGATGCCATCGGGATTCCTTTGAAAAATACACTTTGGTTGCTGGACTGTTTGAGGCCTTTTTCACAATCATCGATCCTATTTCGATGCAATCAAGAGAAATATGATTTTCTAATAAAAACTCTTTAGTAAGTTTGTCACCTATTTCAATGTTATCGATCAGACTTTCAATGCCATCATAATTTGAATTTCGATTGCATCGATGACTTACTCTCAATGCTATCGAGGGAGGATCGATTACATCGAGTAACACTTAGAGTATTTCATAAATGGTGGAGGAATAAGTTCAAGGTTGATTCAATTGAAGTGTGTTCGATGCCATCGAAATATAAGTTTTAATGTCATCGAACTTCATTCTATGTAATCCAAAATACCCAGCATATGTTCATTTTGTTGCTGGACTATTTGGGCTTGATTTCGATGCAATCGAACCATGCTTGATTCCATCGAAATTGTCCTTGATTGCTTATCGATGTAATCATCAAGAAATTGATTTTACCTGTATAGTGCATATTTCATCCAATACTCAAGATGTTCAAAACTAAGCTTATCAAGGGATTTTTTAAAATAGTTGTGGGTAAGTTTAGGTTTTTATGAGTGAGGTTATATACCTCAAGGGTTTTACTAGAGAAGTGAGGCTTTCTTTGCCTATGTGGAGCGCTTGAACTTCTTAAGTCTCGGTTGAGTTTTTGGTCTTGTAATCTTCAGTTTGGGGCTCACTTAACTGACTGACTCAACACTCACGTATATTGACAAATCAGTGCACTTTCAAAAAACATGCATCACAAACACAGCGATATATAGTGGTTTGACTATATGTCAACGCCACTCCTGGTTGACACACTCATCCCTATGAGTGTACCGGATTTCACTATCTAATGGTTTTAAATCAAGTTAACCATAAACCTTTATAACCCACACAAGGTTAAACTAAGGTGCCTACACAAAGCAGTCTTAGGTGCCTATACAAGGCAACTCACTATGCCTACATAAGGCAACTCTATGAATGCACAAGGCAATGGCTACACAAGGAAACTTCTCAGGTCTACATAAGGTAACTTATAATGCCTACACAAGGCAGTAGGTCCTACATGAGGACACTACATGTATTCTCCCGTCGGAGGCCTACGAAAGGTTTTAACGAGTTTGACAACCCAAACTCTGAATCCCAATCCTACACAAGGAAAGGGCTTCATACACAATGAACTCTAAAACTTGTGAGTGAGCCCCATTTTAGTACATGTTGTTGAAGATCTTCCTAGTGGTGAAGAGTCTTCAGCTCCCTTGAACCACAATTGATTGTAGATGATCCAATAGATGTACCAAGATTGTTCGGTTTAGGGTTTGGTTGATCTACTCTAGTTAATGATATGCATTTAAGATCTAGAGAAGATTCCCATGAGTTAAGCCTTTAAGGATTCCAACACAATGACTTGCCGTTAAAGAGTGCTACTGGATGATCAATGAAGGCCGGAGTTCATTCTTCAATCCAAGCTATGAATATACCAATAAATGCCTTTAAGCCATGAATTGAATGATGAACTCCTATGGGAAAGAGGGCTTGAGAGGAAGGGTAATAACTCTGGTAATAACTATCTCAAAACTTTCTTCAATACTTGCTCAAAAATCCAAGAAGCAACCCAAGTGTTTATACACATTTAAATCCCAATGGTAAAAAACTGGGCAGAAATTTGTTGTTGTCGATGCCATCGAAGTTTCCTTCGATGTCATTAAACCTTCTTGATTGCATCGACTCTCTGAACCATGATTTTTAAATAAGTACATAACGGATTCTATCCGATGTCATCGAACATCCTTCAAAGGGCCATTCAATGTCATCGAGAGATGGCTCGATGTCATCGGGATTTTTCTTGGAAAACTCGTTTTGGTTTTTGGACATATTGAGCACTATTTTGATGCCATCGAGATTTGAATCTTGATGGCATCAAAGACATTTCGATTGCATCGAGAATAAATAGACTTTCCTATGAAAACTCTTTGGACTGTTTGGTCCATATTTCGATGTCATCAAACAGCTTTTTGATGTCATCAAATTTTGAATTTCGATATCATCGAATGGCTTTCTGGAGAAACTTGTAAGCTTGCTGGATAAACTTGTCCGATTTTTGATGTTATCAGACTGTGTTCTATGTAATCGACTAACTTACTTTGATGTCATCGAAAGAGGTTCGATTGCATCGAGTATACTTAGAGTTTTTCAAAGCTTGTTGGAGATATTAGGGCTTATATCGATGTCATCAAAATGTGTTGGATGCCAAGTTTTAATTGCATCGAACTGCCTTCAATTCCATCGAATGTATCCAGGATTTTCACAGTTGGTTGCTGGACTTGTAAGGCCTCTGTTTTGATGCCACTGAACAGGTGTTCGATGTCATGGAAGCTGTTCAATTGCACTTCGATTGCAATCGACAAAACATGAAATTTTCCTATTTGCTTCTATCTCCATAGGCTTTAAACAAACTCTAATTTAAGCTTACCAAATGTTTTATAAATGTGGTTTTGGGCAAGTTTAGATTTGTTTCACGTGGGTCTCTTACCTGGTAGGGTTTGGTTTGGAAGTGAGACTTAATACACCTGTAAAGCGCACTCGAACTTCTTCAACTTGATGAGTATTGGTCTTGTAGTCTTCATATGAGGCTCACTTGACACTAGGACTCTGCATTCACATACATTGACAAATAAGGGCACTTTCAAAATAAATAAATATTCCACCCCATGTTAAGAAACATGAATTAGATGAGTGACAATTGAGCTTGATTGAAGAGCATAGTTCATGGGATTGAAACCTCATGTGATAAGAGAGCTTGATTGTGGGTTTAACTAATGCGATTGAAACCCCTTGCGAGGATTGACGTTACTTCCTTTTCTTTTCTTTTTGTTTTGTGATTTATTTGTTGCTAATATGATTTTAAAATGTCAAAATAATTTGTTATTGGCCATTTCAAAAGATAATGATCTATTTTGGAGAAAAAAATGTTGAAAATAATCCAACTTAATGTTCATGATGGACACCCGAAATATGTGTACAATCTTGATCAAAACTTGATCACCTCTGGACCATTTTTAAATAATCTGATAAAAAAATGCCCCTGAAGAATCCGCACATTTGAAAATTGACCTAGACTATGGATTGATCAGAAAGTAATGCCCAAAGAAAGGGCCAATGGACGGCCAGATCTAGACCATCCAAACGTATTGCATAGTGGACCATTTTGGACCTCGAGAGAATTACATCTATGGATGTGCTTCTGCTAGTTTTCGGCAGTTGGAATGTGGGCGTGCCAGAATCGAATTTGTCTTAATTCAAACTAAACAACCATGACTCCAAGCACCGAGATAGGAAGATATGTAGTATATGATCAAGATCGGATGAGATGGGCAGCTTACACAACCACTCGCTTAGTATGTAAAATAAGATCATGCGATATTCAAAGGGAGGGTTTCATCCTCTGATGATGGGTTACATCTTTGCCTTTCATATGAAAGGATTTTTCACAATAGATAAAAGAGAAATGAGAAAGAAATTTTTACAGTCGGTCATGGAGAACGGCTGCAGAACACCTTTCCGAATGAGGAACTGAATCCAATGTATGAGCATAAACCTAAATTATAGCTAAGATTGCTAGCTACTTGATTAATGCTATGGATTGTATTATGGAATGTAAAACAAATTAAGCAAAAAATAAAGGATTGCACTAAGGAATGTAATTGACTTGGCAGAAAAGTAGAATGATTACACTAAGGAGTGTAATTGACTGGTAATTAAAAGATAATGTTTGGGTTTGATTGGGTTGGTGTGAGATGCCTTTTCTCTGTTGAATTCCTCTACTATTTATAGCTTTACATTGGCCATCTAGATCCTTCCCACGTTCTGACAGTTGCTATAACCGTTCAATACTACCAGACCTTCTTTGCTTCTTCTTTTGCCATCATCCTGTAACTTCTTTGTCACGATTGTTCTTCCATTGGCTGCTTAAATAATGGCATGGCATTGTTTAATGTGCTTTAGATGTATTACCACAAAATCCTCTTTATATATCTCTATAGATATTCAAATACACCACATAAAGCAGTCTAAATCATATGTACCTCACTCTGATTGGTTCCCGCAGGAAATGACAACAATGGGGATAAACATTGCCCTCCCATGTTGCTTCACCTTTGGAAAAAGGTGAAAGCGACATGTGACCCATCATTAATGTGGCAGGATCGTTATAAATGTGGCAATGTTACGATAAACATCCCTGGCTGATTCACCCTAACACGTCAAACATAACCACCCTTTTTCGAGACAAGGGCTAAACCCCACCGTGACACGTTTCCCACATCATTCCTAACGAAATATAATGATGCCCTAATAAATGCTCCATCACCTTGGCCGATAGAAGCATCGTTTTGATTATTCTTTCATTTCACACTTCCATTCTCTTTAAAACACTCCAATTTCCTTCTCATTCTCTTACTCTAGCAATGGTTGCTGCATTATCTTCAACTTCATCATTTCACCAAGACAATGTAGTCATGGTAATATATACCCCTTCTGAAAAATATTATAATAAAATAGTCTTCCAATCACCTACTGGAGATTAATTTTGTATGGGACCAGCCTTTTCTCCTGCAACTGATGCTGACGAAGTTAGCATGATGGATCCTCTATTTCTCATCTGTCCGGCTGAGTCTTTGCTAATTCAATCTGAATCAATCCCTGAACCCACTAATGCCCTGAAAAATCCACGATCCTGGCCGAGATCACTGCCAGAATTGGACATTTGGTTCGCTTGTGTCTCATCTCGATATGAGACAACATGGAGAAATTTGGGCATTTACGAATACATCAAACTATCCATCCATGATTATTCATCAGATCCTGCTCTTCTTACAACACCTTCGAAGTTTTGGAGCTCATCTACGAACGTGTTTTTTATGCGTCCTTATGAGTCCAAGATTTAGGACATCACGACCCTAACTCAACTTCTTCCTTTTGGCAAAGCCATCTCTCCTGGTTTCATTTAGAAAGAAACCAGGCGATTCACCTATAAAGCTGGAAAGGCTTATTACCATTTTATGCCGATGTATCGCAAACACAGAGGACCGAACTATTTAAAGAACATGCGGCGTTCCTATTGCTATAGATCTGCCAACATTTACTCTATGTGAATGCTCTAAAGGTCACAAATGAATACATTCAACTGGCCAAGGTGCTCGTGCAGTGTCAAAAACTTGCTCTGGCACTTTTATACTCGGCCACCTATATAGAGGTATCTTCGAGATCACCACCAAAGGTTTGCATCTTGCAAGAGGATGGATGTGGCTTCTACATATGTAAATCTATGAATACTTCTACCCTTCCCTTGTACATCATTCCCTTCACTTCAACACTATTTATTCTTCTATGGCGAACGCGCCATCAATACTCCCCAAGAAACCCAGACATTTTATGTATATATAGACACTTTATTCTTTTCTTTGGATAGAGGTAAACGAATTCGAACATCCATCCCATTTCATGACAGAAAATTCAGCCTAGCTTGGTTCATCGACCGATATGGGAGAGAGGACGATCTTCCAGCATCTTAGACGCACCTTGCTTGGGAGAGCTATCTCATTTACAGAGATCTCCCTTATGGTGGTATAATTGATAGTTGCAAGAATACCAAAGCAAGCATCGAGCAGTAATGTTTGAATCTATTCGTTCGTCAGTTCAGTCTCATTTAGTGCTCGCCCTATCTGTTCACTTAGACAACTTGTAATCAACCTCACTTCACTCGGTCGATCGCCGATCGAATCGATTTCTATCATTCTCTCAACTCCACCTTCTAGTTGGCCAATCATACTCTCAAGCTTACGTAATATCCACATTAACCCTAAGTAATGGACACTTTCGTTGCCTGGTGGGATGGCCATTATAAAAGGATTATTAGTAATTCTCCTGAAGCTATCACTGCCCAACTTGCTTCTTCCATAGAGCTTTGAGGAAAGAAAATGTTAGCACCCCCATCGGCTACAATTTCTAGCTAAAAAAAAAAAAAAAAAAACCGAAGACCAAATCAGCCACTATCTCTTGCCCACAAGTTTCACCGACCACGAAAGTTCCTCAATGGACGCGCCAAAAATCTATGGTGAAGGTACCTGTTGCTCCCACATCTCCACCAACTTGACTACCTCCATCTACTTTAAAAAGGATCCTTGACTTAGGAGATCCTCCTAGTCCACCTCCTCAACCTGCTACTCTAGTTTTCAAGCACTCCGACCCCCCTTCTCAGCCGATCATAGCAAGTTAGCCACTGCCACTCCCGTCTAAAAGACAACACCAATCAGATACTTCTTCGATCGAGATTGTATCATCATTTGAAAAATACTTAAAACCAAATATTGGTCATGATTCTGTGTTAAAGACTACCGTAAAGGATGAAGGTTTGAAATGTCACCAGGAAGCTCACTAGAATAAACGTTGGAATAAATGGTGGTAGGATAAGGAAAGATTAAACAATCCTAATCTCCCATTCGATGAAAAAATACCTTACTCCCTATCATTCCAATTCGCCACCATTTTGCACTTCTACACGAGCAATGACGATGATTATAAAAAATTCTCAAACTGTGGACAAACGATTCGTTACATACGCCGTCCGTTTTAATTTAGGTGGGGGTTACTTTCACTTGTATACCCACTATGAAATTTCTTCCTTATGCTTCCGTTGGCTATCTGTTTCTTCTATAGTTACTTGAGAGTTATCGGCCGTAGAAAAACAAGTCATTGTGGCACAACCATTACAACAACGCTAGCTAGCCACCGATGCTCCTTACAGACTGTTGACTCTGAAGACAATGTCAACACTGAAGCTCTTCCTTCACATGTTTCTCCCAAAGTTGTGACTCTTGTTACATAGTTTGAATACATGGTTGACCTTCCCTAGATGCCACCTACAACTGTTTACCGAAAAGAAGAAGAAAACGAAGAAGAACGTCCCTTAAGTGCCACTCCTCGAGACTCCAACAGAGGATCGTCTCCTCGACCTACTCTTTCCTCTATTTAATAGCCTCCTCTAACTATTGAAGAACCTCATCAACTAGATGCAACACTTGAGGAGATGGTTTGTGATCAAGCAGTAGAAGAGACTCCTATGGTCGACCTTTCTTTGTCTAACTCGGTCCCGAAATCAGTGCCAACAGTGGAGGATGATGTCTCAACTTCTTTTGCATCTATTGGAGACACACTTTCGATTTAAGACATCCTCTCCTCCCTCGAATGAGTTCTTGCTAATGACATCAATGTCTAAGGCCCGTATCCTAGACCGTACCCTTCCTTAGACTCCCGCGATCCTCCATGTCGAATTCCGGTGACCCGCGACCTATAAACGGTATTTGCACGTGACCCTAAGTTGCATCCCGTAAATCTGAGTCAACTCAACCCAAGACTTGTACCTTAGCGACCACACCGTCGCCATGGTTCCAATGCCACATCTTGCGCACCAATGCGATACCCAGGCTAGGAGTAGTGGGCTCGCGTATATTTCAAGAAAATGCCACGCATTACGAATCCTGAGAGAATCTCTACCCAATTTATCACATCAATCAATCAAGTACAAATCAAGTACAACCCATACCTAGCTCATCCCTCTCTTACCAACAATGTAAGGCAACCCATACCCCATGCCACCTCATGCCCCCAAAAGTCAACACAACCCATGCCTCTCATGTCACTACTCTTACACCACCCATCCCTCTCATCCCATCCTTCTTACACAACACCACTCCTCTCTCATTTCACTCCATCCCATCTCATTTCTCAACCCAAATCTCAAGCAACCAACAGAGAAAATTCTAAGGAGAGAAAGAACCCCAAATCAAGGCCCACTTTCCTACCCCCAAATCTCACTATCCAACCCTTCAATCTTCATCATCCTCCATCAAAGAGAAAGCCTAGGAGCTAAGGAGTCCAAGGAACCAAGTAGATAAGGAATTAGTGGGTCTTTTGTAGGATTAGATTGTGATTTTAGTGTTAGACCAAGTGGGGGCCTACCGATTGATGCTATGGATCCTATTTTGGACCCAAGGTGTGGCCAATGGCCCACCATGATTCATATGTTTAATCCATGATGGGGCCATTCTCCATGGACCCCACCATGATGTTTATTTGATACCCAACTTGTTAACAATCATTTAGACCATGATTTTGTGGTGGGAATGGGATTCCCACCTTGATTTTTTCTTTTGATTGAAGGCCCACATGACATAGGACCCAACATGTTGTATGCATTGTATAATTTCACCCCTAGGGGAGCTCATAGTGGCGGAGCTCCCCCACCACGCGTCTCTCTCTCTCTCTCTCTCTCTCTCTCTCTCTCTCTATTGATGGCCCACCTTGATGATGCATGAATTGATCCACGCCGTATATTTAGTGGACCACACCGCTGCCCAATGCAGGGCCCACCTTGCTGCCATGTCCAGTCGGCCCACCTTGCTATCCGTTTTCGGGCCGGTATGAATGAAGGGAAAACACAAATATCGGCTTGATTGGGTAGCTGGTGGGCCACCAAGTGGACCCACCTTGGTGAATGTGTTGTATCATCACCGTCTAAGCGGGTGGGACGCTGCTGGACCATGTGTCCAGCAGCTGCAGGGATCAACCCTGATGTAGGTGTTGTATCCAGCAAGGGACGGTGGGATCCACCATAATGTAAGTGTTTTATCCACGTCGTCCAGAACCTGGACGTGGACCCCACTGACGTATGGGTTTTATCCTCACCGTCCATCTGAGGACGGTGGGGCCACGTGGTGTTTGTGTGGTGTCCACACTGTCCAACTGGGACGATGAGACCCAGCTTGCTATAGTGTTTCATCTGCATCGTCCAAACAGTGATGGTGGGATACACCGTGATGTATGTGTTTCATATCCACGCTGTCCACTCGACGGGGCCCATCTGCCACGTGCAGGGTTCACCTGCTATTTTTACAGGGCCCACCTAGTATTGTGCAGGGCCCACTTGCTGTATATGAGGACCATGTGATGAGGCCCATTTTGTGATGCATGAGGCCCACCTTAATGTGTGTGTTGTAAGCACACTGTCCATCTGTTTTTTCTGGACAATATGGTTGGCCTGTGAGGCCCACCTTGATGTATATGTTATACACGCTGCCCATCCATTTTGCTGGTTCATGGGCTGACTTGTAAAGCCCACTATGATGTATGTGTTACACACACTATCCACCCATTGTGCCTAGATCATGAGCTGTTTCATGAGGCTCATGTGATGAGGCCCAATGTGATGTATGTGAGGCCCTTGTGTGAGGCCCATTGTGATGTATATGAGGCCCTTGTGTGAGGCCCAATGTGATGTATGTGAGGCCCATTGTGATGAATATGAGGCCCATAGGATGAGGCCCATTGTGGCGTATATAAGGCCCTTGTGTGAGGCCCAATTGTTATGTGTAAGGCCTATCATGATGTATGTGATAACTTTTATGCTACCATTCATTTTCTAGCTAGTTTAAGGGTCATGGGTCCCATTGTGAGATAGTCTCTACAAAAGGCCGCACCTTGGGAGCTAGGGTGGTTAAATGTCCACGTTGTAAACCTCCCTAGGGCCCGTTGCTAGGCCCATTACTATCCTTCCCTTATTAGGTTATCCCAAATCATTGGACCCCCATAATTTTTAGGCCCATTCTCATCTTTTCTTAGTGGGCTAACCCAAACTACTGGGCCCCCATTATTGATGGTGCTTCCACCATGTCTTGTAGATTTGTCCAAGCCATAAAGCCCATATCGTGCTTATTGGGCCGCATAAGAAGCCTAATTTACTATGTGATGAAGTGGGTGAGGAAGTCCACTCCTCGTTCTTTGGCCCATTCTTGATATGAGTAGGCCATCTAGGCCCATCTTTAATATGAGGAGAGTTCATCATCACCATAGATGGAAGGATCTGTGATATCAGATTTGGTATATCCACCGTTGAGGACTGATCTTGATATTTTGGTCTAGATCCATCATCCTTCTGTGGACCCCATCATGTATTTGGGACGATTAATGTGCTAGTTTACTAAGCTAGTAGGACACACTGAGTATGTGCTAACATAACATCATGATACATGCCCATACGCATAATTTGTATGCCTGTTATGAGGAGTGATTGATCACAGCATAAGTCATTGGGATGATTGTTTATGGGACTCCCTGATAGACGGAGATGCCCTACATGAGCGCACGTGGTATGCGCAGGATTGATGCATAACTGGATAGTATGACTCATGCATCTTGCATTATGTGATATGATCACTAGATGCTCTAGAGGCATCAGGGCTGTGGCCTCCATAGGCATCACGTGGATGACAGAATTGGATACTAGAAATACTTATTTCTACACTGGGGCACGATGGATGTCCCTAGGTGAAAGTCCCAGAACCCTTATGATACCAGAGGTTGCTCCAACGTCGAGACCGAGTAGATATATGAGCACTCGAGTGCCTAATACCAGTAGGTCGTGTCTCCCACTATGTCGTGGTCGGTTGGAAAGGGGCGTGGCCTTATCTGCCCGAGGCGTAGGGGGCAAAGCTAAGCTGAGTTTGACCAACTCGGAAATGGGTCCGCTATTGATGAGCCGGGTAGATATTGGCTGACTACTAGCCATGTGGGTAGTGAGGTCTCTTACGCTCACATTGGCTGTGCGCGTGGGGGAGGGGCAGTCATTGTGGAGTATACTAGACCCTGATGATATTCCAGAGATGAGTCGTGCTAATATATGATCCCAGATGAGGACTGGTATGCTTGCGTTGCATCTTGCATATGACATTTTGCCATGTAAGCCTTGCATCGCGTAACCTTGGTATGACTGATGGTACTTATGGACTGTACTGATATGTGGATCCCGGTAAGGACTGGTATGCTTGCGGTACATCCTGCATATGACATTGGGCCATGTCGGCCTTGCATTGCATAGCCTTGGTACGACTGATAGCATTTATGGACTTACCAGCATTTTCTACATTACTTTGATATTGCATACTTGACACATATATTGCGCACACACGTACACCACCCTCTAAGCTTTCTATAAGCTTATGCATGACCGTTGCGTGTAGGTGACACTAGGACGCAACAGCACTGAGGCAGGAGAGTATAACTGAGCTTCTAGAGTTTTTGATATCTACTTATTTTGCCCTTCCGCATTGTACTCTAAAGTTTTTTTATTATAGTGGATATACGGTGATATTGTTAGTTACGGGTTATGCTCATGGTTATGCTTCTTTACAAAATTTTATTCTGAAAATCTTTCTTGTAGGATCCTAGGATCGAAATCTGGTATATGGGTGCCGGGAGCCAAGAATGAGGTACTATGGAGGCTGTCAGCGTCGGATTCGGCAATCAGAAATTTTATGAGCCATGTTTTTGAGTTTGGGGTGTGACAGGAGTTCCTCATCTGGGATCATATATCAGTACGGCTCATCTCTGGAATATCAAAGGGGTCTAATTTTAAGGCTCATATCCTAGACCGTACTATTCCTTAGACTCTCGCGATCCTTTGTTGAATTCTAGTAACCCGCGACCTGTAATCGGCGTTTGTGTGCGACCCTAAGTCGCATCCCGTAGATCTAAGTCGACTCAACCCAAGACTTATACCATTGCGACCGCAACGTCATCGCAGTTCCAACGCCATATCTTGCGCACCGATGCGATACCCATGCTAGGAGTTGTGGGCCCTCGTTTATCTCGAAGAAATGCCTCATGTTATGAATCCCAAGAGAATCTCTGCCATCCATCACATCAATAATCAAGTACCAGTTAAGTACACATCCCATCACAACCCATGCTTTCTTTCTCCCCAAGACAAGTAACCCTCCCCAAAGTCAACCGTCATGTCACTCACACCCATCACCCATCACCTCTCTCTTACAACCACCCTCTCTCTCTCATTGTCTACCCATTCCCCAAGCAACCCAAAGAGAGTGGCCGTCCAAGCATTCCAAGGAGAGATTAGCCAAGTGTGTGGCCCATCTCCTACTCCAAGATCTCACCATCTAACCCTTCAATCTTCATCAACCTCCATAAAAGAAAAAGCAAAGGAGCTAAGGAAGCCATATAACTAAGAAGAAGAGAAAATGGTGGGTGATACTAGGACTTTTGATCATGGGACAAGTGGGGCCTATCGGTTGATGGTAGGGATCCCACTTTGGGCTCTAGGTGTGGCCAATGGCCCACCTTGATGCATATATGAATTCCATGATGCGGCCATTCTCCATGGAGCCCATCATGATGTTTATTTTGTTTTCATTGTAAGAAGGTCATCTAGACCTTATATTGTTGGTGGAAAAGGGATTTCCATAATTGATCCTTGTGATTTAAGGGCCCACATGTGGTGGGACCCATTTGATGTACACATTGTATAATACAGAGGAGCTCATAGTGGCGGACCTCCTCTCCACTGCTCTCTCTCTCTCTCTCTCTCTCTCTCTCTCTCTCTCTCTCTCTCTCTCTCTCTTTTTCCCTATTGCGGCACACCTTGATGAATGGATTAGATCCACACCGTCCAGCCATGGATGGTGGGAATCCACCGTGATGCAAGTATTATATCCACGCTGTGTAGATTTTGGACGGTGGAAATTCCACCATGATGTATTATCCACACCGTCCTTCCTGGACGAGTTTGGATGAGAGGCAAAATACAAGTATTAGCTTGATTGGTGGGCCACATGTGGACCCACCTGATGTACGTGCTGCATCCAGACCGTCTAGACACTAGGGTCTAGATGGAGGCAAAAATACAAATATCAGCTTCTATTCATAAGCTGGTGGCCACACGTGGGACCCACCATGCGTGCGTTTCATCCAGTCGTCCAATCAGGTGGGACGCTGCTGGACCTTTTGTCCAGTAGCTGCATAGGCCCATTATGATAATGTATGTATCCATGCCTTCCAAAACTAAGGACGTGGACCCCACCTTGATGCATGATGCATCCAGGCTGTCCATCCATGGGACCCACCGTAATATATATGTATTTTATCCCACCATCCATCTGGATGGTGGGGACCACCAGATATATAACTGCTGAATTGATGTCAGCAAGTTCTGTGGGTCCCACCAGACATATAGCTGCTGTATTGACGTCAACACTCTCTGTGGATCTGATCATGAGGCATGTATTATATCAAACCGTCCGTCTATGTGGCCCACATGATGTCCTTATTATTCCCACACCGTCCAGGTGGGACAGTGGGCCATGCACATGTGGCATCCACACCGTCCATCAGGGATGGTGGGACCCACTGTGATGCAGTGTTTTATCTGCACTGTCCAATTAAAGGACGTGGGGCCACCTGATATATGTGTTGTATATCCACGTCATTCGTCCAGATGGTGGGACCCACCTTATATGATGTGTATCCACACCATCCACCTGATTGGACGGTGAGACCCCCTAGCATGTATGGTGCCCACACTGTCCAGCAGATGGGACGGTGGGACCCACACGTGATGCATGTGCTTTATATCCTATAACGTCTCGAAAAAATCCGTACAAGGACCTGAGTACCACCTCACACAGAATCACCTAAGGACCGTATCCTGTCATAATTAAGGCAGAATTTAATTAAGTACTAAACTAAATAATCAATGGATATAGATCGGGCCACCATTTTCACAAATGAGAACACCTAAAACCATTAATACCACTAACTCAACACTACATAAAGATCTAGGAAAAATCCCAGAGCCTGTCGCTCTCAGGAGTACATTGAAACCCTGTATCGGACCTGGACTACACGTCAAGAATCCGATGACCACGAAACTATAGGGTTATGTCCGTCCTACTGGGCTTGACGACCATTGCGGAAATTAAGCCCAGATAGTACCCAAAATGCACAACTTGAGCCCTGAGTGAAGTGTGTGAGAAACGTGCATATCTTTAGAAAACGTAATGGAACTTAAGTGAATTGGGTCATTTGCTCACGCACGAAATTGGAGATTTGGACTGTCAGTTTGTAACCAAACTTCACCCATGGGAAAAGGAAATTTCCTGCCCATATCCGTATAATTGTGGCCCCGATCTAGTAAGTATGACCGCTGATCTGACACGGGTCCTACACGGTCGATCAGCTTATCCGATCGCACCAAAACCACATCCTGACATAAATCCACTGTCAGGGAACTTACCCTGTGTTGTAGGTGAGTAGTGGGCCTCCATGTGAGCCCTGTTTGTCAAAAACAGCTGCCCAAAGGGTATAACCCATGTATATAGTAGCCATGGGGCCATTTGCATCACTTCTGGGCTTATATATAGCCCTTATATCACCCCACCTCTCCCATATACGAATTTCCCCAAAACCCTAAGGGAGAGAGAGAGAGAGAAAAGAGGAAAGCAAGAAGAAGGATTGTGGGAGATTGCTGCCATGATTCTCTCCCACGACTCCACACCTCGAATCACCTCCCCGTTATGCTACACGATCTGTTTCGGCTAAGAAACCATAAACCTAATCTTGTTATAGAGATCCAGGATGATTACTTGTCAATCTAGCTAACCGTTTACGTTGTTTAGGGGCCCGACGTTTCGTTTTCGTGAACGTAGAATTCAAACCGAGTCCGAATCGAGTATTCTAACGAAAGGTACGGACTATAAATGTTTAGGTTATGGTTTTCAATGCTTTCAATGTCAGCTAATGATTTATCCACGTTTACGATAGTGGTTCGACGATAAGTCTACTCCACTCCCGGCTGCCGCACTCAACCCTTGAGTGTACCAGATTTCACTAAGGAGGTTTCCCAGGGTTCACCTCAAACCTAAGGTTTTAAATTAGGTTCACCTTCAACCTTTACAGAGGTTTTACGTGGTTCACCTCAAACCTAGAGTTTTGATGGTTCACTCCTAACCAGAGTTTATTCTCTATAGAGCAAGGGTCCACACAACGCACCCGAATTTTAGACCACACAGGTCAAGGGCCTATACAAGGACCTAACAGTTTACGCTCTACACAAGAGCAAGGGTCCACCCTATGCACCCACAACGTACACTCCCGCCGGAGGCCTTCTTAAGGACTTCAAAGAGTGAGAACCACTTAAGACCAAGACCTAGAAAGGAATGATCAGAAGTGTCCTATGGACTCTAGATACTTACAGATAAGTTGATGAGTCCCGTTTAAGCACATCGCCAAAGATCTCCTCCTCCTTGTTGACCAAGAGTCTTCAGCTCCCTTGATCCGCAACGCAAGATGATATATCGATGCTCGGCTTCAGGTTGGGTCAAGGGTGAGATGGAATCCTACTCTCTAAAGATTTTCCTATAAGGAAGATAGAGTGGTTCCTCTCTTATGCATTCAAGGCATCCTAGCTTAATGATTTGCCATTAAGGTAGTAGCTGGAGGATCCTTGAATGCGGAAGTTCATTCCCCAATCCACTCTATTGAATATCAATAGTGAGGGTGGATTAGAGGATGAACTCCCTTGAGAGAAAGGGCTTAGGGTATATGATCTAAGGTTAACACACAAAAGCTCTCTCTTCTTTCTCTCACAGCAACAAAAGACAAGTCCTCTATAAATAGGCAAAAAGTTTCAACGGATATAAAACGGTCACATTTATGATAGAGTTCAATATCAACGAGCATGTTCAATATCATCGAGCGTATACTCTCGATAGAATCGATGGTCTGCTCGATGACTCGGACTCAATGTCTTACGCTTTTGAAACTCTTTGTCAGATGGTCGATGAATCGAAACTATTGTCGATGTCATCGGATTTCGAACTCCGATTCCATCGATGACAGGTTCGATCCATCGACACTTGAAAAATGAGAGAGACTTGACTTTGAGATATTTCAGGTTTACATGAACGATCGGGGAAACCGTCGAGGTCATCGAAATTTGAATGTCGATGACATCGAGATCAGAGTCGAGGCATCGATAAATCCAGTTGATTTATCTTTGAACTTGCTGGAGAAATTATGGCATCGTTCGATGCAATCGATTTGGTGTCGATATCATCGATATTTGAATATCGATTAAATTGAAGGGCCCCCGATCATAGTTAAACACAACCTGAAATAAATGTTGTAAGAAATGCGCGCCCACTGTCGATATCATCGATGGAGCTCCGATCTTATCGATATTTGAATTCAGATCATATCGGACGGTTATCAATATATCGAAGAATTTTGAGATTTTCATTAAAAAAAGGGGCGCCGAAAATCTACCTGTCGATCTTATCGAGCCACTCTCGATGGGCTCGAGATTTGAATATTGATGATATCGATATGTGTATCGATACATCGATAATTCGTCCAGATATATTGTGAAGTTGCTGGACATATTTAGTGCTTTTATCGATGATATCGATAGGTGTATCGATATATCAATAAATCCGTCGAGATGAATGTATAGTTGCTGGACATTTTGGTCTCTTATCGATAGTATCGTTAAGGTTTCGAGGACATCGACAGTGCAGGTCGAACATATAGAGGGTGCTTCGATAGAATCGACAGAGTGAGAAAAACTTAGAGATTTTCCTATTTTACTAAAAGTTTTCTCACCATTAAACCCTAAGATGTCTATCTTGTTTTAAAGGTTTTAATCACCTGGTGTTTAAGGACATGAGATGTGAGGCTATGATTTACCTATTGCGAGCTTCCACACATCTGGTTGAGGCAGACGCTTGAAATAATCTTCTAATCGAGTTCTGCAGCCAGTCTGACTCACCACACACGTAACTTGACAAACCAGGGCATTAGCAGGTGCACTTTCACAACGTAGCCCAGACAATCGGTAATAGTCCTTGTTCGGGTGGCCCAATTAGTCTCACCACATTGGGTAACTCGATGAATCTGGGTCGCACGACGATTGTCGACAGTGGTTAGGCCACAAGGGGTGCTTATGCACTCCATGTCGATTAAGTTAGCGGGTGTCCGTATCAATCGAACTTGTCTAACAAACTGATTTGCCTATTATGTTTACCATGTGTGGACACCACTGCTTGAATCTAAGGTACCCCTCTCAGATGTAAAGGCCCACTTTAACCATGGTACCACGATCTGCTAAGACTCATGAGCCGAGCAAGGTGGTATGGGACACCGTGTTTGAGCTGTTGGCCTACGCTGGGGTGACGAGCCTCCCCATAGTGACCAATGAGCAACTAAGACTCATGAGCCACGCATGGTGGTATGGGACACCGTGTTCGTGTTGTCGGCCTATGCTGAGGTGACGAGCCTCCCCGTAGTGACTACGAGTATAAACTTTGAATTTGTCTATCGATTGCTTTTCATTAGGAGTGATGCCCTACAACTTGCTTATCGTATGTGCTTAACTAGGATTGACGACCCTAGATGGATCTTTCGGTTCAAGTTAATGATATAAAGGAAGGTTCCTTAGCTTTCCAACCTTCTGTATTAATAAGCTTAATTAAGCACTCGGCTAACACGACCATGCATCGCATTGCATTAGTTAGGATGTGCTTTTGGCGATGAAGTCACACTTTTTTAAGGGAGTGATGTCATACTTAAAATTGGTTGTCGGAGTCACTTTGAGGGAGCTTTGATGTGAGGGCATACATTATTACTTGCACTCCATTCCTCCATTAACAAGAGTAATTAGGAAGTGATTGTTAAGTGGCTTTATCATTACTGTTTGATTGACTTGATAACATGTTAACATTTACCTTATAGTACCACTAAGTTGATCACTCACTCCCACCCTGGGACGGTGTTTTAAAACACCAACTAAACTCTGGTTTAGATGAAGTCTATGTCGACCTCGTGTCGATACGTAGGGAACGCAGGGATATTTGGCTTAGTTGGACATCTTATATCTCGACGTTTTGTATGTTTTGGAACAATACATTATATATTTAGCTTGGTTACAAACTCATACTCCAGAGGTTGTGAAATACTTACATACTTAAGTATATATGCTTCAGACTTCCGCTTGCTTTATTTAATTATATCCGGAGTATGATCTGATGTTTTAGTATAATCTCACTCATGTTTAACTCACTAATATGGACAAAATCTGAACATCATTATCCATGTTGCATAAGTGATATGCTGGATCTCGGGAGTAGAGCTTTGCTCGACCTTGAAATTCGGGCGTTACATATCTGCACTGTCTAGTGGTCTGGATGGTGGGAACCACTGCGATGTATGTGTTTTAAATCCACGTCGTCTATCCGTTGTTATACACGTAGGGCCTACCTTCCATACACGTAGGGCCCACCTGCTGTATGCAGGGCCCACCTAATGTACTTGAGGCCCCTTGTGATGTATATTGGGTCCATGTGATGAGGCCCATTGTGATACATTTGAGGGCCAGGCGATGGGACCCATTGTGATGTATATTAGGCCCATGTGAGAGGCCCATTGAGATGTATATAGGGCCCATGAGATGTGGCCCCTTGTGATGTATATGAGGCCATGTGATGCGGCCCATTATGAGGGATAAGGCCTACTATGATGTATGTGTTATATACACACCGTTTATCCATTTTAGGCCGTGGGCCCCACCTCCTTATGCAAGCCCACCATGTATGAGTGATGGGCACATGTTGTCCATCCATTTCCTAGATAATTGAAGGGCCGAAAGCCCCGTTATGATTCCAATTTCTGATCCCAAATGGACCGCACCTTAGGATAATGGTGGTTAAATATCCACCGTTATAAGCTTTATTAGGGCCCATTGTTAAGCCCATGTCCACCCTTAACCTAGTGGGCTAACCCAAACCATTGGGCCCCCACTTATGTCAGTAATACCCATTGGGCTAACCTAAACCGTTGGGTCCATTGCAGATGATACCTTCCACTATGACTTAGAGCCCACCTTGTTGTACACCCGTTTGACTCACCCATGAGTCTCATCCTTTGTTTGGTACATCATAACCCTTGCTGTAAATGGAAGAATATGTGCCACAAGATTTGGTATATCAGCTGTTGAAGCATATCTCGAGTCGTGGGTTAGATCCACCGTCCTTGCAGGGGACTCTGCCTTAGGATATACGATATGCTAGTATCTTGAGTAGGATATAATAGTCTAACATGGGCCATTCCATATAGACTTTTATATGTCTAGTGGGGCGTAGTGTTTAACCCCTACTCTTGTAAGTAACATACCAGTTAAGGCTGATCATCGCATGCTATATCTGATAATCATGCTAGTATACTTAGTCTAGTAGGACACACTGAGAACATGCTTAGTATTGCATCATGATACATGCCCATACACATCATTTGCGTGTCTGTTATGAGGAATGATTGATCATAGTATATGCCATTGGGCTGAGACATTTATGGGACTCCTTGTGAAACGGAGTGCCCCACATGATCGCGTGGTACGCGTAGGACTGATGCATGACTGGATGGTGTGATTCATGCATCTCGCATTTGTGTGACATGATCACCGTACGCCCTACACACATCAGGGTCGTGGTCTCCACAGGCACATCGTGGATGGCCGGATTGGATACTGAAAATACTTGGTTCTAGCACTGTGGGTACATAGGATGTCCTTGGGTGAGAGTTACAAAACCCTTTTGGTACCAGGAGATGCTCTAACGTCTAGACCGAGTGGATAGACCAAGTGGATCGCACGAGTGTTGAATACCGAGTGTTGTCGCATCTCTCACTGTAGAAGAATCGGGTAGGTATATGGCAGACTACTGGTCAGGCAAATAGTGTGGTCTCTCCACTCACTAGGCTGTGCGGATAGGGAGGCTGTAGTCAGTGTGGAGTGTACTAACCATGGTGATATTCAGAGATGAGTTGTATTGTTATGTGAATTCAGATGACGACCGGCATGCTAGCGTTGCATCTCACATATGACATTTGGCTACATAGGCCTCGCATCGCATGGCCTTAGTATGGCTGATAGCATTCATGCTTGCATCGTATAGCCTTGATATGACTGATAGTATTCATGAAACTTACCAGCATATTTCCGCATTACTCTGATATTGTATGCTTGACACTTACCTTGCGTACACACTTACACCACCCTCTAAGCTTTTCATAAGCTTATGCATGACCGTGGTGTGCAGGTGATGTTGGATCGCAACAGCGCTGAGGGCAGGAGCGCGTGACAGATAGTTTGGAGCTTTTTTGATCATCTTGTATTTCCCTTTCTGCATTGTACTCAAATTTTTTGATATAGTGGATATGTGGTGATGTTTGTTTTGTCACTTGGTTATGCATGTCGTTATGCTCATTATAAAAAAAATAGGCTGAAAATGTGACGCCCCGTCACTGTGTGGTCATATGTGGGAGGCACACTGTGGGGGGACACACATGGGTGGCGAGCCCCAAGATGGCTGGGCAGGCTATTGTGCACACAGTGAAGGTGAAACTTTGTCCCACTCGGAGGAAGGTGTCGTCTGAAATTGTGGTTGGTTATATGTAGAGTTGCCACCCTATACTGTATGAGGCCTTTGGAGGAGTTTCCAAGAATAAAACCGTGCGGGTTGTGCCCAGAGTGGACAATATCATACAGTGTGGGCGTGGCCGGTACAAAATGGTATCAGAGCTGAGGACGACTCTGCCCTCGGTGGGGGATAATGTGATGCCCCAGTCATTGTTTTATGTGGGCGGGCACATATGTGGGCGGGCCCCCAATGGTGTGGCTGGCAGGGCTACTGTGCTGGGTGAGCTAGTTGACAGTTGACTATAGCGTAACTTATCTCACATCGGAAGAATTGTCTGGAGTTGGGGTGGTTATATGTAAGTTCCTCCCTTAACAGACATGACGCGGTTTTAAAGCCGTGAGCTTCGGCAAAGCAGTCAATATCATGTGCTGTGGGGCTGGGCCTTACAAATGGTTAGAGCCGAGGATGGCTCTGCCCTTGGTGGGGGATAATGTGACGCCCCGTCATTGTGATCACACGTGGACGGGCCCCAAGATGGCTGGCAGGCTACTGTAGGCTTGCAGGCTACTGTGCACACAGTGAAG
>JAJHSJ010000001.1:45342176-45640746 GCA_021015155.1 Magnolia officinalis
ACGCGTGGCGGACCAGTTTCAGTTCAACGGTCAGCGGATCTCGATCGGAGATTCCGAGTACATGTAAATGTGTATGAAATTTTCTCCTGATCTGAGAGTGTAATTTGGTCTGATTCTGACGGTCTGGTTGCTTCAAACTGATCCGCAAGCGAGAGGTGCCAGATTACTATTCAAGATATTTTATTTGAATTAATTTCACGTTTCTCACACTCTTCACTCTCGAGCTCAAGCGAATAGCACTGGGACACTATCTGGATTTGATTTCCGAGATGGTTGTCAATCCCAGCGAGGCGGTCCTAAGTCCTTAACTTCGTGTTTAATCGGACTTCTGACGTGCGGTCCAGATCTGAAACGGAGTTTCGAGATGCTCCCGAGAGCAGCTGGGTAAATGAGATTGATCCTAGATTTTAGGGTAACCTAGCGTCAATGATTCTACAAGTTTTGGGTCTTGCAGATCGTATTTAAAGCGATTGGTGCTAATTTCACAGGCACTCTATTTTAACACTAGCTAATTCTCGCCTAATTTCTAAAGGATTTAGTCTTGGGTGATTTCGGTCTGAGGTGGTACTTAGTCTTTTGTAGCAATGTTTAGTTTAAGTATTGTTCTTCGTCACCTAAACTTTCAGATAGTGTCTAATGTGAAAGTACTTAGAAAATTTAAGGAATAAGGTGGTGAAGGGTGAGATTTGTGAAGGAAATGGGTTAAAAAGCGATTTTAGACTGTGGGGTTCAGTTCTGACAAGTTAATATGGGGTTAGGATCGACCCATTGCCTAAGGACGTCTAATTCCAAGTTGACAAAAATCCGGGATGTTACAATCTACCTTCCTTAAAATAAAATTTCGTCCCCGAAATTGGCTAAGGGTAATAAGGGAAGATTTAATTATTTCTTTGCCGAAGTTTTATTGATTTCGAGTTTCTACACGCGTGGTAGGGTGTATACAGCCTGGTTTATTTTAGTCTACCCCCCCCTTAAAACTTATTTCTTTATCCATTTCTCATACCCTGATGGTTCGCTACAATTTATTTCTTTACCTATTTGAGTCTCGACGACAAATCCCATTATCTACAGTAAGATACTTGTTTTTCATTGTTTGACCAACACGGAGAGACGTTTATGGTGGGCTTAATCCCAATACTACATCGATCATCTACCAGGCCAGGGTAGAAAGCTCATCGTATCCCTTCCGATCCTGGTGGATCCTGGTCTTCTGCTCTGCCAAGCAGTGAGTCCATTGGTAGTCACCCAGGATTGAGAATTGGGTCAAGCCGCGAATGTTTCGCAGTTGTATGTTTCAGTAACTCCGTAATCCGATCACTCTAGAAACGTAGGGAGTATCCATCATTGAAAGGCTCAAATGGTCTATGTCTAAGGTTGTAACGCCCTAAAAATCGGGGGTCGAGCATAAACTCAACTCCCGAGTTCCAGAACATCACTTATGCAACAAAATGAATGATGATTGAATGTTGATTGTATTCGTGCATTGAACATGAGTGAGATTAAGCCAAAACAACATATCATACTCCAGAGACAGCGGAAGACTGTGATAGATAGATAAAATATATAAACTATGATGAGTCTCCAGAGTGTGATAACATTACCAGGTTAAATAATTACAAGTACAGTTCTAAAATATACCAAATGTGAGGAAGTGTAATGTCTCCTATCCCAAGTACCGTAGCCCCGTCAATACAATACCAGGTCTTCATAGACGTGTCAGAGATTACATGTACGACACTCCTCCTCAACATCATAGTAGTAGTTCGGCTCTGCTTCATAAGCATCGCCATCACCTGAAACTCAACAAATCTGGTTGGTGTTGCAAACACCGTCCCGAAACGTGGGAGTGAGTGATCAACTCAGTGGAACAGTAAAGCATAGGTTAACATGTTATCAACTCAGTCAAGCAGTAATGATAAAGCAGTGTAATCAAACAATTCCAACTACTCTTATTTAATGCAAGTATGAAATGACATGATGTATGCCCTTGCCAAACCACCCTCATGCGACATCATCTTACGTTCGCGAATGCGTCCATCCCTCAGTGCTCCACATCTACCAGGCACATGCAGTGCGATGATGAGCATGATTACCGAGTAATTATTAGTTCATTTCAAACAGCAGTATTGGGAAACTAAGGTACCTCCCTTGTATCATTCTCAAACATGATCCATCCTAGGGTCGTCAATCCAAGTTAATCTCATACGGTATTATGGTTCGAGAGGCATCACGAAGGCATCGCAAAGGGCTCGTCACCCGTCAGCACGGATACAGATCTCACCGTATGCGGCTCAATTGCTGACCGTCAGCTTGAGTACAGGTCTCACCGTACTCAGCTCAATCGCTGGCCGTAAGCTCGAATATAGGTCTCACCGTACTCGGCTCAACTCATACTCTAGTTGTTGTGAAGGGCTCGTCGCCAATCACGGACCGTGGAGTATACTCGAAGACACTATAGAGGACTCGTCGCCCATCAGCACGAGTACAGGTCTCACCGTACTCGGCTCTCGTCGTAAGTGTCGACAGCTCGAATACAGTGTCCCATACCACCGTATTCGGCTCACGAGTTTGGTTGCTCAATGGTCACTACGGGGAGGCACGTGGCCCCAGCATAGCCGACAGCTCGACCACGGTGTCCCATACCACCATGCCCGACTCATGAGTCTTCGCGGATCGAGGTACCATGGTTAAAAGGGATTTCACTGGTAAGTTTGGTACCCTAGGTTCAAGCAGTAGCGTCCAAACATGGTGAAATACATAAGACAGATCGGGTTACTTGACGAGCTCGGCTAGCTCGAGCGCACAACAAGTTGAAGGACATGAAGTGCATAAGCAGTTCGCGTGGCCAACCACTATCGTCAACCGAAGTACGACTCGGGTTCATCGAACACATCTCACATGGCAAATGAATAACAGCCACGAATGCAATTCTGGTACCCATGATGTCTGGACTATAATCATAGCCCCAAACCCAATCAAGTGCAATAGATAAAGCAGTAATGGATCAAGATTCAACTCATACAATCAAGGTCTGGTATTATCCGTTTAGGGCTGTCAGGGCTGTTGCACGCACTTGTTGCTCCACTCCCCCATCACCCATGACGGATCATACAACGTAAATATAAATTAAACATATGCATTACATAGTTAAAATCATAAAGCAGTTGAGCATGTTATGAACACACACAAGCATGAGTTTGTACATGTTCAATTCCTAATCACACACACTATCCAAGGAGATCATACACATAGTTAAAAGAGGTTGAGAATCATATCTCAACACCCTTATACATTACAGTTTACTAACTACTACTCATTCAGACATTTCAACAAACACTTTAAAATACATACATTAACATACATGACATATGTTGATCACATAGGCATTAGGCCAAATCCTTTCACTAGGGAGTTACCCTAATCATAACACACATACGCCCATGACGGATAGTCATGGCAAGTAGGAATCCAACTTCCATATTCATTCAGTTATTTCCACAAACACTTGGGCCACACATTTTAATATAAGTAGTGAATATTGGCCGTGGCGTGATTTAGGGCAAATCCTTTCGTCAAAGGGGGATCGCCAATACAACAATCATATATCCATGACAATTAGTCATGGCGAGCACGAATGAGAATTTTATACTCATTCAGCCATTTTCACAAACACTTAGAATACACTATTACACCATACATGGTGTATGTTAGTAAAACATGTATTAGGGCTATCCTTTCGCCAAGCAAGTATTTTATCCATGTATAATATATTCATACAACAAATAATCATGATAAATACATCTCCAAAATTTATACGTATACAGTATTTTCTAGAATACGCAATTTCAACATACATAGTGTATATAAGTAAAACATGTATTAGGCGAATCCTTTTGCCAAATAAGTATTTTATCCATATATCGTATATCCATATAACAAATAAACATGTCAAACACATTTCCAAAAAATATACGTATACCGTACATTCTACAAATACCTAGAGTATGTAGAATTCCATATTTTTCATCTTTTAATCGAAACGGAAAACAGACAGCACTTTGTACATGTGCAATTGCATGCAGATCATGAATCTATCATTATCTGACATTGAAAGCGTTGAAAACCATAACCTATACACCTAAAGTCTGCACCTTTTGTCGTAGAATCGTAACGGAGTCGATAGGTTTGCTAAGCTTCCGTATTCGCAGTTTGGCAACCTATAGAACGAAATAGGTTAGCTATTTCACAACCTACAACTGGCTAAACCCCAAAACAGATTAGGGTTAGGGTTCCTTACCTAGCAAATGACGCCGAAAACGCCGGGAAAGCTATGAGAATCAGGCGGTGGAGCCCGATAGCGGCAGGGAAGAGTGGCAGGGAGATTCTCCTACTGCTCCCACACTTTCTCTCTCTTTTCCTCTCTCTTTTCTCTCTCTCAATCTCAAATTCGTATGGCTGCCATGAGAGAGGGTTTAAGGTCCTTATATAGCCTAAAAATTCACCGAAATAGACTTATGTTCAAAGTATACTTACATATAACCAATCGGCATTGTTTCAGCTCAAAAGAGGGTTTCTGGATGGGCCTCTCCTTGAGCCAAAGGTCGGACTTAAGCTCACTAACGCTGGATCTACGTTCTATTAAGTTTTCATTTCAGTAGGATTTTCAGATCACGCGTGGCGGACCAGTTTCAGTTCAACGGTCAGCGGATCTCGATCGGAGATTCCGAGTACATGTAAATGTGTATGAAATTTCTCCTGATCCGAGGGTGTAATTTGGTCTGATTCTGACGGTCTGGTTGCTTAATACTGATCCGCAAGCGAGAGGTGCCAAATTACTATTCAAGATATTTTATTTTGAAATTATTTTACATTTCTCACACTCTTCACTCCGAGCTCAAGCGAATAGCGCTGGGACATTATCTGGATTTGATTTCCGAGATGATTGTCAAGCCCAGCGAGGCGGTCCTAAGTCCTTAACTTCGTGTTAATCGGACTTCCGACGTGCGGTCCAGATCTGATACGGAGTTTCGAGATGCTCTCGAGAGCAGCCGGGTAATGAGATCGATCCTAGATTTTAGGGTAACCTAGCGTCAATGATTCTACAAGTTTTGGGTCTTGCAGATCGTATTTAAAGTGATTGGTGCTAATTTCACAGGCACTCTAGTTTAACACTAGCTAAATCTCGCCAAATTTCTAAAGGATTTAGTCCTGTAAGATTCTGTCTGAGGTGGTACTTAGTCCTTTGTAGTTTGTATAAAGTAATCCAAGTTATACTACTTAGCTAGTTTAAGATAGTGTCTATGGTGAAAGTACTTAGAAAATTTAAGGAACAAGGTGGGAAGGGTGGGATTTGTGAAGGAAATGGGTTAAGGAGCGATTTTAGACTGTGGAATTCAGTTCTGACAAGTTAATAAGGTGTTAGGAGCAACCCATTGCCTAAGGACGTCTAATTCCAGGTTGGGGAAAATCCGGGATGTTACAAAGGTTGCCCTTTAAGTCTTAGTCTAAGAGAGTCCTCGTTATTATCTATGTCAAAGGAAATGATGAATCAAATCTTACTAGATCATCGTAAAACGGTTTCTCATAGTAGAACTTACTAGGGCTTTTATAATGTTCGTATTTAACGAGCACAGTTCGATCCTGGGCCAGTGGGGTAGGGTCCACCACGCTTTTGCTGCGCTACCCAGATCAAAGAGGTGTATAAACTGACTTAACTAGATTGGGCTTATAATTTTCTACCCCCCTTAAAAATTTATTTTCACCCTCAAGGCTCAAGATTTATGTCCTACTCCGTATATCGGAACAAGGTGTAATTTAGGACCTACCCTTGACATGAAATGGGATGCGGTCCCCACTACATTGGTCTTCTTCTCATCGATGAGGTGCTATGACGTTCGTACCTATGGTTATAGAAAGGAGCTAAAGATGATGGGTATTGTGGTTGATTGCAGAGACAGGTGTGAGTTTGAGGCAAGATGCCTAATTCTATCAAGGAATTTTGTCGCGGTCCAGACTTATCCTATTTAATCATGTCTAGCTTAATAGGCAGGCTATCTTTTTACGTTCATAAGCACAATATGTATGCCGACATGGCATGTGATTTGGGACCTGATTCTTAACTGTCTGTTGCTCACTTGGGAAATTCCTTAGGCCTAAAAGGAAATATTTCAATTGGCTATATATTCTTACACTTCTCAAAGACAAAGTTATAAACTTTTGGTTGTAAGTGGTCAAGCCAACACGGAAGGAAAGTTGTATAGTGGGTCAGAATCGGATACATGGACCTTCTGCATCTCGAAGACAGAAAATTGTCGTATCAGTTCTGAGTCCTAGTTGATCCCGACTTTCTGCTTGATCAGAGCATAGAGTTCATTGGTCACTACCAGGATTGAGAATTCGATTCAAACCACGAATACCTTGCTTATATGCAGTGTCTCTGCTCCGTGTTCCCAATTGTACTAAGTCTTGAGAAGGCAATTCTAAGGTTATGTTGATTTGACCTAACATTAAATCTAAGGGATCTATAAGTTTTCTCTGGGCGTGAATAGGTTCTACGTTAAACAAGCTTCCTAAGAGTTGTTAAAGAAGCCTATGAGTACCAAGGGGATTTACGAAGGAACAGGGTCTCGCTCCAACCTAATCAAGCCGACTTATGCTAGATGGTTTCTAATACAAGAAATTGGTTATCGCTTAGGGTTAAAGTTGTCTAAGTGGAATTGAGTTGCCCGAACTTGAATTCAACTATGCCCGAGTATGTCACACATGCTCATACCAGCTAAGAGGGTCCTAAGGTTCACATTATTAATTTGTTGGATTTCCTACACGGTCAGGTCTATCGAAGCACCGCTCTAGGTCCAAAACTCCAAGGGTCTATTTGGTCAGTGGTCTTAAGTTGTAGTAGTAAATGGGACTGTATACTAATCCTACCTCGGGTTGGGAATGACATAGTTGGTAGGAGGGTGGGTGGGGATTAAAATTAATTTTATAGGCTTTGGAAAATGAGTCTTGTGTGGAAAAATGTGAGATGGGATTTCTAAATCCCAAGATAATGAATTTCTAAGTGTACTTGGAAAGGAAAATTCTGGGATTTACTTTTAATTGCGTACATTCTAAACATGATGTCGGAAAACATGGGATACAACCAATCTAGGGGCCATACCTACACATACATTTATTATTACTTATACAATTCTATCCACCTAACTCACCTAATGCAGTTTGGCCGAACGGGCCCTAAAGGGAGAAAAGGGGCTGGAGTTTTGGTTCTCCACAGATTTGGTTCTCATCAGGGGTTGTAGAGGCCCAACTGACAAGGAGTAAAGAAAGGAAAATGAAGAAAATGGATGGGTTAGAGGGCTTGCCCGATTTTGAGCTTCAAATGGGGGTGTGGGAGTCCAAATGAGGGAAACGGAGAGGGTAGGGAGGAAGGGACTGCTGTGGATGATGGGAATGGACGGGTTGTGGTCGAAAATGGGAGATTGAGTGTTTGGAAGGGAGTTTTGAGAGAGAGGACAGCAACTTGGAGGGGAAAAGGGAGCTTGGAGGGGTGGTTTGTGAAGGAAGTATGCCATAGGGGGGTTTTAGTGAACGGCCCATACACCAGGGGGTTCCCCAAGCCCCCAAACACAATCGGCCCGGACGGCCGGCCCGGCCTGGCCCATCAAAAAAGTCGGAGAGGCCTCGCCGACTTGGCGAGGGCCTCGCCGAAAAATTTTGGATTTTTCAAAAAGGGGCACCAGGGACGTGTTCCTCCAATCCCCTAGGCTCCAAAAAAGTATAGGGCCCACCCTGGTTCCCTCCGGAAGTGCTCCGTTTGGCCCCCGACTCCATTTTTAACCGTATTGGGGCCAAAATACAAACCAGAATGATTTTATGTGACATGTAGCATATGATTTTGGGGTAGGAGGAGCTCATCCATCCAACTAACCCATTTATTTGGTCAGATTAAACAATTTGAATGGTCAAAAGTCTACTTTCTACATATATTTACTATTTATAGTAAATTTTTTGTTTAAGTATTATTCTTCATCATTTATACATTAGGATTTATGTCTAGTATGAAAGGATTTAAAAAAAAATAAAGAATGAAGTGGTGCAAGGAGAGATTTTAAAGAAATTGGGTAAAAAGGGGTTTTAGGCTTTTGTGTTGTGGGTGACCCACAACCTAAGAACATTCATTTCTAGGGAATGACTCAAACCCGTCGACTGACGGCCTAGAAGTGATTCGGGATCGTTTCGCGTGATCATGGGTGTGTACCGGCCCAATCTCAGTGGTCGATTTCTGTCGGTTTCGCCGTTCGGGGAAATTAGAAAATCCTACGTCGGTTTCTACGTTCCGTCGCTCTCTCCTAAGTCAGAGTGCGTCAGAGTGCGTCATGTGACCATAACCCAAGTCCGGTTTAATCCAAATCATGCTCTGCTACCATCTTGTAACGCCCTGAAAATCGGGGGTCGAGCATAAACTCAACTCCCGAGTTCCAGAACATCACTTATGCAACAAAATGAATGATGATTGAATGTTGACTGTATTCGTACATTGAACATGAGTGAGATTAAGCCAAAACATCATATCATACTCCAGAGACAGTTAAATTTGCAAGCGGAAGACTGTGATAGATAGATAAAATATATAAACTATGATGAGTCTCCAGAGTGTGATAATATTACCAGGTTAAATAATTACAAGTACAGTTCTAAAATATACCAAATGTGAGGAAGTGTAATGTCTCCTATCCCAAGTATCATAGCCCCGTCAATACAATATCAGGTCTTCATTGACCTGCTAGAGAGATACAGATAGGAGAACTCCTATCATCATAGAAGTAGTCCGGCTTTGCTTCACAAGCATCGTCATCACCTGAAACTCAACAAATCTGGTTGGTGTGTACAACACCGTCCCGTAACGTGCGAGTGAGTAGCTAACTCAGTGGAACAGTAAAGCATAGGTTAACATGTTATCAACACAATCAAGCAGTAATGATAAAGCAGTAAAATCAAACACTCCTAGCTACTCTTATTAATGCAAGTATGATGGATGCCCTCACCGACATACTCCCTCATGCGACACCATCTCACGCTCGCGGCATGGTTTCATCCCACAGTGCTCCACATCTTCCAGGCACATGCAATGCATGATGAGCATGATTACCGAGTTTTTAATTAGTCCATTTCAAACAGCAGGATTGAGAAACTAAGGTACCTCCCTTGTATCATTCCCAGACATGATCCATTCTAGGGCCGTCAGTCCTAGTTAATATCAGATGATGGTGTGTTTTCTAGGTCACTACAAAGGCTGTCAGGGCTGTTACGCACAAAGGTTACACCACTCCCCCATCACCCCTTAAACGATTCATCACAATACAGAAACAGGCCTAGTTCATACTCTATATACCGCGGCACACCCTAAGGTGCACTACGATTTCAGAGTGTGCTCGAGGTCACTACAAAGGGCAGCCAGGGCTGTTACGCACAAAGGTTGCACCGCTCCCCCATCACCTTATCAATGTAGGCTGACAGCTCGAATATAGTGTCCCATACCACCATAATCGGCTCACGAGTCTGGTTGCTCACTGGTCACTACGGGGAGGCACGTGGCCGACAGCTCGACCACGGTGTCCCATACCACCATGCCCGGCTCATGAGTCTTAGCGAATCGAGGTACCATGGTTAAAAGGGATTCCACTAGTAAGCTTGGTACCCTAGGTTCAAGCAGAGGCGTCCAAACATAGTGAACATACATAAGACAGATCGGGTTACTTGACGAGCTCGGCTAGCTCCAGCGTACAACAAGTTGAACGACATGAAGTGCATAAGCACTTCGAGTGGCCAACCACTATCGCCAACCGAAGTACGACTCGAGTTCGTCGAACACATCTCACGTGGTAAATGAATCACAGCCACGAATTCAACTCTGGTACCGATTGTCTAGACTATAATCATAGCTCCAAACACAATCAATTACAGATAGATAAAATAGTAATGGATCAAGATTCAAATAATACAATCAAAGTATGGTATTTTCCGTTTAGGGCTGCCAGGGCTGTTACACAGAATCGTTGCACCACTCCCCCATCACCCATGACAGATCATACAACGTAAATATGAATTTAAACATATGCGTTACATAGATAAAATCACAAAAGCAGTTGAGCATGTTATGAAGCACAACACAAGCATAAGTTTGTACATATTCCATTCCTAATCACACAGCTATCCAAGGAAATCATACACATAGTTAAGGGAGTTGAGAATCATATCTCAACACCCTTAAACATTACAATTTACTAACTACTACTCATTCAAACATTTCAACAAACACTTTAAAATACGTGTATCAACATACATGACATATGTTGATCACATGGTATAAGGCCAAATCCTTTCACTAGGGAGTTACCCCAATCATAACACGCATACACCCACGACGGATAGTCATGACAAGCAGGAATCCAAGTTCCATATTCATTCAGTCATTTCCACAAACACTTGGGCTACACATTTTAGCATATATAGTGTGTATTGGCTGTGACGTGATCAGGGCAAATCCTTTCGTCAAAGGGGTATCGCCAATACAACGATCAATTATCCATGACAATTAGTCATGGCGAGCACGAATGAGAATTCTATACTCATTTGGTCATTTTCACAAACACTTAGAATACACTATTACAACATACATGGTGTATGTTTGCAAAACATGTATTAGGGCTATCCTTTCGCTAAGTATTTTACGCATATATAATATATTTATACAACAAATAATCATGGCAAATACATCTCCAAAATTTATACGTATACGGTACATTCTAGAATACACACTTTCAACATACATAGTGTATATAAGAAAAACATGTATTAGGGTGAGTCCTTTCGCCAAACAAGTAATTTATCCGCATATAATATATTCATACAACAATTAATCATGTCAAACACAATTCCAAAATTTGTACGTATATGGTACTTTCTACAAATACCTAGAGTATGTAGAATTCCATATTTTTCATCTTTAATCGAAACGGAAAACAGACAGCACTTTGTACATGTGCAATTGCATGCAGATCATGAATTTATCATTATCTGACATTGAAAGCGTTGAAAACCATAACCTATACACCTAAAGTCCGCACCTTTTGTCGTAGAATCGTAACGAAGTCAATAGGTTTGTTAAGCTTCCGTATTCGGCAGTTTGGCAACCTATAGAACGAAATAGGTTAATTATTTCATAACCTACAACCACCCAAGCCCCAAATCAGATTAAGGTTAGGATTTCTTACCTAGAAACGGAACTGGAATCGCCGGGAAAGCGATTAGAACGGAGCGGTGTAGCTCGTATAGCGGCAGGGAAGAGTGGCAGGAAGAATCTCCCACTGCTCCCACACTTTCTCTCTCTTTTTTCTCTCTTTTCTCTCTCTCAAATCTCAAATTCGTATGGCTGTGAGAGAGAGGGTTCTAAGGTCCTTATATAGTCTAAAAACTCACCAAAATAGACTTGGGAACAAGGTATACTTGGGTTTTGTCCAAAAGGCATTTGTTTCAGCTCAAAGGAGGACTTCTGGTGGGGCCTCCTTGAGCCAAAGGCCAGACTTAAGCTCACAGACACCGGATCTACGTTCTATTAAGTTTTCGTTTCGGTCGGGATTCCAGATCACGTGTGGCGGACCAGTTTCAGTTCAACGGTCAGTGGATCTCGATCGGAGATTCCGAGTACATGTAAATGTGTATGAAATTTCTCTTGATCCGAGGGTGTAATTTGGTCTGATTCTGACGGTCTGGTTGCTTAAAACTGATCCGCAAGTGAGAGGTGCCAGATTACTATTCAAGATATTTTATTTTCAATTAATTTCACGTTTCTCACACTCTTCACTCCGAGCTCAAGCAAATAGCGCTGGGACACAATCTAGATTTGATTTCCGAGATGGTTGTCAAGCCCAGCGAGGCAGTCCTAAGTCCTTAACTTCGTGTTAATCGGACTTCCGACGTGCGGTCCAGATCTGAAACGGAGTTTCGAGATGCTCCCGAGAGCAGCCGGGTAATGAGATTGATCCTAGATTTTAGGGTAACCTAGCGTCAATGATTCTACAAGTTTTGGGTCTTGCAGATCGTATTTAAAGCGATTGGTGCTAATTTCACAGGCACTCTATTTTAACACTAGCTAATTCTCGGCTAATTTCTAAAGGATTTTGTCCTGGGTGATTTCCGTCTGAGGTGGTACTTAGTCTTTTATAGCCATGTTTAGTTTAAGTATTGTTCTTCGTCACCTAAACTTTTAGATAGTGTCTAAGTGAAAGTACTTAGAAAATTTAAGGAACAAGGTGGTGAAGGGTGGGATTTGTGAAGGAAATGGGTTAAGGAGCGATTTTAGACTGTGGGGTTCAGTTCTGACAAGTTAATAAGGGGTTAGGATAGACCCATCGCCTAAGGACGTCTAATCCCAGGTTGGCAAAAATCCGGGATGTTACAATATATATTATATTATATTATAATTTGATATGTATTATATTATATTATATTATATTATATATATGTGTAAGGTGGGCCAAGTGCGTGGGACCCACCATTGATGTATGTTTGTATCCATGCGGTCCAGCGATCTGGACGGGTGGAGCCCACCGTGATGTATGTTTATATCCACACCATCCATTCATCTAGCGAGCTCGTCTTTGGCTCAAGACGAAAATGAAGCCGATTTAATCCCCTCGTGGGCCACATACGTGGACCCCACTCTTGATGTTTGTATTACATCCAAACCGTCCATCTATTTTGCGCCACCTCGTCTCATGGCTTGAGACTAAAAAATAAAATAAAATAAAATAAGGTAGATCTAATATCAAGTGGACCACCCTACAGAAAATAGTGGTGTTGAACGCCACCCTTGAAACCCCTCTGGATTATAGAAGTTTTGATTCAATATAATATTTATTTCCTTTCCCTATTCAGGTCATTGTGACCTTATGAACAACATGAATGGGAAACAAATACTACGGTGGACTCACTAGAAATTTAACTATTGTAACGCCCTGAAAATCGGGGGTCGAGCATAAACTCAACTCCTGAGTTCCAACGCATCACTTATGCAACATAATGAATGATTATGGAATGTTGTTTGTATTAGTGCATTGAACATGAGTGAGATTAAGCCAAAACAACATATCATACTCCAGATACAAGTGAGATAGCAAGCGAAAGACTGTGATAGATATATAAACTATATAAACTGTGGTGAGTCTCCAGAGTGTGATAATGTTACCAGGTTAACTATTTACTAGTACAATTCCAAAATATACCAAATTGAGGAAGTGTAATGTCTTCTATCCCAAATACCATAGCCCCGTCAATGCAATTTCTGGTCTTCATAGACCCGTCAGAGAGTTACATGTAGGAGAACTCCTCCTCAACATCATAGTAGTAGCTCGACTCTGCTTCATAAGCATCGCCATCACCTGCAGCTAAGACAATCTGGTTGGTGTGTACAACACCGTCCCGTAACGTGGGAGTGAGTGATCAACTCAGTGGAATAATAAAGCATAGGTTAACATGTTATCAATACAGTCAAGCAGTAATGATAAAGCAGTACAATAAACAATCTTAATTACTCTTATTAATGCAAGAATGAAAATGCAGTCATGATGCATGCCCTCACCAACATACTCCCTCATACGACACCATCTTACATCCGCGGCATGCATTCATCCCTCAGTGCACCACATCTTCCAGGCACATGTAGTGCGATGATGAGCATGATTACCGAGTTGTTATTAGTCCTTTTCATACAGCAGTATTGGAAAACTAAGGTACCTTCCTTATATCATTCCCAAACAATGATCCATTCTAGGGTCGTCAGTCCTAGATAATCTCATACGATGATGCGGTTCTAGGTCGCTGCAAGGGCTGTCAGGGCTGTTACACGCACTCGTTGCACCGCTCCCCCATCACCTTATCAATACAGGCCTAATTTATACTCTGTTTACTACGGAAAGGCTCGTCGCCTCTCCACAAATTCAGAGTATGCTCGAGGTCACTACACCGGGTACGGTCAGGGCTGTCAGGGCTGTTACACGGAATCATTGCACCACTCCTCCATCACCCATTAAAGCAGTGTAGGCCGACATCTCGAATATAGTGTCCCATACCACCATAATCGGCTCATGAGTCTGGTTGCTCAATGGTCACTACGGGGAGGCTCGTGGCCCCAGCTTAGGCCGACAGCTCGACCACGGTGTCCCATACCACCATGCCCGCCTCATGAGTCTTAGCGGATCGAGGTACCAAGGTTAACGGGGTTGCACTGGTAAGTTCGGTACCTTAGGTTCAAGCAGTAGCGTCCAAACATGGTGAACATACATTAGACAGATCGGATTACTTGACGAGCTTGACTAGCTCGAGTGCACGACAAGCTGAACGACATGAAGTGCATAAGCACTTCGCGTGGCAAACCACTATCGCCAATCGAAGTACGACTCGGGTTCGTCAAACACATCTCACGTGGCGAATGAATCGCAGCCACGAATTCCAATCCCGTTACCGATTGCCTGGACTATACATAGTCTCAATCACATTCATGTACAGAGAGTCAAAGCAGTAATGGATCAAGATTTCACTCATACAGTCAAATATCCAATATTGTCCGCTTAGGGCTGTCAGGGCTGTTGCATGGAATCGTTACATCCCTCCCCCATCACCCTTCACGGCTTTTATGGAATACAACTTAAACATGTGAAGTAGTCAGAGCAGAATTAAATAAACAAGTAATTCAAACATATTAACAAGCATGTTATCAACCACAAGGCAAACAGGAAATCCAAACACATACGTTTCATAAACCAGTAAGTGATTAAACTATACAACTTACATGAAGGAAATCATACACATCACTAAGGTAGTTGAGGATCCTATCTCAATTCCTACACAAGGCACTACTAGATTAATTACATACCTATACAAGCATTTTCACAAACACTTTGACTACACATTCCAACATACCTATAATATACTAGTTAAAACACAAGTCGTAGTGAATCCTTTCACAAAGGATTGCCACATGAACCACGATCATGCATACACGACCAATAGTCATGACAACCATGAATCATAGTTCCATATTCATTTCAACATTTCTACAAACACTTAGGCTACAACTAGTACATACACGACGTATGTTGATATAACATGTGTTAGGCTAATTCGTTCACCCAGAAGTTGATACACATGTATCTAGCATACCTACACAACAATTAATCATGGCAAGCACAAATCCGTATTTCATACATATACGGTATTTTCTACAAATATGAGGAATACAGTATATTCAACATAGTTAACGTATAACCGAAAAATGAAACGGACAGCACTTTGTACATGTACAGTTGCATGCAGATCATGAATATATCATTATCTGACATTGAAAGCATTGAAAACCATAACCTATACGTCTAAGGTCCGCACCTTTTATCGTAGAATAGTAACGGAGTCGATAGAATCTCTAAGTCTTCGTCTACGGTAGTATAACAACCTATAGCACGGGATACGTTAGCTATTTCGCTACTTGAATCAATTCAAACCCTAAAACAGATTAGAGTTAGGGTTTTCTTACCTAGAAATGAAGCCGGAATCGCCGGAAAAGCGATTAGAAAGCGATGGTTAAGCCTATAGATCGACAGGATAGAACGGCAGGAAGAATCTTCTACCTCTCCCACACTTTCTCTCTCTTTTCTCTCTTCTCTCTCCTAGGTTTTTCTCAAATTCGTATAGGATGAGAGAGCGAGGGTTTAAGGTCCTTATATAGCCCCAAAACTCTCCAAAATAAACTCAGGATCAAAGTATACTCAGGTTATGTCCAAAGTGGGTCCGTTTTGATCCAACGGAGCACTTCTGGCGGGCCCTTTTTTGTGTGCGGTCGGACTTAAGCTCACTAACACTAGATCTAGGTTAAGTTAAGTTTTCGTTCCAGTCGAATTCCCAGATCATGCGGGGCGGACTAGTTTTCGTTCAACGGTCAATGAAACTCGATCAAAGATTTCAAGTACACTAACACGTAGGGGCAAATATCCCTGATCCGAGGGTGTAATCTGGTCAGATTCCGACGTTCTGGTTGCTTAAAAATTATCCGCAAGTGACACGTTCCAGATTACTTAAATTTATATTTTATTTTTAATTAATTTCACATTTCTCGCACTCTTCACTCTGGGCTCAAGCGAACAACACTGGAACACTATCTAGATTTGATTTTCGAGATGGTTGTCAAGCCCAGCAAGGCGGTCCTAATTCTATAACTTCGTATTATTCGAACTTCCGACATGCGGTCCAGATCTGATACAGAGTTTCGTGATGCTCCCGAGAGCAGTCGGGTAATAAGAGTAATCCTAGATTTTAAGGTAACCTAGCGTCAATGATTCTACAAGTTTTGGGTCTTGCAGATCGTATTTAAAGTGATTAGTGCTAATTTCACAGGCACTCTAGTTTAGCACTATCTAATTCTCGCCTAATTTCTAAAGGATTTAGTCCTATATGATTTCTGTTTGAGGTGGTACCTAGGCCTTTGTAGTTTGTATATAAAGTGATCCAAGTTATCAATACTTAGCTAGTTTAAGACAGTGTCTAAGGTGAAAGCACTTAGAAAAATTGAAAGAATAAGGTGGTGAAAGGTGAGATTTGTGAAGGAAATGGGTTCAAAAGTGGTTTTGGACTTTGGGATTGAGTTCTGACAAGTTAAGAAGGTGTTAGGATCGACCCATTGCCTAAGGACGTCTAATTCCAGGTTGGCAAAAGTCCGGGATGTTATTATCTACTCCCCTTAAAAATAATTTCGTCCCTGAAATTGGCTAAAGGTAATAAGTAAGAATTTTATTATTTCATTTACCTAAGACTTATTGATTTCAAGTTCATATGCGCGGTAGGGTGTATATTGTGCATGCTAGCCCAGTACATTTTAGGCACTACCTCCCTTACAAATTTATTTCTTTATCTCTTACTTATATCCTGATGGTTTGCTACAATGGATTTCTTTATCTATTTGGAGTCTTGACGGCGATTCCCATCTGTTGAGAGTAAGATAGCTGTTTTCATTGTTTGACCAACACGGAGAGACGATTATAGTAGGCTTGATCCTGATACATCGATCATCTACCTGGCCAGGGTAAAAAGCTCATCGTATCCCTTCCTAGTCCTGGTAGATCCTTCTCTTCTGCTCGGCCAAGCAGTGAGTCCATTGGTAGTTGCCCAGGATTGAGAATTGGGTCAAGCCGCGATTGCTTTGCAGTTGTATATTTCAGTAACTCCGTAGTCCAATCACTCTAAAACCTTAGGGAATGTCCATCATTGAAAGGTTCAAATGTCCTATTCTCGGGTTGCCCTTTAGGTCTTGGTCTAAGAGAGTCCTCGTTATTATCTGTGTCCAAGGAAATGGTGAATCAAATCTTACTAGATCATCCTAAAACCGTTTCTCATAGTAAAACAGACTTCTATTATGTTTGTATTCAACGAGCACAGTTGTAGATACGTTGACCTTGGATATTGTAATTCAGTTCGTACCCATTGTTAGGCCTATTCTATAATATAAAATTGTTTAATACTTGAACCCTAATTGATTTCCTTCCATGACTTCATTATTGGCATTCTAAGGAAGATTTAAATCTTATTTAATGTCCTAACCTTGCGTATAACTAGGAGTAATTTCTTTCAATCCTGGGCCAGTGGGGCAAGGGTCAACCATGCTTCTACTGCGCCTATGAGCGGGTAGACGTGTATACCTACTTAATTCATTTGGGTTCATAACTTGTCTACCCCCTTAAAATTGTTTCTATTCTCAGGGTTCAAGAATTTGTACATCGATTTGTATGTCAGAACGAGTTGAAATTTGAAACCTATCTTTGGTATGACATGGGAAGCGATCTAGCAATACATTGATCTTCTTTTCATCGATGATGCGTATTATGGCATTGGTACCTATGATTATAAAAAGGAGCTAAAATGATGGGTGTTTGAGGCAAGATGCCTAATTCTACCAAGGAGTTTTGTCACAGTCCAGACTTATCCTATTTAATCATGTCAAGTTTAACAGGCAGGCTATCTTTCTAAGTCCATATGCACAATACGTATGCCGACATGGCATGTGATTTGGGACCTAATTCCTAACTGTTTGTTGCCCATTTGAGCAATTTCTTAGGCCTAAAAGACAAGTCTTTATCGGCTATATACTCCTAATACTTCTCAAAGACGAAGTTATAAACTTTTAGTTGCAAATGGTCGGGGCAACACAGAAAGAAAGTTGTGTAGTGGGTCTGAGTCGGTTAAGCCGAATAACTAAGTCTATTATTCAATTGGCTTAGCATAATTAATTAGTCCTTTACCTTCCTTAGCCTAACCGGTAGTTTAGTCTTAATTTAGGAGTAGCGGTAATCCACTGGTTGTAATCCAAAGTCTATGCTTATACACTAGATGATTTTATACCCTTCCTAATATAAGAAATTTTCTTATCGCTTAGGGTCAAAGTTGTCTTATCGGAATTGAATTGCCCGAACTAGAATGTAACTATGCTCGAGCACTACACACATGCTCATACTAGCTAAGAAGGTCCTAGAGTTCACATTATGAATTTGTTGGATTTCCTATACGGTCAGGTCTGTCGAAATCTAGGAGCACCGCTCTAGGTCCAAAACTCCAAGGGCCTATTTGTCAAACAACCATTTACTCTAAAGCTTAAGCTATCAAACAACCATTCACCCTAAAAGCTTAAGCTGTCAAAGTGTGGTGTATCAATGTATATCAAGGGACTTTATCACTTCAACACTATTTGGTCAGTGGTCTTAAGTTGTATTAAATGGGACGGTATTACTAATCCCACTTCGGGATTTGGAGTGGCATGTTTGGTAGGAGGGTGGGAGGGGATTAAAATTAATGGTATAGGCTGTGGAAAATGAGCCTTGTGTCGGAAAGTGTGAGATGGGATTTTCAAATCCCATGATGATGAATTTCTAAGTGTAATTGAAAGGAAATCTCGGAATTTACTTTTAATTGCATACATTCCAAACATGGCATTGGAAAACATGGGATACACCCAATCTAGGGACCATACCTTACACATACATTTATTGTTACTTTTACAATTCTATCCACCATAATCCCACTTAATGAAGTTGGGCGAACGTGCCCTAAACGTCCCAACATTTGGAGGTTGTGAAAGTCATGGGACACAAAAATGTGGATTGTTGTGCCCATATGGGTGTGAAATGGTGAGGCTAAGAGGAGTAAGGGATGGGTGTAGAGGTGTAATGATGGAGGGTGGAAGGAGTTTGCAATTGTCAAGTACAACTCCAACTTGTCAAGCATTCGATAAATGACAGAAGATGCATGACCAAGGCTTCAAACATCTAACATTCTACCAACTACTACACCCATCAACAGGAAAACATAAACATTCAAAGACGGTAACCCATGCAAACTTCAAGACAACAGTATGGATGACTAGACATCCGAGAAAATGGTCGTACTAAGCGAATAGAGCCATGGAAAAGTGAAGATAAGGGAGAGTAGGGGCAGGAGTTTTTGGTTCTCCACAAATTGAAGCCTCAACAGACGTTGTAGAGGCCCAATAGACAGGGTTTAAAGAAAGGAAGTGAAGAGATGGGCTGGGTTGAGTGCTTACACAATTCTTAGCTTTAAATGGAGAGTGTAGGAGCTCAAACGAGAGAAAACGGAAAGGGTAGAGGGTGGTTGTTGCTGCAAACGATGGAGGGACGCTGTAACATCCCAAAAAATCGAGGGTCGAGCATAAACTCAACACTCGAGTTCCAGAACATCACTTATGTAACATACATAATGATGATTAATTGTTGTCTGCATTAGTGTATTAAACATGAGTGAGATTAAGCCAAAACAGCATATCATACTCCAGAGATAGTTAAATTGCAAGCGGAAGACTGTGATAGATATATAAAATATATAAAAACTGTGGTGAGTCTCCAGAGTGTGATAACATTACCAGGTTAATAAATTTCAAGTACATTTCTAAAATATACCAAATGTGTAAGTGTAATGCCTTCTATCCCAAGTACCATAGCCCCGTCAATACAATAACAGGTCTTCATAAATCTGTCAGAGAGCTATAAGTAGGAGAACTCCTCCTCCACCTCATAGTAGTCCGACTTTGCTTCATAAGCATCGCCATCACTTGAAACTCAACAAATCTGGTTGGTGTGTACAACACCGTCCCGTAACGTGGGAGTGAGTGATCAACTCTGTGCAACAGTAAAGCATATGTTAACATGTTATCAATTCAGTCAAGCAATAATGATAAAGCAGTACAATCAAACAATGCTAACTACTCTTATTAAATGCAAGTATGAAATGACAAGATGAATGCCATTGCCAAACCACCCTCATGCGACACCATCTTACGTTCGCGAATGCGTTCATCCCTCAGTGCTCCACATCTACCAAGCACATGCAGTGCGATGATGAGCATGATTACCGAGTAATTATTAGTCCTTTTCAAACAGCAGTATTAGGAAACTAAGGTACCTCCCTTGTATCATTCCCAAACATGATCCATTTTAGGGTCGTCAGTCCTAGTTAATCTCATACGATATTATGGTTTGAGAGGCATAGCAAAGGCATCACAAAGGGCTTGTCACCCGTCAACACGGATACAGATCTCACCGTATGCGGCTCAATTGCTGGCCGTCAACTCGAATACAGGTCTCACCGTACTCGGCTCAATCGCTGGCAGTCAGCTCGAATACAGATCTCACCGTACTTGGCTCAACTCATGCTCTAGTTGTTGTGAAGGGCTCGTCGCCAATCACAGACCTTAGAGTATACTCGAAGACACTACGGAGGACTCGTCGCCCATCAGCACGAATATAGGTCTCATCGTATTCGGCTCTCGCCGTAGGTGTCGACAGCTCGAATATAGTGTCGCATACCACCATAATCGGTTCACGAGTCTGGTTGCTCACTGGTCACTACGGGGAGGCATGTAACCCCAGCGTAGGCCGACAGCTCGACCACGGTGTCCCATACCACCATGCCCGGCTCATGAGTCTTAGCAGATCGAGGTACCAAGGTTAAAAGGGATTTCACTGGTAAGTTTGGTACCCTAGGTTCAAGCAGAAGCGTCCAAACATGGTGAACATACATAAGACAAATGGGCTTACTCGACGAGCTCGGCTAGCTCGAGCGCACAACATGTTGAACGATATGAAGCGCATAAGCACCTCGTGTGGCCAACCACTATCGCCAACCGAAGTACGACTCGGGTTCGTCGAACACATCTCACGTGGCAAATGAAACTCAGCCACGCATTCATTTTCGTTACCGATTGTCTGGACTATAATCATAGCCCCAATCACATCAATTGCAGATAGATAAAGCAGTAATGGATCAAGATTCAAATCATACAATCAAAGTCTGGTATTATCCATTTAGGGCTGCCAGGGCTGTTGCACGCACTCGTTGCTCCACTCCCCCATCACCCATGACGGATCATACAAAGTAAACATGAATTTAAATATATGCATCACATAGATGAAATCATACAATCAATTGAGCATGTTATGAAGCACAACACAAGCATGAGTTTGTACATATTCAATTCATAATCACACAGCTATCCAAGGAAATCATACACATAGTTAAAGGAGTTGAGAATCATATCTCAACACCCTTATACATTACAATTTACTAACTACTTCTCATTCAGACATTTTAACAAACACTTTAAAATACATACATCAACATACATGACATATGTTGATCACATAGGCATTAGGCCAAATCCTTTCACTAGGGAGTTGCCCCAATCATAACACACGTACACCCACAACGGATAGTCATGGAAAGTAGAAATCCAAGTTCCATATTCATTTGAACATTTTCACAAACACTTGGGCTACCCATTTCAACATATATAGCGTATAGTAGCCGTGGCGTGATTCAGGGCAAATCCTTTCGTTAAAGGGGTATCACCAATACAACAATCATAAATCCATGACAATTAGTCATGGCAAGCACGAATGAGAATTCTATACTCATTCAGTCATTTTCACAAACACTTAGAATACACTATTACAACATACATGGTGTATGTTAGCAAAACATGTATTAGGGCTAACCTTTCGCCAAGCAAGTATTTTATCCATATATAGTATATTCATACAACAAATAATCATGGCAAACATATCTCCAAAATTTATACGTATACTGTACTTTCTAGAATACACAATTTCAACATACATAGTGTATATAAGCAAAACATGTATTAGGGCGAGTCCTTTCGCCAAACAAGTAATTTATCCATATATAATATATTCATACACAATTAATCATGTCAAACACATTTCCAAAATTTGTACGTATACGGTACTTTCTACAAATACCTAGACTATGTAGAATTCCATATTTTTCATCTTTAATCGAAACGGAAAACAGACATCACTTTGTACATGTGTAATTGCATGCAGATCATGAATCTATCATTATCTAACATTGAAAGCGTTGAAAACCATAACCTATACACCTAAAGTCCGCACCTTTTATCATAGAATCGTAACGAAGTCGATAGGTTTGCTAAGCTTTGATCTACGGCAGTTTGACAACCTATAGAACAACATAGGTTAGCTATTTCATAACCTACGACCACCCAAGCCCCAAATCAGATTAGGGTTAGGGTTTCTTACCTAGAAACAGAGACGGAAGCGCCGGGAAAGCGATGAGAATAGGGTGGTGCAGCTTGTGTAGTGGCAGGGAAGCAAGGCAGGGAGTTTCTCCTACCTCTCTCACACTTTCTCTCTCTTTTCTCTCTTCTCTCTCTAGGGTTTTTCTCAAATTCGTATGGCTGCAATGAGAGAGGATTTAAGGTCCTTATATAGCCTAAAAACTTACCGAAACAGACTCCAGGTCAAAGTATACTTAGGTTATAACCAAAGCGGGACTTTTCCACCTCAACGGAGGACTTCTGGCGGGCCTCCTTGAGCTAAAGGTCGGACTTAAGCTCACCGACACCGGATCTATGTTTAGTTAAGTTTTCGTTTCGGTCGGTATTCCAGATCACGCGTGGCGGACCAGTTTCAGTTCAACGGTCAGCGGATCTCGATCGGAGATTCCGAGTACATGTAAATGTGTATGAAATTTCTCCTGATCCGAGGGTGTAATTTGGTCTGATTCTGACGGTCTGGTTGCTTAAAACTGATCCGCAAGCAACATGTGCCAGATTACTATTCAAGATATTTTATTTTGAATTAATTTCACATTTCTCACACTCTTCACTCCGAGCTCAAGCGAATAGCGCTGGGACACTATCTGGATTTGATTTCTGAGATGGTTGTCAGGCCCAGCAAGGCGGTCCTAATTCCTTAACTTCGTGTTAATCGGGCTTCCGACGTGCGGTCCAGATCCGATACGGAGTTTTGAGATGCTCCCGAGACCAGCCTGGTAATGAGATTGATCCTAGATTTTAGGGTACCCTAGCGCTTATGATTCTACAAGTTTTGGGTCTTACAGTTCGTATCTAAAGTGATTGGTGCTAATTTCACAGGCACTCTAGTTTAACACTAGCTAAATCTCGCCTAATTTCTAAAGGATTTAGTCCTATAAGATTTCTGTCTGAGGTGGTACTTAGTCCTTTGTAGTTTGTATATAAAGTGATCCAATTTATATTACTTAGCTAGTTTAAGATAGTGTCTATGGTGAAAGTACTTAGAAAAATTTAAGGAATAAGGTGGTGAAGGGTGGGATTTGTGAAAGAAATGGGTTCACAAGTGATTTTAGCCTTTGGGACTGAGTTTTGACAAGTTAATAAGGTGTTAGGATCGACCCATTGCCTAAGGACGTCTAATCGCAGGTTAGCAAAATTCGGGCTGTTACAATCTACCCCCCTTAAAACAAAATTTCATCCCCGAAATTGGCTAAGGGTAATAAAGAAAGATTTAATTATTTCCTTTGCCTAAGTTTTATTGCGTTGGGTATATACTAGCCTAGTTCATTTTAGTCTACCCTCCTTAAAACTTATTTCTTTATCCATTTCTCATACCCTGATGGTTCGCTACAATTTATTTCTTTACCTATTTGGAGTCTTGACGACAGTTCCCACTTATTTAGGGTAAGATAGTTGTTTTCATTGTTTGACCAGCACGGAGAGACGATTGTAGTGGGCTTGATCCCGATACATTGATCATCTACCTTGCCAGGGTAGAAGGCTTATCGTATCCCTTCCTAATCCTGATGGATCCTGGCCTTCTGCTTGCTAAGCAGTGAGTCCGTTGGCAGTCGCCCAGGATTGAGAATTGGGTCAAGCCGCGAATGCTTCGCAGTTGTATATTTCAGTAACTCCGTAGACCAATCAGTCTAAAAAAAAAGTAGGGAATGTCCATCATTGAAAGGCTCAAATTGTCTATTCTAAGGTTGCCCTTTAGGTCTTAGTCTAAGAGAGTCCTCGATATTATCCATGTCCACGGAAAGGGTGAATCAATTCTTACTAGATCATCCTAAAACATTTTCATAGTAGAACTTGCTAGGGCTTCTATAATGTGCGTATTTAACGAGCACCGTTTCGATCCTAGGCTAGTGGGGTAGGGTCCACCACGCTTCCGTTGCGCTACCCAGATCAAAGAGGTGTATTAGCCAACCTAACTAGAGTGGGCTCATCATGTTCTACCCCCCTTAAAATTTATTTTCACCCTCAAGGCTCAAGATTTATGTCCTGCTCAGTATATCGGAATAAGGTGTAATTTAGGACCTACCCTTGACATGAAATGGGATGCGTTCTCCCACTACTTTGGTCTTCTTTTCATCGATGATGTGTATTATGGCATTGGTACCTATAGTTATCGAAAGGAGCTAAAAATGATGGGTAATGTGGTTGATTTCAGGGGCAGGTGTGAGTTTGAGGCTAGATGCCTAAGTTTACCAAAGGAGGACTATCATCACGGTCCCGACCTACCTTATTTACTCATGTCAAGCCTAATAGGCAGGCTATCTTTCTACGTTCATATGCACCATATGTATGCCAACATGGCATGTGATTTGGGACCTAATTCCTAACTGTCTGTTGCTCACCTGGGAAATTCCTTAGGCCTAAAAGGAAAAATCTCTATTGGCTATATATTCTTACACTTCTCAAAGATGAAGTTATAAACTTTTGGTTGTAAGTGGTCGAGCCAACACGAAAGGAAAGTTGTATAGTGGGTCAGAATCGGATACAAGGACCTTCTGCCTCGCGAAGACAGAAAATTATCGTATCAGTTCTGAATCCTAGTTGATCCCGACTCTCTGCTTGATCAGAGCATAGAGTTCATTGGTAACTACCAGGATTGAGAATTCAATTCAAACCGCGAATACCTCGCTGATATATATCGTTTCTCTACTCCGTGTTCCCAGTTGTAATAAGTCCTCGAGAAGGCAATTCTAAGGGATGCATTGATTTGATCTAACATTAAATCCAAAGGATATATAAGTTTCCTCTAAGCGTGACTAGTTCTACGTCAAACAACTTTCCTAGGAGTTATCAAAGAAGCCTATGAGTATTAAAGAGATTCAACGAAAGAACGGGGTCTCGCTCCAACCTACTTAAGCCGACTAATTAAATCTATTTTTCAAGTATCCTAGCATAATGAATCCTTTACATTCTTTAGTGCCTAGTCGCAACGTATGAGTAGCGTAATCCCCTAGTTGTAATCCAAAGTCTATGCTCGTACGCTAGGTGATTTCACATCATTTCTAATACAGGGAGGGTTTTAACACTTAGGGTCAAAGTTGTCTAGTTGGAACTGAGTTGTCGGTACTTGACGCTCGAGCATTTCACATATGCTCAAACCAACTAAGGGGGTTCTAGAGTTCACGTTCTTAATTTATTGGATTTCCTATACTGTCAGGTCTGTCGAAGCACCGCTCTAGGTCCAAAACTCCAAGGGTCTATTTGTCAAACGACCATTTACTCTAAAAGCTTAAGCTATCAGAGTGTGGTGGGTTAATGTATATCAAGGGACTTTATCACTTCAACACTATTCGGCCAGTGGTCTTAAGCTGTACTAAATGAGACTGCATTACTAATCCTACCTCGAGATTGGGAGTGGCATGGTTGGTAGGAGGGTGGGTGGGGATTAAAATTATCGGTATAGGCTTTGAAAAATGAGCCTCGTGTGGGAAAGCGCGAGATGGGAGTTCCAAATCCCAGGATAATAAATTTCCAAGCGTTATTCGAAAGGAAATCTCAGAATTTACCTTTAATTACGTACATTCTAAACATGGTGTCGGAAAACATGAGATACACCCAATCTAAGGACCATACCTACAAATACATTTATTATTACTTATACAATTATATTCACCTAACTCACCTAATGCAGTTTGGCTGAATGGGCCCTAAAGTCCTCGAATAAAGCCATGAAAAAAATGAAGGAAAGGGAGGAAAGGGCTGAGATCTTTGGGTCTTCACGGATTTGAGCCTCGACAGGGATAATAAAGGCCTAAAAGACAGTGATGGAAGATGACGAATGGAAAGGTAGGATGGGTTAGAGAGGTTACACATTTATTTTTTTTGAGCTCCAAATGAGGGGTGTAGGAGCTCAAATGAGAGAGAATGATGAGGGTAGGAGGATAGGTAGGGTTGTAAACGATGGAGTGATGTATGGTTGGACATGAAACAAAGAAATGGGCGATTGGAGTGGAGGTTTGAGAGAAAAACACAAATTTGAATGAAAAAGAGAGCTTGAAGGGGTAGTTTGTGAAGGAGGTATGCCATAGGGGGGGTTTCGATGGACGAGGCACACATCAGGGGGGTCCTAAGATCCCCAAACTCTATCGGCCCGAGCCGCGGGCCCGGCCCAGCAAAAAAAGTGGCGAGGACCTCGCCGAAATTTTTTGTATTTTTCAAAGGGGGATCCCATGGACGTGTTCCTCCAGTCCCCTAGGCTCCAAAAAAGTATGGGGCCCACCCTGGTTCCCTCCGAAAGTGCTCCGTTTGGCCCCCGACTCCATTTTAAGCCGTATCGAGGCAAAATGCAAACCAGAATGATTTTATGTGATGTGTAGCATATGATTTTGGGGTAGGAGGAGCTAATCCATCCAACTAACCCATTTATTTGGTCAGATTCAAAAATTTGAACGGTCAAAAGTCCAATTTCTACATATATTTACTATTTATAGTAAATTTTTGTTTAAGTATTATTCTTCATCACTTATACATTAGGATTTATGTCTAGTATGAAAGGATTTTAAAAAAATTAAAGAATGAAGTGGTGCAAGGAGAGATTTTGAAGAAATTGGGTAAAAAGGGGTTTTAGGCTTTGGTGTTGTGGTTGAACCACAACCTAAGAACATTCATTTCTAGGGAATGACTCAAACCCGTCGACTGACGGCCTAGAACTGATTCAAGATCGTTTCGTGTGATGATGGGTGTGTACGGGCCTAATCTCAGCGGTCGATTTTGGTCGGTTTCGCCGTTCGGCGAAGTTGGAAAATCCTACGTCGGTTTCTACGTTCCGTCGCTCCCTCCTAAGTCAGAGTGCGTCAGAGTGCATCGTGTGACCATAACCCAGGTCTGGTTTAATCCAAATCATGCTCTGATACCAACTGTAACATTCCAAAAAATCGGGGGTCGAGCATAAACTCAACACCCGAGTTCCAGAACATCACTTATGCAACATACATAATGATAAGTAATTGTTGTCTGCATTAGTGTATTGAACATGAGTGAGATTAAGCCAAAACAACATATCATACTCCAGAGACAGTTAAATTGCAAGCGAAAGATTGTGATAGATATATAAAATATATAAAAACTGTGGTGAGTCTCCAAAGTGTGATAACATTACCAGGTTAATAAATTTCAAGTACATTTCTAAAATATACCAAATGTGTAAGTGTAATGCCTTCTATCCCAAGAACCATAGACCCGTCAATACAATAACAGGTCTTCATAAACCTGTCAGAGAGCTACAAGTAGGAGAACTCCTCCTCCACCTCATAGTAGTCCGGCTTTGCTTCATAAGCATCACCATCACCTGAAACTCAACAAATCTGGTTGGTGTGTACAACACCGTCCCGTAACATGGGAGTGAGTGATCAACTCAGTGGAATAGTGAAGCATAGGTTAACATGTTATCAATTTAGTCAAGCAATAATGATAAAGCAGTACAATCAAACAATCCTAACTACTCTTATTAAATGCAAGTATGAAATGACATGATGAATGCCCTTGCCAAACCACCCTCATGCGACACCATCTTACGTTCGCGAATGCGTTCATCCCTCAGTGCTCCACATCTACCAGGCACATGCAGTGCGATGATAAGCATGATTACCGAGTAATTATTAGTCCTTTTCAAACAGCAGTATTGGGAAACTAAGGTACCTCCCTTGTATCATTCCCAAACATGATCCATTCTAGGGTCGTCAGTCCTAGTTAATCTCATACAATATTATGGTTTGAGAGGCATAGCGAAGGCATCACAAAGGGCTCGTCACCCGTCAGCACGGATACAGATCTCACCTTATGCGGCTCAATTGTTGGCCGTCAGCTCGAATACAGGTCTCACCGTACTCGGATCAATCGCTGGCCGTCAGCTCGAATACAGATCTCACCGTACTCGGCTCAACTCATGCTCTAGTTGCTGTGAAGGGCTCGTCGCCAATCACAGACCTTAGAGTATACTCGAAGACACTACGGAAGACTCGTCGCCCGTCAGCACGAATACAGGTCTTATCGTATTCGGCTCTTGCGGTAGGTGTCGACAGCTCGAATATAGTGTCACATACCACCATAATCGGCTCACGAGTCTGGTTGCTCACTGGTCACTACGGGGAGGCACGTAAGCCCAGCGTAGGCCGACAGCTCGACCACGGTGTCCCATACCACCATATTCGGCTCATGAGTCTTAGCGGATCGAGGTACCATGGTTAAAAGGGATTTCACTGGTAAGTTTGGTACCCTAGGTTCAAGCAGAAGCGTCCAAACATGGTGAACATACATAAGATAGATCGACTTACTCGACGAGCTCGGCTAGCTCGAGCGCACAACATGTTGAACGATATGAAGCGCATAAGCACCTCGTGTGGCCAACCACTATCGCCAACCGAAGTACGACTCGGGTTCGTTGAACACATCTCACGTGGCAAATGAAGCTCAGCCACGCATTCATTTTTGTTACCGATTGTCTGGACTATAATCATAGCCCCAATCACATCAATTGCAGATAGATAAAGCAGTAATGGATCAAGATTCAAATCATACAATCAAAGTCTGGTATTATCCATTTAGGGCTGCCAGGGCTGTTGCACGCACTCGTTGCTCCACTCCCCCATCACCCATGACGGATCATACAAAGTAAACATGAATTTAAATATATGCATCACATAGATCAAATCATACAATCAATTGAGCATGTTATGAAGCACAACACAAGCATGAGTTTGTACATATTCAATTCCTAATCACACAGTTATCCAAGGAAATCATACACATAGTTAAAGGAGTTGAGAATCATATCTCAACACCCTTATACATTACAATTTACTAACTACTTCTCATTCAGACATTTTAACAAACACTTTAAAATACATACATCAACATACATGACATATATTGATCACATAGGCATTAGGCCAAATCCTTTCACTAGGGAGTTGCCCCAATCATAACACGCGTACACCCACGACGGATAGTCATGGAAAGTAGGAATCCAAGTTCCATATTCATTTGAACATTTTCACAAACACTTGGGCTACCCATTTCAACATATATAGCGTATAGTAGCCATGGCGTGATTCAGGGCAAATCCTTTCGTCAAAGGGGTATCGCCAATACAAAATCATAAATCCATGACAATTAGTCATGGCAAGCACGAATGAGAATTCTATACTCATTCAGTCATTTTCACAAACACTTAGAATACACTATTACAACATACATGGTGTATGTTAGCAAAACATGTATTAGGGCTAACCTTTCGCCAAGCAAGTATTTTATCCATATATAGTATATTCATACAACAAATAATCATGGCAAACACATCTCCAAAATTTATACGTATACTGTACTTTCTAGAATACACAATTTCAACATACATAGTGTATATAAGCAAAACATGTATTAGGGCGAGTCCTTTCGCCAAACAAGTAATTTATCCACATATAATATATTCATACAACAAATAATCATGTCAAACACATTTCCAAAATTTGTACGTATACGGTACTTTCTACAAATACCTAGAGTATGTAGAATTCCATATTTTTCATCTTTAATCGAAACGGAAAACAGACAGCACTTTGTACATGTGCAATTGCATGCAGATCATGAATCTATCATTATCTAACATTGAAAGCGTTGAAAACCATAACCTATACACCTAAAGTCCGCACCTTTTATCGTAGAATCGTAACGAAGTCGATAGGTTTGCTAAGCTTTGATTTACGGCAGTTTGGCAACCTATAGAACAACATAGGTTAGCTATTTCATAACCTACGACCACCCAAGCCCCAAATCAGATTAGGGTTAGGGTTTCTTACCTAGAAACGGAGCCGGAAGCGCCAGGAAAGCGATGAGAATGGGGTGGTGCAGCTTGTGTAGTGGAAGGGAAGCAAAGCAGGGAGTTTCTCCCACCACTCTCACACTTTCTCTCTCTTTTCTCTCTTCTCTCTCTAGGGTTTCTCTCAAATTCGTATGGCTGCAATGAGAGAGGGTTTAAGGTCCTTATATAGCCTAAAAACTTACCGAAATAGACTCCAGGTCAAAGTATACTTAGGTTATAACCAAAGCGGGACTTTTCCAGCTCAACGGAGGACTTCTGGCCGGCCTCCTTGAGCTAAAGGTCGGACTTAAGCTCACCGACACCGGATCTACGTTTAGTTAAGTTTTCGTTTCGGTCGGAATTCCAGATCACGCGTGGCGGACCAGTTTCAGTTCAACGGTCAGCGGATCTCGATCGGAGATTCCGAGTACATGTAAATGTGTATGAAATTTCTCCTGATCCGAGGGTGTAATTTGGTCTGATTCTGACGGTCTGGTTGCTTAAAACTGATCCGCAAGCAACACGTGCCAAATTACTATTCAAGATATTTTATTTTGAATTAATTTCACATTTCTCATACTCTTCACTCCGAGCTCAAGCGAATAGCGCTGGGACACTATCTGGATTTGATTTCGGAGATGGTTGTCAAGCCCAGCAAGATGGTCCTAATTCCTTAACTTCGTGTTAATCGGACTTCCGACGTACGGTCCAGATCCGATACGGAGTTTCGAGATGCTCCCGAGAGCAGCCGGGTAATGAGATTGATCCTAAATTTTAGGGCACCCTAGCGTCAATGATTCTACAAGTTTTGGGTCTTGCAGATCGTATTTAAAGTGATTGGTGCTAATTTCACAGGCACTCTAGTTTAACACTAGCTAAATCTCGCCTAATTTCTAAAGGATTTAGTCCTGTAAGATTTCTGTCTGAGGTGGTACTTAGTCCTTTGTAGCTTGTATATAAAGTGATCCAAGTTATACTACTTAGCTAGTTTAAGATAGTGTCTAGGGTGAAAGTACTTAGAAAAATTTAAGGAACAAGGTGGTGAAGGGTGGGATTTGTGAAAGAAATGGGTTCACAAGCGATTTTAGCCTTTGGGACTGAGTTTTGACAAGTTAATAAGGTGTTAGGATTGACCCATTGCCTAAGGACGTATAATCCCAGGTTGGCAAAACTCCGGGCTGTTACAGATGCGGGTTTTAACAGAAAACAACGGAATGTGCAAATGGAAGGGAGGTTTGAGAGAGAAAATTAGATTTTAGAAGGAAACGGAGATCTTGGAGGATCACTTTGTGAAGGAGGTATGTCATAGGGGGAGTTTTGATCGACGGCCCACACACTAGGGGGTTCCCCAACCCCCCAAACATCATCGACCCGACCGGCCCGTCCAACCGAGCCCGCTGACTGGCGAGGTCTCGCCGACCTGGCAAGGGCCTCACCACTCTCTAGACTAATTGGCGATGCCTCGCCGTTTGGGCGAGGTCCTCGTGATCCCTAGGCCCAAAAAAAAGCTGGGTCCCACCCCAAGTCCCTCTGGAATGGTGTGGATAGGCCTCCGATTTCGTTTCGCTCTGTTTCGGGTAGCTTCGGGTATGTTCTAATACATAATGGTGTTTAAGGTCGTTATATAGCCCCAAAACTCTCCAAATTTGACTCAGGATCAAAGTATACGTAGGTTACGTCCAAAGCGGGTCCGTTTCGATCCGACGGAGCACTTCTGGTGGCCTCTTTTCTATGTACGGTCGGACTTAAGCTCATTAACACTGGATCAAGGTTTAGTTAAGTTTTCGTTCTGGTCGGATTCCCAGATCACGTGTGGCGGACCAGTTTCCATTCAACGGTCAGTGAAACTCGGTCAGAGATTTCAAGTACACTGACACGTAGGGGCAAATATCCCTGATCCGAGGGTGTAATCTGGTCAGATTTCGACTGTATCGTTGCTTAAAAATTGTCTACAAGCGACACGTTCCAGATTACTTAAATTTATATTTTATTTTTAATTAATTTCACATTTCTCACACTCTTTACTCCGGGCTCAAGCGAATAGCACTGGGACACTATCTGGATTTGATTTTCGAGATGGTTGTCAAGCCTAGCAAGACGGTCCTAATTCTATAACTTCGTATTATTCGGACTTCCGACATGCGGTCCAGATCTGATATGGAGTTTCGTGATGCTCCCGAGAGCAGTCGGGTAATGAGATAGATCCTAAATTTTAGGGTACCCTAGCGTCAATGATTCTACAAGTTTTGGGTCTTGCAGATCGTATTTAAAGTGATTAGTTCTAATTTCACAGACACTCTAGTTTAGCACTAGCTAATTCTCACCTAATTTCTAAAGGATTTAGTCATATATGATTTCTGTCTGAGGTGGTACCTGGGCCTTTGTAGTTTGTATATAAAGTGATCCAAGTTATTAATACTTAGCTAGTTTAAGACAGTGTCTAAGGTGAAAGCACTTAGAAAAATTGAAAGAACAAGGTGGTGAAAGGTGAGATTTGTGAAGGAAATGGGTTCAAAAGCTGTTTTGGACTTTGGGATTGAGTTCTGACAAGTAAATAAGGTGTTAGGATCGACCCATTGCGTAAGGACGTCTAATTCCAAGTTGGCATAAATCCAGGATGTTACAACTATGGAAATCATTACCACCACTGTTATTTTTGGTATGGTCTAGATGATCTTTTGATATGATTCATTGTTCGGATAATGCTCTAAAATGATCTCTAAAAGATAGATGTATGGTGTAAGTTGCTCACCTAGAATGGTGGGCACGATTTGATGTTAATGAGGCCCACCTCGATGTATTTTATGGCCCATCATGCTGTATGTTTGAGACCCATGTGATAGGGCCCACCTGCCTTATATTTAAAGCCCATATGATGGGACCCAATGTGATGTTTATATGGCTCATGGGTTGTGGCCTGTGTGATGTATTTAAGCCCCATGTGCAGGGCCCACCTGTTGTGTATATGAGACCCTAAGACGTGGCCCAATGTGATGCACATGTAGCCCTTGTATGAGGCCCATTGCGATGTATATTACGCCCTTGTGTGAGGCCACGAGCCCACTGTATGTTCGACCCTATGTGGACCACTCCTTGGGAGCAATGTTGGTTGAATGTCCACATTGATGGGCAGTGATGGTTTAATGTCCACATTGTGACCTTCCCTTAAGCCTTGATCGATCGATCATCGAAGCCGATCCCGATTGTCGTGATCGATTGCCGATTGACGTGACCGATTTGCCGATTATGACTATAGATCGATCCCGATTGTCGTGACCGATTGCCGATTCCGGTCGACGTGATCGATTTGCTGATTCTGATTATCGATTGATCCCGATTGCCGTGGCCGAATGTCGATTTTGATTGACATGACCGATTTGGCAATTCTAATTATCGATTGATTTCGATTGTCCTGACCGATTGCCGTTTTCGATTGACGTGACCGATTTGCCGATTCTGATTATTGATCGATTCCGATTGTCATGACCGATTGCCGATTCCTATCGCTATGACCAATGTACTGATTCTGATTATTAATCGATCCCGATTGTCGTGGATGAATGTCGATTCTGATTGACATGACCGATTTGCCGATTCTAATTATCGATCGATTTCGATTGTCATGACCAATTGTTGATTTCTGATCGACGTGACCGATTTACCGATTCTGATTATCGATCGATTCCGATTAACGTGACCGATTTGTCGATTCTGATTATCGATTGATTTCGATTGTCGTGACAGATTTCCGATTTCAATCGACGTGACCGATTTACCGATTCTGATTATTGATCAGTTCCGATTATCGTGACATATTGTCGATTCTAATTATCGATCTATCCTGATTCTTGTGACCGATTTGCCGATTCTGATTATCGATCGATCCCGATTGTTGTGGCCGATTGGCGATTCTGATTGACGTGACCGATTTTCCTACTTCGATTATCGATAGATTTCGATTGTCGAGGCCAAGTATCGAGGCCGACTCTAATTGTCGTGGCCGATTCCGAGTGTCTAGGCCGATTTCAATTGTCGAGGCCGATTGTCGAGACTTATATGATGTATATGTGACCCGTAGTTGAGGCCCATTGTGATGTGAATTCAACCCATGTTTAAGGCCTAATGTGATGAATATGAGGTCTATGTGATGAGGCCCATTGTGGTGCATTTGAGGGCCAGGCGATGGAGACCATTGTGATGTATATTAGGCCCATGTGAGAGGCCTATCGTGATGTGTATTAAGCTCTTGAGTGAGGCCCATGGTGTTGTATATTTAACCCTTGTGTGGGGCCATGGGTCCACTGTATGTTAGGCTCTATGAGGGCCATGCCATGTGGGCAATGTTGGTTAAATGTCCACATTGTCGAGGTCGATTGTCGATGCCAATTATTGATACCGATTACGAGTATGTGACTGTGTAACGCCCTGAAAATCGAGGGTCGAGTAGCAACTCAACTCCCGAGTTTCAAAACATCACTTATGCAATATATATGCTTATGATTAAATGTTGTCTGTGTTAGTGCATTAATCATGAGTGAGATTATACCAAAACAGTAATTCATACTCCAGATCAAGTTGTAAAATTCAAGCGGAAGACTGAAAGACATAAATAAACGTATATAGGTCAAAAGAACACGATCGGTCTCCAGAGTAAGAATACATCACTGAGTCACCATATACATGTAATAGTCTCAAAATCAAAATGTCAAAACAATACAACTACAATGATGATCCCTGTAGCCCCGTCGATCCGGATAGCCTAAACGAAGCCACCGGAGAACTGCATATAAGAGAACTCGTCCTGATCATCGTAGTAGTCAGGCTCCGCCTCCTGAGTCGCGTCAGCATTTGCATCTAAGACAGAGTCTGGTGGGTGTTCAGAACATTGTCCTAGAACGTGGGGTGAGTGAACAACTCAGTGGAATCATAAAGCAAAGGTTAACATGTTATCAATTCAGTTAAGCAGTAATGATAAAGTAATACAATCAAACAATCCTAGATACTCTTATTAATGCAAGGATGAAATGTAATCATGATGCCTGCCCTCGCCAACACTCCCTCGTACGACACCATCTTACAGTCGCGGCATGCTTTCTTCCCTCTGTGCTCTTTAACCAGGGGCACATGCAGTGTGATGTTATGAGCATAATTACCAAGTTTTTATTAATCCTTTTCATACAGAAGGGTTGGGAAACTAAGGTACCTCCCTTATATCATTCCCAAACAGGGATCCATTCTAGGGTCGTCAGTCCTAATAAATCTCATACGATGTTGCGGTTCTAGGTTGCTGCACTGGGCTGGTCGCCAAATCAGTACAGGCCTAGTGTATACTCTGATTACTATGGAAAGACACGTTGCCTCTATGCAGGTTCAGAGTATGCTCGAGGTCATTGCAAAGGGCTCGTCACCAAATCAGTGTAGGCCGACAGCTCGAATACAGTGTCCCATACCACCGTATTTGGCTCACGAGTCTGGGTTGCTCATTGGTCACTACGGGGAGGCTCGTCGCCCCAGCGTAGGATGGCAGCTCGACCACGGTGTCCCACACCACCATGTCTGGCTCATGATTCTTAGCGGATCGAGGTACCAAGGTTGAACGGTGTTTCACCGGTGAGTTCGATACCTTAGGTTCAAACAATAGCGTCCATACATGGTGAACATACAATAGGAAAATTGGGTTACTTGGTGATCTCGACTAATATGAGCGCACCTGAAGTTGATCGACGTGGAATGCGTAAACACTCCGTGTGGCCTAAATACTGCCAACAATTCTACTACGACTCAGGTTCGTCAAACACGTCCTACGTGGCGAATGAATCTCAGCCACGAACTCAAAGCCTGTTACCGATTGCCTGGACTATACTGTAGTCCCAAAAACATTCAATCCTTAAGCAGTAACCAAGTAGTTCAAACATGTTAACAAGCATGTTATAAAACACAACTTAAACAGGAAATCCAAACACATACATTTCATAAGTAAGCGATTAAACTAAACAACTTGCATGGAGGAAATCATACACATCTCTAAGGTAGTTGTAAATCCTATCTCAACACCCACCTAAAGCACTATCTTCTAAGTACTTACTCACAAGCATTTTCATAAACACTTAAACTGCGCTTATTAACATACATAACGCATGTTGGCCAAAACATGTATTATGGCGAATCCTTTCGCCGAGTAGTTATTACACATATAACTAACATATACACATAGTAATTAATCATGACAAACACACTTTCATATTTTGTACGTATACGGTATTTTCTACAAATACACAGAATACTCTAAACGCCACAAATTGCATATATAACTGAATCGCAAAACGAATATCGCATTTTGCATGTGAAATAACACCCACATCAGGAATCTATCAATTTCTGACATTAAAAGCTTTGAAAACCATAACCTATACGTCTATAGTCCGCACCTTACAACATAGAAGTGTAACGAATTCAGTTCGTTCACCAACGTGTCGTCTAAGGCACAACGACAACCTATTACATGAAATAGGTTAGCTATTTCACCCTTTCAACTATTAAAAATCCTAGAACGGATTAGGGTTAGGTTTTCTTACCTAAGAACGGGATCGGTATCGCCAGTAGAGCGCTACGGAAGTGGTGGTAAGGCACGTGGAGTAGCAGGGATCGAATCCCAGGAGTGACTCCAACTTCTCTCTCACTTTCTCTCTCTTTACTCTCTTCTCTCCTAGGGTTTTTACCAAATTCGTATGGAGTGAATGAGAGAGGGTTTAAGGTTCTTATATAAGCTTAAAACTGATGGGAATGACCCCAGGGCCAAGGTATACTTAGGTTATGTCCAAAGAGCATTTGTTTCAGCTCAACGGAGCACTTCCGGAGCCCCCCTTGAGCCAAAAGGTCGGACTTAAGCTTCCTAACTATGGATCTAGCTCGAGTTAAGTTTTCAGTCCGATCGGATTTACAGATTACCCGTGGCGGACCAGTTTCAATTCAACAGTCCACGATCACCGATCAGGGCCACAAGTACACTGACCTGTGTATGAAATTTTTCCTGATCTGAGGGTGTATTTGGGTCAGATTCTAACGGTCTGAATCCTTATATTCGGCTCGCAAGTGACAAGTCTCAGATTACTTAAATTAGATTTAATTTCTAAAGGAAACCACGTTTTCTCACACTCTTCTCTCCGGGCTCAAGCAAATAGCCCCGGGACACTATCTGGAGTTGATTTTAGAGATGGTTGTCATGCCCTGCAAGGCAGTTCTAAGCATTTAGTCTCGTGGTCATCAGACTTTCGACGTGCAGTCCAGATCCAATACGGAGTTTCAATGTGCTCCCGAAAGCAACTAGGTAATGAGATTGATCCTAGATTTTAGGGTAACCTAGCGTCAATGATTCTACAAGTTTTGGGTCTTGCAGATCGTATTTAAAGTGATTCAATCGGATTTCACAGCCAATCTAGTTTAGCACTTAGTTAAATTTATCTAATTCCTAAAGGATTTGATCCTGAGTGATTTCTGCCTGAGGTGGTACTCGGGTCTTTGTACGAAATTTTCTGAGTCTTACAATCTACCCCCCTTAAAGAAAAATTTTGTCCTCGAAATTAGTACCTTTTCGTACTCCTCGAGAATCTGAGGGTAGTTCTTTCTGACCTCAGCTTCAGTTTCCCAAGTAGCCTCTTCCTCAGTATGATGTGTCCACAGTACCTTCACCAGTGAGATAACCTTGCTACTCAATACCTGCTGCTTCCTGTCTATAATACGTGTCGGTCGCAGTATATAAGTAGCGTCCACACTCAACTGCACTTGCTACCACTTGATAATTTGGGAAGGATCAGGAATGTATTTCTTCAGCATAGATACGTGAAATACGTTGTGTACACCAGCAAGTGGTGTGGACAAAGCGAGACAATATGCCACCACACCCACTCGGTCTAATATCTGGAATGGGCCAATGAACCGCGGTGTAAGTTTCCCCTTCTTGCCAAACTGAAGGACTCCCTTCATGGGAGAAACTCGGAGGAATACATGGTCCCCAACTTTGAATTCTAGCGGTCGTCGCCTCGTATCAGCATAACTCTTCTGTCCGCTCTGTGCTGTAAGAAGTCGACGTCTGATAATATCGATCTTCTCTGAGATCGCCTGTACTAACTCTCGGCCAATCAAACTGCGCTCGCCAACCTCTGCCCAGTAATGCGGTGCTTGGCAAGGGCGCCCATACAAGGCCTCGTAAGGATCCATGCCAATACTCGCTTGAAAGCTGTTATTGTAGGCGAACTCTGCATACGGGAGACGGTCATTCCAATTGTCCTTGAAGTCCAGAACACAAGCCCGCAACATATCCTTCAAAATCTAATTCACCCGCTCCATCTGCCCATCGGTCTGTGGGTGGAACGCGGTACTGAACTTCAACTTCACACTCATCGCTTCCTGGATGCGAGTCTAGAAGATGGATGTGAATCGCGTGTCTCGGTCTGACACGATCTCCAAGGGAACTCCATGCAGACGCACAATCTCCTTGATGTACAGCTTGGCCAACTCGTCTGCAGAGTTCGAGACTTTAATCGAGAGGAAGTGAGCCGATTTCGTTAACTGGTCCACGATCACCAAATAGAGTCATAATGTAACGCCCTGAAAATCGGGGGTCGAGTATAACTCAACTCCCGAGTTCCAACGCATCACTTATGCAACATAAATAATGCTGATTAAATGTTGTCTATGTTAGAACAGTAAACATGAGTGAGATTATACCAAAAATAGTAATTCATACTCCAGATCATTTGTATAAAGGCAAGCGGAAGACTGAACTACATATACTTGTATATAATGAAACAAAAATCATTTTGTTCTCCAGAGTATGAATCTATCTGAGTTACCATATACATGTGTTTGTTTGCGAACAAAATGTCAAAAATAATCTAAGGAGTGATCCCTGCAAATCCCGTCAGTCCGGCAGCCTAGTCGAAGCCGCCATAGTACTGCATATAAGAGAACTCCTCCTGGTCCTCGTCAAAATCAGGCTCCGTCTCCTGAGTCGTCGGCTCGTCTAAACCTGAGACAGAGTCTGGTTGGTGTGTGCAACACCGTCCCGTAACGTGGGAGTGAGTAGCTAACTCAGTGGAACAATAAAGCATAGGTTAACATGATATCAACACAGTCAAGCAGTAATGATAAAGCAGTAAAATCAAACACTCCTAACTACTCTTATTAATGCAAGTATGAATGCAGGTATAACAGATGCCCTCACCACACCCTCCCTCGTGCGACACCGTCTCATGTTCGCGGCATGCTTTCATCCCTCAGTGCTCCACATCTTCCAGGCACATGCAATGCATGATGAGCATGATTACCGAGTTTTTAATTAGTCCATTTCAAATAGCAGGATTGGGAAACTAAGGTACCTCCCTTGTATCATTCCCAAACATGATCCATTCTAAGGTCGTCAGTCCTAGTTAATATAAGACAATGGTGTGCTTTCTAAGTCACTGCAGAGGCTGCCAGGGCTGTTACGCACAAAGGTTACACCACTCCCCCATCACCCCTTAAACGATTCATCACAATACAGAAACAGGCCTAGTTCATACTCTATATACCGCGGCAAAACCCTAAGGTTCACTGCGATTTCAGAGTATGCTCGAAGTCACTACAAAGGGCTGCCATGGCTGTTACGCACAAAGGTTACACCGCTCCCCCATCACCTTATCAATGTAGGCCGACAGCACGAATATAGTGCCCCATACCACCATAATCGGCTCACGAGTTTGGTTGCTCACTGGTCACTACGGGGAGGCACGTAGCCCCAGCGTAGGCCGACAGCTCGACCACGGTGTCCCATACCACCATGCCCGGCTCATGAGTCTTAGCGGATCGAGGTACCATGGTTAACGGGATTCTCACTGGTAAGTTTGGTACCCTAGGTTCAAGCATTAGCGACCAAACATGGTGAACATACATAAGACACATGGGTTACTTGACGTGCTCGGCTAGCTCGAGCACACAACAAGTTGAGCGATATGAAGTGCATAATCACTTCATGTGGCCAACCACTATCGCCAACCGAAGTATGACACGGGTTCGCCAAACACATCAGGTGTGGCGAGATGAATCTCAACCACGATCTCAAGTCTGGTGCCGAATGTCTGGACTATGGACATAGTCCCAAACTCAATCAATCCTCAATCATAACATGTGGAGTAAAGCATGATAAACAAAGTAATTCAAGCACACTAGCAAGCATGTCATAAAGCATATTATAAAGCATGTTATGAAACAAGTTACAAAGCATGTTAAAAAAAACATGTTATAGAGCACTATACAAATAGGGATGCAAACACATATATTTCATAAGTGAGTGGTTAGAGTAAACAAACACATGGAGGGAATCATACGTGTCTCTAAGGTAGTGGAGAACCCCATCTCAGCACCTACCTAAGGCACTAACATCTAAGCACTTACACCCACAAGCAATTTCACAAACACTTAGAGTGCACTATTTCAACATACATGACGTATGTTAGTAAAATATGTATTAGGGTTGTCCTTTCACCAAACTAGTATTTTATCCGTATATATCATATTCACACAGCAAATAATCATGACAATTACATCCCTAAAATTTATACATATGCGGTATTTTCTAGAGTACAGAATTTCAACATACATAGTGTATACAAGCAAACATGTATTACGGCGATTCCTTTCGCCAAACAGGTATTTTATCCATATACTATATAATCATACAACAATTAATCATGGCAAACACGTTTCCAAAATGTGTACGTATACGGTATTTCTACGTATACCTAGAGTATGTAAAATTCCATATTTTGCATCTTTAATCGAAACAGGAAACGGGAAGCACTTTGTACATGTGCAAATACATGCAGATCATGAATCTATCATTATCTGACATTGAAAGCATTGAAAACCGTAACCTATACACCTAAAGTCCTCACCTTACACCTTAGGATTGCAACGAATCAGCTAGGTTCGTTAGGCTTCCGTAACCGGCGATTTTGTAGCCTAAAGAGTAAAACCGGTTAGCTATTTCATAACCTATAACCTTCACACTCTTAAACAGATCTAGGGTTAGGGTTTCTTACCTTAAAACGGAGTCGGTATCTCCGGAAAAGCGGCAAGGAAGGGGTGGTGCAGCCCGTGTGGTGGTCGAAAGCAGTAGGAGGAAGATTCTCCCACAACTCTTAAGCTTTCTCTCTCTTTTTCCCTCTTCTTCTTAGGGTTTTATCCTAAATTCGTATGGCTGTGAGAGGGGCTGCCCCAAGGTCCTTATATAGCCTAAAAACTCTTCGGTATGGACTTATGTTCAAGGTATACTTACTTTATAATCAAATCGGCATTGTTCCAGCTCAAAAGAGGGTTTCTGGTGGCCCTCCTTGAGCAAAACGTCGGACTTAAGCTCTCTAACATTGGATCTACGTGGGGTTATGTTTTCGTCTCGGTCGGAATCCCATATCACGCGTGGCGGACCATTTTCAGTTCAACGGTCAGTGGGCCCCGATCCGAAATTCCAAGTACATGTAAATGTTCCTGAAAATTTTCCTGATCCGAGGGTGTATTTGGGTCAGATTCTGACGGTCTGGTTGCTTATAAAATGTACGCAAGCGATACGTGCCAGATCAGTATTCAAGATATTTATTTTGTAAAGAAAACAGGAGTTTTCACACTCCCTCACTCCGGACTCGAGCGAACGACCGTGAGACATCGTCTGGACTTGATTTCCGAGATGGTTGTCAAGCCCAGCGAGGCGGTCCTAGTTCCTTAACTTCATGTTAATCGGACTTCCGACGTGCTGTCCAGATCCGTACGGAGTTTCGAGATGCTCCCGTAAGCAGCCGGGTAATGAGATTGATCCTAGGTTTTTGGGTAACCTAGCGTCAATGATTCTACAACTTTTAGGTCTTGCAGACGTATTTAAAGCGATTCCAACGGATTTGTAAGACCCGTGTCCTAGTCCGTACTGTTCCGTCAACTTCCGCGATCCTTACCGTCAAATTTCGGCAACCTGTGACCTACAATCAACGTTGCAATCGACCCTGAACCGTATCCTGTAAATTCATATCGACTTAATCCGAGACCTGTATCATTGCGACCGCACCATCGCCGCGATTCTAACGCCGCGACTCACGCACTGATCCGATACCCTGATTAGAAGATGTGACTCAGCGTTTATTTCGAAGAAACGCGCGCTTTCTCGATCCCAAGAGAATCTCTACACAATGTCAAATCAAGCCCATCAATCAATCAATCACATCAGTCAATCAATCACTTCAATGTCAAGTACAAGCAACCCATGCTTTCTCTCTCCAAAGTCAACTCTTTCTTACCCTCTCTCTTACACCACCATACATGTCAAGTACACATCACACATCACTCACCCTTTCACCCATCACACCCATCTCTCACATCTCCTTACAACCCTCTCTCTCTTTCTCATTTCTCACCACAATCCTAAGCAACCAAAAAATCCCACGTTGGGACCTCTTCCATGAGAGAAAACAAACAAGTGTGAGGCCCACCTTTTCCATCCCAAACCCATCATCCTAGCCATCCATTTCCCATCTCCACCATTAAAAAGGAGCACAAGGAGATAGGCATTCCAACGGACCAAGGAGATCGCTAGGTGGGTGCTCCTATAGGCTAGTTTTTCATATTTTATGATGGGCCAAGTGAGGCCTACCGATCAATGGTGTGGATCTCACTTTGGACCCTAGGTGTGGCCAATGGCCAACCTTGATCCTCATGATCATTCCATGATGGGGCCATTCTCCATGGACCCCATCATGATGTTTATATTTCCTTGCATAAAGAGGTCACATAGACCGTTCATTTTGGGTGGAGAGGGATCTCCACCGTTGATCTTTTATTTGGAGGGCCCATATGCAATGGGACCCATTGATGTATGATTGGATGTTTGAAACGGAGGGCCCATAATGTCGGGGTCCCTCCATCACGCGTGTCCCACTGTCTTTTATTTTATTATTTTGTATGATATTATGGCCTTATGGCCCACTTGGATGGACCCCACCACAAGGCATAACTTTTATCCAAGCCATCTATAAGTGGGGTCCACTTCATATGTGTATACCCACACCATCAAATCATTTGGTGGCCCACCTGAGTGGTGTCCACCTTGAATGCATGTGTTATACCCAACTGTCCAGCGTCCTAGGGACGCTGAACGAAAATTGCAATGGGAAAACACAAATTTTTGCTTGGTTTACCAAGCTTTGGAGTGGGTGCTCATGTAGGCCCCACCTTGAGGACCGTCCACCATTTTTCCCAGACCATTTTAGGCGTTGAGCCGAAAAATGAGGTTAATCCGAGTATCTAGCGGGCCATAGCATTGAAAACAGTTGTCGGTACCGTTGAAAAAACACCCGACGTTTCTTTGCTCCAAAATATATTCAATATTGGGCTTGTATGACTTGTATTAAGCCATGGGACCCAACGGTTGGGTCAGATTCACCTGATGCGGGCCCCACATGAGAAAACCTCAAAAATTCAGGTTTTTTTTTTAAAAAATAAAAAATAAAAAATAAAGGGCAGCAGCTTCTGCTGCTGCCACTGACAGCGCTAGAGGCGCAGGCGCTGCCTGTAGGCAGGCGTCCCTGCAGGGACCCACGGCCCCTCATGTGGGCCCCACCATGATGTATATTTTGTATCCACGCCGTCCATGAGGTGGACCACCCCCTGAGGTGGGTCCCCTCCAAAAATCAGGCAGATCCAGACCTCAGGCGGCCCACACCATAAGCAAACAGCGGTGATTGAACTCTACCATTGAAACCCATTTTGGGTCCACTGCAGTTTCGGATCAAGCTGAAATTTGTTTATCCCCTTCATCCAGGCCCGTATGACCTGTCCAACGGGATGGATGGCATATAAGCATTATGGTGGGCCCCACGTGGAGCCCACAGTGATGTATGTGTTGTATTACCACCGTCCAGGCGGACGGTGGTGTCCACAGTGATGTATGCGTTGTATTACCACCGTCCAGGGGACGGTGGAGCCCACCTAAATGTACGTGCTTTATTCATGCCGCCCACCTTGGACGGTGGGACCCACCCTGTTGCATGTGTTTTCACCACACCGTCCGGGGCTGGATGGTGGGACCCCTATGATGCATGTGTTCATTCCATGCCGTCCATTTATACGGGATCCGCCATGGTGCACGTGCTGCATCCAACCTGTCCATCCCTTTTTAAAGCCCATGTTATGGTATGAGCTAAAGAATGAGCTAGATCCATAGTTCGGTGGACCCGTACCATGATGCATGTGTTGCATCCAAACAGTCCACCATTTGGCAAGCCTGTCTTAAGTCTTGAGGCAAAAAAAAATGGGGTAGATTTATACTTCAAGTGGACCCCACCTTGGTATATGTATGGGGCCCTTCTTAGTTGGTTCGTGGCCGTCCATTGAGGCCCACCTTGGTATACACATGAGGCCCATATGAGGAGGCCTATACCGATGTAAATGTGGCCGTTGTTGAGGTCCACCTTGGTGCATATACTAGGCCCATTATGATACGTTAGGGCCCATGGGTTGAGGCCCATTGTGAGGTAATCATAGCCCATGGGACATGGGCCATTGCAATGTACATAAGGCCCATTGATGTGGCCCACTTGATTTATATAAGGCCCATATGAGGTGGCCCATTTGATGTATCTAAGGCCCATGGATCGAGGCCCAATGGATTGTCCTTAGGGTCCATTACAATGTGTGATTTCTCCATGGTTATGGCGGGCCATGCCTTGGGAGAAATGTTGGTTTGACGTTCACGTTGTAAGAATAATGTTGGTTAAATGTACGCATTATAACTCTCCCTAGGGCCCATTAGTAGGCCCACATTTGTTGATAGTTCACCACTTTATAACATGCTTAGTATAACTCCATGATTCATACCCATACGCATCATTTGTATGCTTGATATGAGGAATGTTTGATTATAGCATAAGCCATTAGACTGAGACATTTACGAGACTCCTTATGAGGCAGAGTGCCCCACATGATCGCGTGGTACGCGTGAGATTGCTGCATGATTGTACGGTGTGAATCATGCATCTTGCATATGTGTGACTTGATCACTGCACGCCTTAGCGATATCAGGGCCGTGGCTCCACAGGTACATCGTGGATGGCCGTATCGGATACCGGAATACTTTGTTCTAGCACTGTGGGCACTTAGGATGTCCTTGGGTGAAAGTCCCTGAATCTTTTTGGTACCAGGAGATGCTCCAACGTCTAGACCGAGTGGATACATGAGCGCCCGAGTGCCGAATACTAGTAGGCCGCGTCTCCCACTGAGTCGTGGTCGGTTGGAAGGGGGTGTGGCCTTATCCGCCTGAGTGAGGGGGCTATAAGCTAGGCTGAGTTTGACCAGCTCACAAATGTGTCCACTATCGACGAGCCGGGTAGGTATTGGCAGACTACTGGTCAGGCGGATAGTGTGGTGTCTTCCACTTGCTTGACTGTGCAGCTAGGGAGGAGGCAGTCAGTGTGAGGTGTATTAGACCCCGGTGATATCCAGAGAGGAACTGTACTGATATGTGTACATGATGAGGATTGACATGCTTGTATTGCATCTCGAATATGGCATTCGGCTACGTAGGCCTTGCATTGCGTCGGTATGGCCGATAGCATTCATGTTTCGCATCGCATGGCTTTGGTATGGCCGATATCATTCATGCCTTACATTACATAGCTCTGGTTGTATTCATGGACTTACCGCATATTTCCGTATTACTCTGATATTGTACACTTGGCTTTTGCCTTGTACACACACTTACACCACCCTCTAAGCTTTTGTAAGCTTATGCACGACCGTTGCGTGCAGGTAGCGTAGCGTTGGACAGCAGCAGCGCTGAGGCAGGAGTGTGGATCAGATCATTTTGGAGCCTTTTGACTATACTGTATTTCCCTTCCCGCATTGTACTTAAAAGTATTTGTTATAGTGGATATGTGGTGTTGTTGTTTTGTGACTTGGTTATGCTCCATTACAAAAAAAAATCATACTAAAAATCCTCTTTGTTGGATCCCAGGATCGAAAATCTGGCGTATGGGCGCTGGAAGCCGAGAATGGGGTACTACGGAGGCTGTCGGCGCCGGATTCGGCGATCGGGAATTTTGTGAGCCCGGTTTCTGAGTTTGGGACGTGACAGAAGTTGGTATCAGAGCATAACTTAGGAATACCTAAGGATCACAACACATATCTGTTATGAACTTAGAACGAATAGGTTTCGAGTCTTGATAATTTAGCAATTTTTCGACATAGCCCTATGACGTTTATGCCTTCGAGAATTCTCAAGGCTATAGGCCCTTGTTGCTTCCTGTAGGACGTATTGGCTAGAAGACCGACCCGAGCGAATCCCGCTCCACCACATGCTACTCCTGCTCTACCACCTGTGACTCCTGCTCCACCACCAGATATTCCTGATTTCCAGCATGTAGATGCCACTCCTTTACCTGAGACCGGTACGGATCCGACCGTACCTGTGAGTGTCACTCAGGTGCAGCAGATGCTATAGGCGGTGACCGCTATTCTTCAGGGGCAGAGCGACGTCCCAGTGTTAAGCCGGCCGAGGCCGAGCAGGAGCTAGCGAGCGCCCTTCTCAAGGACTTCCGACGGCACGATCCTCCACGTTTCAGGGGTGAGCCAGACCCCACTGCAGCCGAGATATGGTGCTCTGAGGTGGAGAAGATATTCGACACCATGAGCTGCACGACCCAGCAGCGAGTCCCATTAGCTGTATTTCTCCTTCAGGGTGAGGCACAGCATTGGTGGGCATCTGTAGTCCGGTCGGTAGCGGCCGATTTCGAGTGGACCTGGGAGGACTTTACAGACCGGTTTGACCGGAAGTTCTTCCCTGAGCATGTGAGGCAGCAGCGCGCATTAGAGTTTGAGACTCTGGTCCAGGGGGACATGACTGTGTCCCAATATGAGGCACGTTTCGTCGCACTCTCGAGGTTCGCGACGTATCTTGTGGATGATGAGGGGAGGAAGGCCCGCTGTTTTGAGAACGGCTTACGTCCTGCCCTCAGGAGCCGTGTGATCGGACACATGCTTCCGACATTTGAGGAGATAGTGGAGAGAGCCATGATATATGAGACAGATTGGGCTAGTCTGCAGAGAGCACGTGATCAGAGGGGAGACCAGAAGAGGAAGGCGCCCTCTGATAGTTCGCAGCCGTAGCAACATCGTTCACAGCAGCGACGTACGACTCGCCCAGCATTCCGAGCACCAGCAGTACCCCCAGCACCACCTTTAGGACCATTCACCGGTACTTGTTTTGGGTGCGGTAGGACGAGACATCGTGTGCACGAGTGTCCCCATCCGCAGCGACAGTAGCCGAGGACACAGCATCAGCCTCCACGACAGCCGCCACAACAGTAGCAGCGACCGCAGCATCAGCCTCCTGTACCTCCCCCGCATCAGCAGAGACAGCAGGTTAGGCCCCCATAGCGGCCACAACAGCAGCAGAGACCTCAGAGGGGACCTGCACCTCCCTAGCAGGCCCAGGGCAGGTTCTATGCTGCACATCAGGACCCACAGTCATCAGGAGGGGTCGTCGAGGGTACACTCCTTATTTCTACATGCATTGCACGTGTATTGTTTGATTCTGGTGCATCGCATTCTTTTGCCGATGGAGTCTGCCCGTGAGGGTTTGTCAGTATCGACGCCCTTAGGGAAGACTGCAGTGTTGAGCCGATTTTACGCATCTTACCCCATTCTGGTTGGGGATATCTTTTTGCTTGCTGACCTGTTCGTATTACCGATGTCCGATTTTGATGTCATCCTGGGCATGGATTGGCTCGCCGAGTACCACACTATATTGGACTGCTTCGCGAGGATAGTCACGTTCTGTATACCCGGTGTGCCAGAGTTCCAGTTTGTTGCCGAGCCCAGAGGAGAGCAGCTTTCTTGCCTATTATCATGTGCCGTTGAGGAGCCAGTTGCTTTGTGTATCGACCAGCTGCCAGTTGTTTGTGGTTTTCCCGATGTATTCCAGGAGATTCCGGGGTTACCACCTCGTCGGCACACCGAGTTCCAGATTGACCTCGTGCCCGGTACCGCGCCTATTTCGAAGGCCTCGTATCGTATGACACAGTTGGAGTTACGGGAACTGCAGAAGCAGTTGGACGAGCTATGTGAGTTAGGCTTTATCTGACTGAGCAATTCACCGTGGGGAGCGCCGGTACTCTTCGTGAAGAAGAAGGATGGCTCGTTGAGGCTTTGCGTAGATTACCGCGAGCTCAACAAGGTCACGATCAAGAACAAGTATCCACTTCCGAGAATCGATGACTTGTTTGATTAGCTGCAGGAGGCGCAGTTCTTTTCAAAGATTGACTTGCGGTCCGGTTATCATCAGGTTCGGGTTCGAGATGAGGATATCCCGAAGACAGCCTTCAGGACGCGCTACGGTCATTTTGAGTTCCACGTCATGTCCTTCGGACTGACCAATGCGCCTGCAGTATTCATGCAGTTGATGAACGAGGTCTTCCGTCCATATATCAACCAGTTTGTTGTGGTGTTCATCGACGACATTCTGATATATTCGAGGACCCGTGAGGAGCATGAGCGGCATCTAGAGATTACATTGCAGACCCTCCGTGCACACCAGCTTTACGCGAAACTGGAGAAATGCGATTTCTGGCAGGAGGAGGTGAAGTTCCTCGGTCACGTGGTGACGAGGCAGGGTGTCGCAGTGGACCCCTCGAAGATTGATGCCGTGCGTCAGTGGGGCCAGCCCACGAACGCATCCGAGATCCACAGTTTTCTTGGTTTGGCGGGCTACTATCGACGCTTTATCGAGGGATTCTCTCGTATTGCAGCCCCGTTGACCAGGTTGACTCGTAAGGGTGCCGAGTTTGTATGGAATGACACTTGTGAGCATGCATTTATGGAGCTGAAGGACCGCCTCACGTTCGCTCCTATCCTCACTCTTCCCTCTGGGAGTGATGGATTTGTTGTATTTACCGATGTTTCACGAGTTGGTTTGGGTGCTGTCCTGATGGAGCACGGGAAGCTGGTGGCTTATGCGTCTCGTCAGCTCAAGGTCCATGAGCTGAACTACCCCACACATGATTTGGAGTTGGCGGCAGTGGTCTTCGCACTGAAGGTGTGGAGGCACTATCTTTATGGGGTGAGGTTCGAGCTTTTCTCTGACCACAAGAGCTTGAAGTATCTGTTCTCTCAGTCTGAGCTGAATATGAGGCAAAGGCATTGGATGGAGCTCCTGAAGGACTATGATTTTGATCTCCAGTACCACCCGGGCAAGATGAATGTGGTAGCGGATGCCCTCAGCCGTCAGCCACGAGGCCTGGTGGCACACTTGATGATTCGGGAGTGGAGGATGCTCGAGGATGTAGCAGAGTACGACTTCGAGTTTGGTCTGCAGTCTTCTATGGTTCAGTTATCGAGCCTGTCGATTCAACCCTCTTTTGTCACAAGGGTGATCGAGGCTCAGCAGGCAGACGAGTCGTTACAGGATTACCAAGTAGAGGCAGCATCTGAGAGTCAGTCAGACTGGCAGGTTGGTTCTGATGGTGGACTTCGCTTTAGAGGCCGATTATGTGTCCCGGATATTCCTGAGTTGCACCGAGATCTTATGACCGAGGCACATCGATCGCGTTTCTCTATCCACCCTGGCTCGACGAAGATGTATCGCGATATGAGGCGTCAGTATTATTGGTCGGGGATGAAGCGCCAGATAGCTAGCTTTGTGGCCGAGTGTGACACGTGCCAGCGTGTCAAGGCCGATCACCAAAGACCCCCTGGTCTATTGCAGCCGTTGAGCGTCCCGATGTGGAAGTGGGAGCACATATCTACTGATTTTGTCATGGGTTTGCCGAGGACTCGGCGCGGTCATGACGCCATCTGGGTTGTTGTGGACCGTCTGACGAAGTCGGCACATTTTCTTGCGATTCGTGAGAGTTGGCATATGGACCGGCTTGCCAAGATGTTTGTTGATGAGATCGTGAGGTTGCACGGTGTTCCTGTTTCAATTGTTTCAGACCGAGACCTGAGGTTCACGTCTCAGTTCTGGAGGAGCTTCCAGAGAGCGATGGGCACTGATTTGCAGCTCAGCACCGCGTATCATCCGCAGACCGAAAAGGTCAACCAGATCCTTGAGGATATGCTTCGGGGTTGCGCTATTGACTTCTCGGGTAGTTGGGACGAGCACCTGCGATTAGCTGAGTTCGCGTACAACAACAGCTATCAGGCGACCATTGGCATGGCTCCTTTTGAGGCATTATATGGCAGACCATGCAGATCTTCGAGTTGTTGGACCGAGGTTGGAGAGCACCGTCTCCTAGGTCCTGAGCTTGTGTTGCAGACATCAGACGCTATCGATATCATCAGGCAGAGGATGCGCACAGCTCAGAGCCGAAAGAAGAGTTTTGCTGACTGTCGGCGTCGTCCGTTGGAGTTTGTCGTTGGGGACCATGTGTATCTCAAGGTCTCACCCATGAAGGGTGTGATTCATTTTGGAGCGAAGGGCAAGCTTGCCCCGAGATTTATAGGACCTTTCGAGATCACCGGGCGCATTGGCGTCGTGGCCTATCGGCTTGCCTTGCCATCTCAGTTGTCTAGCGTCCACAACGTTTTCCACGTCTCTATGTTGAGGAAATGTGGGTCAGACATTGTTCCCGTTATTGATTGGCAGCCGTTGCAGGTTCGTGAGGACGCTTCTTACATTAAGCAGCCAGTTCGTATCCTCGATCGGAAGGAGCAGGTCTTGCGGCCAAGGTCATCCCCTTAGTGAAGGTGCAGTGGGGCCATTATAGTGTAGATGAGGCATCTTGGGAGCGCGAGGCGGAGATTCGCGAGCGTTATCCCCATCTTTTCGATGTTTGATTGTATGTTGTACTGTGTTGTGCTTATATAGGGTGAGATGTTTCATATTTCTTTATGAGTTATGTTGAATTGCGATGGTAGTGTAAATTTAGAAGAGGAAATTTTTATTAGGAGGGGAGAGTTGTAAGACCCGTGTCCTAGTCCGTACTGTTCCGTCAACTTCCGCGATCCTTACCGTCAAATTTCAGCAACCTGCGACCTACGATCATCATTGCAATCGACCCTGAACCGTATCCTGTAAATTCATGTCGACTTAATCCGAGACCTGTATCATTGCGACCGCACCATCGCCGCGATTCTAACGCCGCGACTCACGCACCGATCCGATACCCTGACTAGAAGATGTGACTCAGCGTTTATTTCGAAGAAACGCCGCTCTTTCTCGATCCCAAGAGAATCTCTACACAATGTCAAATCAATCCCACAATCAATCAATCACATCAATCAATCAATCAATCACTTCAATGTCAAGTACAAGCAACCCATGCTTTCTCTCTCCAAAGTCAACTCTTTCTTACCCTCTCTCTTACACCACCATACATGTCAAGTACACATCACACATCACTCACCCTTTCACCCATCACACCCATCTCTCACATCTCCTTACAACCCTCTCTCTCTTTCTCATTTCTCACCACAATCCTAAGCAACCAAAAAATCCCACGTTGGGACCTCTTCCATGAGAGAAAACAAACAAGTGTGAGGCCCACCTTTTCCATCCCAAACCCATCATCCTAGCCATCCATTTCCCATCTCCACCATCAAAAAGGAGCACAAGGAGATAGGCATTCCAACGGACCAAGGAGATCGCTAGGTGGGTGCTCCTATAGGCTAGTTTTTCATATTTTATGATGGGCCAAGTGAGGCCTACCGATCAATGGTGTGGATCTCACTTTGGACCCTAGGTGTGGCCAATGGCCCACCTTGATCCTCATGATCATTCCATGATGGGGCCATTCTCCATGGACCCCATCATGATGTTTATATTTCCTTGCATAAAGAGGTCACATAGACCGTTCATTTTGGGTGGAGAGGGATCTCCACCGTTGATCTTTTATTTGGAGGGCCCATATGCAATGGGACCCATTGATGTATGATTGGATGTTTGAAACGGAGGGCCCATAATGTCGGGGTCCCTCCATCACGCGTGTCCCACTGTCTTTTATTTTATTATTTTGTATGATATTATGGCCTTATGGCCCACTTGGATGGACCCCACCACAAGGCATAACTTTTATCCAAGCCATCTATAAGTGGGGTCCACTTCATATGTGTGTACCCACACCATCAAATCATTTGGTGGCCCACCTGAGTGGGGTCCACCTTGAATGCATGTGTTATACCCAACTGTCCAGCGTCCCAGGGACGCTGGACGAAAACTGCAATGGGAAAACACAAATTTTTGCTTGGTTTACCAAGCTTTGGAGTGGGTGCTCATGTATGCCCCACCTTGAGGACCGTCCACCATTTTTCCCAGACCATTTTAGGCGTTGAGCAGAAAAATGAGGTTAATCCGAGTATTTGGCGAGCCATAGTGTTGAAAACAGTTGTCGTTACCGTTTAAAAATCACCCGACGTTTCTTTGCTCCAAAATATATTCAATATTGGGCTTGTATGACTTGTATTAAGCCATGGGACCCAACGGTTGGGTCAGATTCATCTGATGCGGGCCCCACATGAGAAAAACCTCAAAAATTCAGGTTTAAAAAAAAATAATAATAATAAAATAAAGGGCAGCAGCTTCTGCTGCTGCCACTGACAGCGCCAGAGGCGCATGCGCTGCCTGTAGGCGGGCATCCGTGCAGGGACCCACGGCCCCTCATGTGGGCCCCACCATGATGTATATTTTGTATCCACGCCGTCCATGAGGTGGACCACCCCCTAAGGTGGGTCCCCTCCAAAAATCAGGCAGATCCAGACCTCAGGCGGCCCACACCACAAGCAAACAGCGGTGATTGAACTCTACCATTGAAACCCATTTTGGGTCCACTGCAGTTTCGGATCAAGCTGAAATTTGTTTATCCCCTTCATCCAGGCCCGTATGACCGGTCCAACGGGATGGATGGCATATAAGCATTATGGTGGGCCCCACGTGGAGCCCATAGTGATGTATTTGTTGTATTACCACCGTCCAGGCGGACGGTGGTGTCCACAGTGATGTATGCGTTGTATTACCACCGTCCAGGGGACGGTGGAGCCCACCTAAATGTACGTGCTTTATTCATGCCGACCACCTTGGACGGTGGGACCCACCTGTTGCATGTGTTTTCACCACACCGTCCGGGGCTGGATGGTGGGACCCCTATGATGCATGTGTTCATTCCATGCCATCCATTTATACGGGATCCGCCATGGTGCACGTGCTGCATCCAACCTGTCCATCCCTTTTTAAAGCCCATGTTATGGTATGAGCTAAAGAATGAGCTAGATCCATAGTTCGGTGGACCTGTACCATGATGCATGTGTTGCATCCAAACAGTCCACCATTTGGCAAGCCTGTCTTAAGTCTTGAGGCAAAAAAAAAATGGGGTAGATTTATACTTCAAGTGGACCCCACCTTGGTATATGTATGGGGCCCTTCTTAGTTGGTTCGTGGCCGTCCATTGAGGCCCACCTTGGTATACACATGAGGCCCATATGAGGAGGCCCATACCGATGTAAGTGTGGCCGTTGTTGAGGTCCACCTTGGTGCATATACTAGGCCCATTATGATACGTTAGGGCCCATGGGTTGAGGCCCATTGTGAGGTAATCATAGCCCATAGGACATGGCCCATTGCAATGTACATAAGGCCCATTGATGTGGCCCACTTGATTTATATAAGGCCCATATGAGGCGGCCCATTTGATGTATCTAAGGCCCATGGATCGAGGCCCAATGGATTGTCCTTAGGGTCCATTGCAATGTGTGATTTCTCCATGGTTATGGCGGGCCATGCCTTGGGAGAAATGTTGGTTTGACGTCCACGCTGTAAGAATAATGTTGGTTAAATGTCCGCATTATAACTCTCCCTAGGGCCCATTAGTAGGCCCACATTTGTTGATAGTTCACCACTTTATAACATGCTTAGTATAACTCCATGATTCATACCCATACGCATCATTTGTATGCTTGATATGAGGAATGTTTGATCATAGCATAAGCCGTTGGACTGAGACATTTACGAGACTCCTTATGAGACGGAGTGCCCCACATGATCGCGTGGTACGCGTGAGATTGCTGCATGATTGTACGGTGTGAATCATGCATCTCGCATATGTGTGACTTGATCACTGCACACCTTAGCGACATCAGGGCCGTGGCTCCACAGGCACATCGTGGATGGCCGTATCGGATACCGAAAATACTTTGTTCTAGCACTGTGGGCACTTCAGATGTCCTTGGGTGAAAGTCCCAGAACCTTTTTGGTACAAGGAGATGCTCCAACGTCTAGACCGAGTGGATACACGAGCGCCCGAGTGCCGAATACCAGTAGGCCGCGTCTCCCACTGAGTCGTGATCGGTTGGAAGGGGGTGTGGCCTTATCCGCCTGAGTAAGGGGGCTATAAGCTAGGCTGAGTTTGACCAGCTCGCAAATGTGTTCGCTATCGACGAGCCGGGTAGGTATTGGCAGACTACTGGTCAGGCGGATAGTGTGGCCTCTTTCACTTGCTTGACTGTGCAGCTAGGGAGGAGGTAGTCAGTGTGAGGTGTATTAGACCCCGGTGATATCTAGAGAGGAACTGTACTGATATGTGTACATGATCAGGACTGACATGCTTGTATTGCATCTCGAATATGGCATTCGGCTACGTAGGCCTTGCATTGCGTCGGTATGGCCGATACCATTCATGTTTCGCATCGCATGGCCTTGGTATGGCCGATATCATTCATGCCTTACATTACATAGCTCTGGTTGTATTCATGGACTTACCGCATATTTCCGTATTACTCTGATATTGTACACTTGGCTTTTGCCTTGTACACACACTTACACCACCCTCTAAGCTTTTGTAAGCTTATGCACGACCGTTGCGTGCAGGTAGCGTTGGACAGCAGCAGCGCTGAGGCAGGAGTGTGGATCAGATCATTTTGGAGCCTTTTGACTATACTGTATTTCCCTTCCCGCATTGTACTTAAAAGTTTTTGTTATAGTGGATATGTGGTGTTGTTGTTTTGTGACTTGGTTATGCTTGTGGTTATGCTCCATTACAAAAAAAAAAATCATACTGAAAATCCTCCTTGTAGGATCCCAGGATCGGAAATCTGGCGTATGGGCGCTGGAAGCCGAGAATGGGGTACTACGGAGGCTGTCGGCGCCGGATTCGGCGATCAGGAATTTTGTGAGCTTGGTTTCCGAGTTTGGGACGTGACAGGATTTCATGGATAATCTAGTTTAGGACTTAGTTAACTTTGTTAAATTTCTAAAGGATTTAATCCTAAGTGATTTCTGGTCGAGGTGATACTCGAACCCTTGTACGAAAATTTACGGGTCATTACAATCTACCCCCCTTAAACAAAATTTCGTCCTCAAAATTTGTACATTTTCATATTCCTCAAGAATCTGAGGGTAGTTCTTCCTGACCTCGGCCTTAGTCTCCCAAGTAGCTTCCTCCTCTGAATGATGCGTCCATAGTACCTTCACAAGTGGAATGACCTTGCTACGCAGTACCTGCTCCTTCCTGTCAAGGATACGCGTCGGGCGCAACTCATACGTAGCATCCTCTCTCAGCTGTACCTGCTCCCATCTGATGATATGTGAAGGATCAGGAACGTACTTCTTCAGCATAGATACATGAAATACGTTGTGTACAGTTGCAAGTGGCGTGGGCAAAGCGAGACGATACGCCACATCACCCACTCGATCCAGTATCTGAAACGGACCGATAAACCTCGGTGTGAGCTTCCCCTTCTTCCCAAACCGAAGGACTCCCGTCATAAGGGAAACTCGGAGGAATACATGATCCCCGGCTTCGAACTCAAGCGGTCGCCGCCTCGTATCGGCGTAACTCTTCTGCCTGCTCTGCGCTGTAAGTAGTCGACGCCTGATAATGTCGACCTTCTCTGTAGTCGCCTGTACCAACTCCGGGCCAATCAGACTACGCTCGCCAACCTCAGCCCAACAATGCGGTGCTCTGAAAGGACGACCATACAGGGCCTCATATGGCGCTATACCAATACTCACCTGGAAGCTGTTGTTGTAGGCGAACTCTGCGTAAGGAAGACAGTCATCCCAGCTGTCCTTGAAGTCCAACACACATGCCCGCAGCATATCCTCCAGAATCTGATTCACCCGCTCTGTCTGCCCATCAGTCTGAGGATGAAACGCCGTACTGAACTTCAACTTCACACCCATCGCTTCCTGGAAACGAGTCCAGAAGATAGATGTGAACCGAGTGTCTCTGTCCGACACAATCTCAAGTGGAACTCCATGCAGACGCACAATCTCTCTGATATACAATCTAGCTAGCTCGTCTGTAGAGTTCGTGACTCTGATAGGGAGAAAATGAACCGATTTGGTCAACCGGTCCACAATCACCCAAATGGAATCGTGTCCCTTCCTCGTCTTCGGCAGCCCAGATATGAAATCCATGGAGATGAAGTCCCACTTCCACTCTGCTATGGGCATGGGCTGAAGCAGTCCAGGAGGTCGGCGATGTTCTGCTTGACCTGCTGGCACGTCAGACAGCGAGACACATACTCAGCGATGTGGGCCTTCATGTTATCCCACCAATACGACCGTCTCATATCCTGGTACATCTTCGTGCCACCAGGATGCATCGCAAGCTTCGAGTTATGGGCAGACTCGAGAAGCTCGCGTCTCAAGTCAGGCATGTCAGGAACGCATAGGGGGCCACGGAATCGTAGACCCCCATCAGAACCAACTCTCCACTAGGAGTCCTCGGCGTCGCTAGCTTGCTCTCGAAGCTCAGACAGCCACACATCGCCCTATTGGGCCTCAATAATCCTGTCGTCAATAAGTGGTCGCACCCGGACGTGCGCAACACACTCAAATGGCTCCTCCACAGTGAGTCTCTACTCGAAGTCCCGCACGAACTCAACCATGTCCCACTCAGCTATCATCAACTGTGCCGCAAATACTATAGCCTTCTTACGGCTCAACGCGTCTGCCACAAGGTTCGCCTTGCCAGGATGGTAGGAAACCTCGAACTTGAAGTCCTTCAAGGTCTCCATCCATCGGTGTTGTCTCATGTTCAAGTCTCGCTGTATGAATATGTACTTAAGGCTCTTGTGGCCGCAGAAAAGCTCGAACTCCTCTCCGTAGTGGTAATGTCTCCAGAGCTTCAATGCAAAGATGATAGCTGCCAACTCCAGGTCGTGCGTAGGGTAATTCTCCTCGTGCTTCCTTAATTGTCTCGAGGCATACGAAATCACATTGTCCTTCTGCATTAGGACACAACCCAAACCAACGCGAGACGCTTCAGTGTATATCGTGTATTTCTCCCCTTGCTCTGGCAATACTAGCACAGGGGCGGACGTCAACTTATCCTTCAGCTCCTTGAAAGCTGCTTCCGCCTTCTCATTTCAGGCGAACTTCAGGTCCTTCCGGGTCAACTGAGACAACAGCCTGGCAATCTTCGAGAAATCCCGAAAAAGCGCCTGTAATACCCTACCAGACCAAGGAAACTCCTCACCTCAGTAACCGAGCCAGGCTACAGACAATCCTGAAACGTGGCTACCTTAACAAGGTCCACTGCTATCCCATCCTTGGACACTACATGTCCGAGGAACTTGACTTCCTCCTGCCAGAAGTCGCACTTCTTGTACTATGCGAACAACTGGTTCTTCTTCAGCGTACCCAACACCGCTCTCAGGTGCTCCTCGTGTTCCTCCCAACTCGTAGAGTATATCAAAATGTCATCAATAAAGACGATGATGAATCGGTATAAAAAAGGCCGAAATACCCGGTTCATCAGGTCCATGAACACGGCTGGTGCGTTCGTAAGGCCGAACGACATCACTAGGAACTCATAGTGCCCAAAGCACGTCCTGAAGGCTGTCTTCTGCACGTCCTCATCTCTGACGCGCAACTGGTGGTACCCCGACTGTAAGGAAAAATACTTCGCCCCCCTCAACTGATCAAACAGATCATCTATCCTGGGCAAAGGATACTTGTTCTTCACCGTGACCTGGTTCAACCTACGGTAATCAATACATAACCGTAGTGACCGGTCCTTCTTCTTCACAAATAGTACAGGTGCTCCCCGGAGAGACACACTAGGTCGTATAAAACCCTTCTCTACAAGCTCGTTAATCTGTCTCCGCAGCTCCTCCATCTCACATGGAGGCATGCGATAAGTCGGCAATGAGATGGGTGTCGCACCAGGCGTAAGATCAATTGTAAAATCGATCTCGCGCCGAGGAGGTAAACCAGGAATAGTCTTAAACACATCTAAAATTTTCGAACCCACCGTTGGATCTTCCAATGTCGGACCATCAATCGGCACTAATAAAGTAGCATAACAAAAAACACGCAGGGCCAACTGACCTGCACTGAAAACGTGAAAGCTGTGCCGTCAGATCCATAGGCAGTCACGATCCGAGTATCACAATCTATTTCTGCCCTCATCTTAGCGAGCCAGTCCATACCGAGGATAACTCGTAGTGCCATAGTGAACAACATTGGTCGACGAGTACCGTGCTGCTACCCAAATCCAGAGCAAACCCTCACATAACTGTGGCGACCTCCGAAAAAGTCCCAGTGGCCGTAGTGAGTCTCAGTCCCTTAGTGGGAATAGTACGCAAAGATAGACGTTTAACTGCCCCACAAGAAATAATAGAAGTAGTGGACCCAGTGTCCACCAACAAGGAAGCGGAAGTACCGTGAATGTGAGCCGTACCCTCAAAAGCTGTCGGGGCCGAAAGCGACGTCTTAGGTGCCTCACAACGAGCGTATGTACACGAGCCTGCTGCTGATGGTTCGGCTGTGGAGCCAAGGGCCGTTGCGGCAGCCTGAAACGCGATACAGGAGGTCGGAAAGACGGATGAGTAGGGGCAGTCTGTAGAGGTGGAGTCGATAAGGCCTGCGGGCGAGAACGACCCAACATCTGCAGCAGAGAGAAACCACTATCCTTCATCCGCGCGAAACAACTCCCAATAGGATGACCCTGTTTCCCGCAGTACGTGCAAGTCACAATAGGGCGCCTCACCGGAGCCACTGGCACTGCGATCCTAGGAGGTGAGTCAGCACGAGGCCTCTTGCCTAGAATAGGCCTGCTCTGTAACTCCTGTCGTGGCCTCATAACCATAGCACCACGAGAATGGGCCAACCAGTCCACATCCTGCTCGGCCGTCATAGACATGTGAACCAGTGCCGCATATGTAGGTATACTGAGGCAGCATATTTTTGATCGTATGTCAGGTCGCAAACCTCAAGAAAAGCGACGCATCCGCATCTGCTCATTGACGAGGATAGTCAGGACAAAACGGCCCAACTCTGTGAAGCGGTGCTTGTACTCAGTAACCGTCATGCCTCCTTGCCTGAGGCGCAGAAACTCATCCTCCCACTCATGCCGGTAAGTCTGCGGGTAGTATTTCTCGTGGAACCGGAACTCCAATGCCTCCTAGGTCCACACATAACCCTCTGCGACTGACCGCAGCACACTATCCTACCATAAACTGGCCTCCCTCTCAAACATGAAAGAGGCCAACTCGACCTGCTTTGCCTCTGTACAGTGCAGCATCCGTAGCATCTTGGAGATGCGGTTAAGCCAAAACTCTGCCTCATCGGGTCTGTGAGAACCCATGAATGAGGGAGGCCTCAAGCGCTGAAATCGCTCGAGTAAACCGCGGGTACCAACATCTTCAGTAGGAGGTGCGACGGGTGTGGGCAGAGGCACGTCCTCAAACTGAGCAGGAGGCTCCGAAAGCTCAACAGGACGTGTAGATGTCGTAGGTGGAGTCACACTACCACCCTGGGATAAGGCCTCAGCAATAGTGGCCATAAGCTGCTGGTGGTGCTGCTGCTGTATCTGCTACTGCTGCATCTGCCGCTAATGCATCATGAACATCAACCTCTCGATCCTATCCGTAGGCGGAGCAGCCTGTGAGTCAGTCTGCGCAGATGATGATGCCCGGTACTGCTCACGAACCGGGGGCGTGTAAGGTGGCAGTCCACCGGTAGGACCTGCAGGAGGCTGATCAGAATATAACCCACGGTCCGCAGGACCACCACTACCAGAAGGAGTCTGGTCCATCGAGCCAGTAAGACGGAGGTGTGCCGTGCTCCGCGTATACTGTCGCGGCATGCCCTATACAACATAGGGTACAAGATTTGTGAGATAAAGCATAGCACGCATCATATAAGCACTTTAAGCATTCCACACATCATCATAGCAAAAGAGGCTACATGCCTTTCATTTACCCAAAATTATCATAATACATGGCATACGGAGTTACATGAATCATGACAGAAATTACATGTGAGCCAATACATCCACAACATTAAACACTTAAAACATATTACTATCTACTACATCATCTACATGAAAACATAAACCGCCTATCGAGGTAACAAAAAAAAACAACCACACACAACAACGTGGATGACTAGGCATCCGAGTCAGGCGATGGAGGAGGAGCATTCTTGTCCTACACACAGCACAGAATGACCTTCAACGTACAAGACACCTTCTTAAAGCTCCTCTTCATGTAGGCCTCAGTCTCTTCAAGCTTGGCTCGGGTCTCACCAAGCTCAGCCCGAACTTGTCTAACCTCTTGCCGTAGGGCGGCCTGGTTCTCCTCAATGCGAACCATACGAGCCTCCCTCGCTGCCTAAGCAGCGTCCGACTCAGGCGCACCAGGAGGAGAGCCCTCCTCAGTATCCTGAGCCTCATCTTCCTCTTCTTGTACGTCATCGCCGCCCTCCTCATCACTTCCTGCCTCAAGGTCAACACTCTCCTCACAGGCGCTATCTGACTCATCTCCAGATTCGTCGAGTCGGGCCTGCCGCTGTTGAGGGCCGATCTTCATAATCTTAAGTGTCGCCTTGCTTATGACTCGGACTGGTGTAAGGTCCTCCATGTTCAACCTATAACTGATATTACGAGCCATCCTGCAGATCAGGCGGCCAAATGGAAGAGAAAGGTCGTTCCTGACAGATCGAACAACCTGGACTATCTGAAATAGGATGAACATGGGTAGGCATAAGTTGTCCCCGTGTCCCATCTTGTACAGAAAGTCCACCATCACCCGAGTACACTCCGTGCGGTTACCCGACCGTGGGTACACATTGTATGTGAAAATGTGGTGGAGTAAACGGAAGTCCTCCGCCAATTTGTCGCCGCAATACAATTTCCTCGAGTCCAAGCAACCCGGCGACCACAAAGATATCGCGTGCGGCGATCCCTTTCCCGCGCACTTCTGGAGAAGTCGTCACTAGGAAGCACTTGACCACGTGGGATCTTCGTGATCCGAACCACCTCATCCACAGTGATTGTGCGCCTTATGCCCCTCACAGAGACAGTGAACTGAAGAGGCTCTAATGATGGATCTACGATGTGGGCGTAGAAAGCACGAACCGTGTTCTCACATGCAGGGGACTCACCGTCAAATATAGAATTCCATCTGATATCCACCAAGTGGTCTATCATCGGGTGTAGCCCAAACATTCTCTCATCCACGTGAACATCAAACATGACCTTACGGCCAGCAAAATGCCCATATTCAACGCCTATCGGATAGGCATTTCTGACAGGATGTTGAGGATCCAGGTCTCGCTTCGACCTAAACTCCCGAACGGTGCTAGTGCTGGCCCCATCGTCAGCTCTTCTTCTGGAATGGGCTGGGCTGCTTGGGCCAGCATTATCAGCTGCGGTCTTTCTCTTCCCCATGAGAGATAGGATGGAGGAAATGGAGAAAATGGCCGAAATCAACTCGAAAAGGGCCATGAAATGAAGGAAGGAGAGAGGAAGGGGCTGTCTCCTTTGATTTTCCACGAGAAACAGTCCCAACAGGTGTTGAAGAGACACCAGGGACAGGAAATGAAGAAGGAACAAGAGGAAAATGGAATGGGTTAGGAGGTTACCTAATTTTGAGCTCCAAATGGGGGATGTGAGAGCTCAAACGTGAAAGGAAGGGGTAGGGTAGGTGGCTAGGGCTGCTGTGATCGATGGGAGTGGGTGATTTATGGACAAAAATGAGGGATTGAAAGATTGGAGGAGAGATTTGAGGGAGAAAACCGAAAATGGAAGGGGAGGGCGTTTGGAAGGGGAGATGTGAGAGAGAGTGGAGCTCCAGCCCCAAAAATCGTAACCCCCAGCCCATTTCGCACCCACCACACTCGTGGGGAGGTCGGGCCGACCATTCCCAGGCTCGACCCAACAATAGAAAACCCACCCGACCGCGGCGCGCCGCGGTGACTGCGGTTCAACTGCGGTCCGCCTTGGCCGGCGCCGCGCCGCCGCGGTGGGGCTGTGTTCTCCACAATCCCAAGGTGCCAAATGCACCTTGGTTCGACCCTGGGTCCCACTGGATTTAAGTGGGGAGGCCCCAGACTCAATTCGGTTTCAGATCGGGTGTTTTCAAGAAATTCCAAATTTAGACTGATCATTTCTGATTTTCAACGACTGGATTTAGGTGGATAGCGATCTAGACACGTCAATAGACGGTCTAGAAGCGATTTAGAATAGACTCGTGCGATCAGGATCGAGCACAGACTCGATCAAAACGTGTGTTTTCGACGAACTTCGCCAAATGGCGAAATCGAAAATCTTAGGACTGTTTTTAAAATTTTCTCGCACCCTCCTATGTTGTAATGCGTCAGTGTACGTCGTGGGAATATAACTCAGGTCCGGTTTAATCAAAATCATGCTCTGATATCAACTTATAACGCCTTGAAAATTGGGGGTCGAGTATAACTCAACTCCCGAGTTCCAACGCATCACTTATGCAACATAAATATTGCTGATTAAATGTTGTCTGTGTTAGAACAGTAAACATGAGTGAGATTATACCAAAAATAGTAATTCATACTCCAGATCATTTGTATAAAGGCAAGCGGAAGACTGAACTACATATACATGTATGTAATGAAACAAAAATCATTTTGTTCTCCAGAGTATGAATCTATCTGAGTTACCATATACATGTGTTTGTTTGCGAACAAAATGTCAAAAATAATCTAAGGAGTGATCCCTGCAAATCCCGTCAGTCCGGCAACCTAGTCGAAACCGCCATAGTACTGCATATAAGAGAACTCCTCCTGATCCTTGTCAAAATCAGGCTCCGCCTCCTGAGTCGTCGGCTCGTCTAAACCTGAGATAGAGTCTGGTTGGTGTGCGCAACACCGTCCCGTAACGTGGGAGTGAGTAGCTAACTCAGTGGAACAATAAAGCATAGGTTAACATGTTATCAACACAGTCAAGCAGTAATGATAAAGCAGTAAAATCAAACACTCCTAGCTACTCTTATTAATGCAAGTATGAATGCAGGTATGATGGATGCCCTCACCACACCCTCCCTCGTGCGACACCGTCTCACGTTCGCGGCATGCTTTCATCCCTCAGTGCTCCACATCTTCCAGGCACATGCAATGCATGATGAGCATGATTACCGAGTTTTTAATTAGTCCATTTCAAACAGCAGGATTGGTAAACTAAGGTACCTCCCTTGTATCATTCCCAAACATGATCCATTCTAGGGTCGTCAGTCCTAGTTAATATCAGACGATGGTGTGTTTTCTAAGTCACTGCAGAGGCTGCCAGGGCTGTTTCGTATAAAGGTTACACCACTCCCCCATCACCCCTTAAACGATTCATCACAATACAGAAACAGGCCTAGTTCATACTCTATATACTGTGGCAAAACCCTAAGGCTCACTTCGATTTCAGAGTATGCTCGAGGTCACTACAAAGGGCTGCCAGGGCTGTTACGCACAAAGGTTGCACAGCTCCCCCATCACCTTATCAATGTAGGCCGACAGCACGAATATATTGTCCCATACCACCATAATCGGCTTACGAGTCTGGTTGCTCACTGGTCACTACGGGGAGGCACGTGGCCCCAGCGTAAGTCGACAGCTCGACCACGATGTCCCATACCACCATACCCTGCTCATGAGTCTTAGCGGATCGAGCTACCATGGTTAACGGGATTCTCACTGGTAAGTTTGGTACCCTAGGTTCAAGCATTAGCGACCAAACATGGTGAACATACATAAGACACACGGGTTACTTGACGTGCTCGGCTAGCTCGAGCGCACAACAAGTTGAGCGATATGAAGCGCAGAAGCACTTCGTGTGGCCAACCATTATCGCCAACCGAAGTACGACACGGGTTCGCCAAACACATCAGGTGTGGCGAGATGAATCTCAACCACGATCTCAAGTCTGGTGCCGAATGTCTGGACTATGGACATAGTCCCAAACTCAATCAATCCTCAATCATAACATGTGGAGTAAAGCATGATAAACAAAGTAATTCAAGCACACTAGCAAGCATGTCATAAAGCATATTATAAAGCATGTTATGAAACAAGTTACAAAGCATATTAAAAAAAACATGTTATAGAGCACTATACAAATAGGGATGCAAACACATATATTTCATAAGTGAGTGGTTAGAGTAAACAACCACATGGAGGGAATCATACGTGTCTCTAAGGTAGTTGAGAACCCCATCTCAGCACCTACCTAAGGCACAATTTCACAAACACTTAGAGTGCACTATTTCAACATACATGACGTATGTTAGTAAAATATGTATTAGGGTTGTCCTTTCACCAAACTAGTATTTTATCCGTATATATCATATTCACACAGCAAATAATCATGACAATTACATCCCCAAAATTTATACATATGCGGTATTTTCTAGAGTACACAATTTCAACATACATAGTGTATACAAGCAAACATGTATTACGGCGATTCCTTTCGCCAAACAGGTATTTTATCCATATACTATATAATCATACAACAATTAATCATGGCAAACACGTTTCCAAAATGTGTACATATACAATATTTCTACGTATACCTAGAGTATGTAAAATTCCATATTTTGCATCTTTAATCGAAACAGGAAACGGGAAGCACTTTGTACATGTGCAAATACCTGCAGATCATGAATCTATCATTATCTGACATTGAAAGCGTTGAAAACCGTAACCTATACACCTAAAGTCCTCACCTTACACCTTAGGATTGCAACGAATCAGCTAGGTTCGTTAGGCTTCTGTAACCGGCGATTTTGTAGCCTAAAGAGTGAAACCGGTTAGCTATTTCATAACCTATAACCTTCACACTCTTAAACAAATCTAGGGTTAGGGTTTCTTATCTTAAAATGGAGTCGGTATCGCCGGAAAAGTGGCAAGGAAGGGGTGGTGCAGCCCGTGTGGTGGTCGAAAGCAGTAGGAGGAAGATTCTCCCACAACTCTTAAGCTTTCTCTCTCTTTTTCCCTCTTCTTCTTTGGGTTTTATCCCAAATTCGTATGGCTGTGAGAGGGGCTGCCCCAAGGTCCTTATATAGCCTAAAAACTCTCCGGTATAGACTTATGTTCAAGGTATACTTACTTTATAATCAAATCGGCATTGTTCCAGCTCAAAAGAGGGTTTCTGGCGGCACTCCTTGAGCCAAACGTCGGACGTAAGCTCTCTAACCTTGGATCTACGTGGGGTTATGTTTTCATCTCGGTCGGAATCCCATATCACGCGTGGCGGACATTTTCAGTTCAACGGTCAGTGGGCCCTGATCCGAAATTCCAAGTACATGTAAATGTTCCTGAAATTTTTCCTGATCCGAGGGTGTATTTGGGTCAGATTCTGACGGTCTAGTTGCTTATAAAATGTATGCAAGCGATACGTGCCCGATCACTATTCAAGATATTTATTTTGTAAAGAAAATAGGAGTTTTCACACTCCCTCGCTCCGGACTCGAGCAACGGCCGTGGGACATCGTCTGGACTTGATTTCTGAGATGGTGTCAAGCCCAGCGAGGCGGTCCTAGTTCCTTAACTTCGTGTTAATCGGACTTCCGACGTGCGGTCCAGATCCGATACGGAGTTTCGAGATGCTCCCGTGATCAGCCGGGTAATGAGATTGATCCTAGGTTTTTGGGTAACCTAGCGTCAATGATTATACAACTTTTGGGCCTTGCAGATCGTATTTAAAGCGATTCCAACGGATTTCATGGCTAATCTAGTTTAGCACTTAGTTAACTTTGTTAAATTTCTAAAGGATTTAATCCTAAGTGATTTCTGGTCGAGGTGATACTCGAACCCTTGTACGGAAATTTACGGGTCGTTACACATAACCCTTCCTCGCTTCGGCAACCCCGATATGAAATCCATAGAGATGAAGTTCCACTTCCTTTCAGCTATGGGCATGGGCTGAAGCAGTCCAGGAGGATGGCGATGTTCAGCCTTGACCTGCTGGCACGTGAGACAACGGGATACATAATCTACTATGTTGAGCTTCATGTTGTCCCACCAGTACGATCTCTTCATATCTCGATACGTCTTCGTGCTTCTAGGATGCATTGCAAGCTTCGATTGTGGGCAGCCTCGAGAATCTCCTATCTCAAGTCATGAATGTCTGAGACGCATAAGCGACCACGATATCGTAGGCCCCCATCTGTGCCAACTCTCCACTCGGAGTCCTCGTCATCGCTAGCTTGCTCTCGAAGCTCAGACAATCGCGCATCGCCTTTCTGGGCTTCGATAATTCTGTCATCAATAAGTGGCGACACCCGAATGTGCTCGACACACTCAAATGGCTCCTCCACGATGAGTTTTTGCTCGAAGTCTCGCATGAACTCTACCATATCCCACTCTGCTATCATCAGCGGAGCCACAAATACTATAGCCTTCTTGTGGCTCAACGCGTCTGCCACAAGGTTGGCCTTGCCAGAATGGTAGGAAACCTTGAACTTAAAGTCCTTCAAGGTCTCCATCCATCGCCGCTACCTCATATTCAGGTCCCTCTAAGTGAATATATAGCGAAGGCTTTTGTGGTCGTAGAAAAGCTCGAACTCCTCTTCGTAGAGGTAATGTCTCCAGAGCTTTAATGCAAATATGACCGCTGCTAACTCGAGGTCATGCGTAGGGTAATTCTTCTCATGTTTCCTCAACTGTCTCGAGGCATATGCAATCACCCTATCCTTCTACATAAGGACACAGCCCAAACCAACCCGAGACGCGTCGGTGTATATTGTATACTTGACCCCTTGCTCTGACAATACTAGCACAGGGGCGGACGTCAGTATGTCCTTCAGCTCCTGAAAAGCTGCTTCCCCCTTCTCATTCCAGGCGAACTTCAGATCCTTCCGTGTCAACTGAGACAACGATCTGGCTATCTTCGAGAAATCCCGAATGAATCATTGGTAGTACCCCGCCAGACCAAGAAAACTCCTCACCTCAGTAACCGAACCAAGCTACTTCCAGTCTTGAACCATGGCCACCTTAACAAGGTCCACCGCTATCCCTTCCTTGGACACCACATGTCTCAAGAACTTGACTTCCTCTTTCCAGAAGTCGTACTTCTTGTACTGTGTGAACAACTGGTTCTTCCTCAGAGTATCTAAGACTGCTTGTAGGTGTTCCTCGTGCTCTTCCCGACTCGCAGAGTATATTAGGATGTCATCGATAAACATGATGACAAATCGGTATAGAAATGGCCGAAATACCCGGCTCATCAAATCTATGAACACGGCCGGCGCATTCGTAAGACCGAACGACATCACGAGGAACTCATAATGCCCAAAACTGGTCCTAAAGGTCGTCTTCTGCACGTCCTCATCCCTGACGCGCAACTGATGATACTCTAACTGTAAATCAATCTTCGAGAAGTATCGCGCCCCTTTCAACTTATCAAACAGATCGTTAATCCTAGGCAAAGGATACTTGTTCTTCACGGTCAATTGGTTCAACATGCGGTAATCAATACATAATCGTAGCGACCCATCCTTCTTCTTGACAAACAACACAGGTACTCCCCAAGGAGACAGACCGGGTCATTTGAATCCCTTCTCTACCAGCTCATCAATTTGTTTCCTCAGTTCCTTCATCTCATATGGAGACATCCGATACATAGGTAATGAAATGGGGGTCGCACCAGGCACAAGATCAATAGTAAAATCGATCTCGCGTCGAGTAGGTAATTCAGGGATCTTCCTGAACACATCCTCAAATTCCCGAACTACTGGCATGTTCCTTAACGTTGGCCCATCAACATGCTCTAGTAAAGTAGTGTAACATCCAACATGACATGGCCAAGTAACCTGCACTGGAAAGGTAAAGACCGTGCCGTCAGGTCCGTTGGCTGTCACGATCCGATTATAGCAATCAATCTCTACCTTCATCTCGGTGAGCCAGTCCATACCGAGGATAATGTCATAGTGCCATAGTGGGGCGACAATGAGGTCAAAGACTATTGTCCTGCTACCCAAGTCTACTGAGCAACCCTCACACGTCCGTGTGACATCCGAAAAAGTCCCTGTAGCAGTAGTGAGTCTTACTCCCTTCGTGGGAGTAGTATGTAAAGCTAGATGCTTAACTGCCGCATAGGAAATGATGGAGGTAGTGGACCCAGTGTCCACTAATAAGAAGATAGGAGTACATTAGACATATGCAGTGACCTCGAAGGCCATAGGTGTTGAAGGTGCTGTCTCTGGCTCTTCCACTGTAAGTGCATGAACGTGTGCCTATTGAGGTCGGTTGGACTGAGGCACCATAGGTCGCTGAGGCGGCCTAAATCGAGGTCCAGGGGGCCTGAAGGATGGATGTGCAAGTGCTGTCTGTAGGGGTGAAGTCGATAGAGCCTGAGGGCCAGGGCGGTCGATTTTCTGCGGCGGTGAAAACCCATTGTCTCTCATACGTGCAAAACAGCTCTCTGCAGCATGACCTGGTCTCCCACAGTAAGTGCATGTCACACCCGGGCGCCTCATCGGAACTATTGGCGCAGTAATCCTGGGAGGAGAGTCGGTATGAGGCCTCTTGCCGAAGAAAGGCCTGTTCGGCATATCCGATCGTGGTCTAGTAACCATAGTCCCACGAGAACATGTCAATCGATCCCCGTCCTGCTATGCCCTGATAGACATGTGTACTAGCTCAGCATAGGAGGGTATACTATCACAACACATCTTTGACCGAATGTCAGGTCGTAGGCCCTGGGAGAAACGCCGCATCCGCATCTGCGCGTCAGTAAGTATAGTAGGGATGTATCTGCCCAACTCTGTAAACCGGTGCTCGTACTCTATCACTGTCATGCCTCCCTGTCTGAGGCGCAAGAACTCATTCTCCTTCTTGTGCCGGTACGTCTGGGGATAGTACTTCTCGTGAAAGTGGAACTCAAAAGCTACCCATGTCCATATATAGCCAACTGCAACTGTCCGCAAAACACTATCCTACCACAAGCTAGCCTCCTTTTCAAACATAAAGGTGGCCAACTCGACTTGCTCCTGCTCTGTACAATGTAGCATCCTCAGCATCTTGGAGATGCGGTCGAGCCAACATTCGGCTTCCTCGGGTCTGTGAGAACTCGTAAAGGTAGGAGGCCTTAAGCATTGGAATCGCTCGAGGAGACCACTCGTACCCAGATTCCCCGTAGGGTATCCAATAGGTGCAGGGGGAGGCACACCCTCATCCTGAGCAGAAGGCCCTACGGTCTCAGTAGGGTGTACAGATGGTGCAGGTGGAGTCAAACTTCCACTTTAAGCTAGGGCCCCTGCAATAGTAGCTAAGAGCTGTTGGTGCTGCTGGTGCATCACCGTCATCAACTGCTCCAACCTATCCATAGGTGGGGCTGACTGAGGCACATGCTGCGTCGAATAAGACGCACGGTTCTGCTCACGAACCGGTGGTGTGTACAGTGGCGGTCCAACTATAAGACCAATAAAAGGCTGAGACTCAGGTATAGTCTCACGAACCGGGCCCAAACTAGGGTCAGTACGACCATCACTCTGGGGAGGTGCTTGATCCATCGAACTAGTAAGTGCGAGGCATACCGTGCTCCGCTTGACCTTCCGTGGCATGCCCTATATGACATAGGGTGCAATTTGTGTAAGATGTAGCATAACAATACACAATCCTTTAAGCATTCTACACACTTCATAGTAAAAGGGACTGCATGCATTTCATTCACCAAAATTTGTCATAATACATGAAATACAGAGTTACATGAATCATGACAGAAGATGCACGTGAGCTAATACAACCAAAGCTTCAAACACTGAAAACATTCTACTAACTACTACACTACTAGGACCATCAACATAAACACAAACAGAACCTAAAGCAGTAACCAAAATAAGTTGCAAGACAATGGCATGGATGACTAGGCATCCGAATCTGGCGACGAAGGAGGGGCGCCCTTATCTTGCAAGCAGCAAAGGATAGACTTGAAAGTGCGAGTCACCTTCTTAAACTTGTGCTTCACGAGGCCTCGAAGATCCATAAGATCCTGTCGTAGGACAGCCTGACCCTCTTCAAGTCGACCTAAATGGGCATCCTTATCAGCCCAATCAGTGTCTTGCTCCGGTGGCATAGGACGAGAGCTTTCCTCTGTATCCTGGGCCTCCTCTTCTTCTTCCTGTTCATCATCTATCTCTTCCCTGCTTTCCTCCTCGCTTTCATACTCCTCACTAGCCGTCTCATCCTCACTCTCATCAAGTCGGGCTTGCCACTGCCATGGCCCGATTTTCATCTGATTGAGAGTAGTTTCGTCGATGAATTGTTGCGGTATAGGGAGTTCTGCACCAAGACTGTTGCCGAACTCGCGTGCACTCTTGCATATAAGCCGACTGAAGGGGAGCGAATCAGTCATTCTATTGGAGCGTGCGGTAAGAACTATCTGTCTCAAAACATACGTAGGCACGCACAACTTCTCTCCCAGCCTCGCTTGGTATAAAAAATCTACCATCAGGCGTGTGCACTCACTGCAATTGCCCCACCTGGGGTACACGTTAAACGTGCAGATATGGTGGAGTAGGCAGAAATCATCCGTCATGTTTGACGCCAGGAGGCTATTGTTTGGCTGCCATTGAACCAGTCGACCACAAAGGGAACGCGTACGACGATCCCTTTCACGTGCACTCTTCAGATTCATCTCGCTCGCGTGAACTTGGCCAAGCGGTATTCCCAGGAGTCGAGCTATCAGGTCAGCGTCAATTGTGGCCTCCCGACCTCTTCCCGCGGGAATCTTGAACTACAAGGGCTCCAATGTAGGCTCTTGAATGTGGGCAAAGAAAGCTCGGACAGTACCTACATTCGCACGATATTTTTCCTCAAACACAGGGCCCCACCCAGCTTCACCCAGGCGCTCCAATAACAGATACTCCCCAAAGAGCTGCCCATTCGCCTGAGCTTCAAAAAGGACCCTATGGCCTGCATATCTTCCATAGGACAATTTCGCCAGTAGAGCTCTTGGGCGAGGAGCCTGGGGGATCGAGGTCCCGCTTAGTCTGTACCTCACGTTCAATGCCCGTGTTTGCGGTGGCGCCTCTCGGTCTCCTTGAACGAGTGGGACGATTAGGCCCGACTTCATCCACGGCACCCTTTCTCTTTCTCATGAAAGAAAGAATGGTGGAAATTGAGAAAATGGCCGTAATAACCTCGAATAGAGCCATGGAAAAGTGAAAGGAGAAAATGGTTGGAGTCTTTAGGTCTTCACGGATTTGAGCCTCCAATGAGGGTGTAAAGGCTCAAATGAAAGGGGATAAAAAAGAAAATGAAGAGATGAGATGGGTGAGTAGGTTTACAAGAATTTGAGACTCAAATAGGGGGTTTAAGAGCTCAAATGAGAGAGAATGGAGAGATAGGCAGCAATGGAGAAGGGTTTACACGAAAATGGAGGGAGATGGGCTTGGAGGGGCGATTTGAGAGGAGATTTGGAGGTTTTCTTGAGAAAAAGGAACCTTGGAGGGATAGGTTGTGAAGGAGGGGTGACCTAGAAGAGGTTTAAATCCAAACCCCGTGCACAAGTGGGCCACACAACCCCCAAAACATGATCGGCCCGCCCGTCTGGGCCCGTTAGGGGGTGAGGCCTCGCCGGTCTCTGGACCTTCTGGCGAGGGCTCGCCCATGGGGTGAGGTCCTCCTGCTCCCTGGGTCCCAAAAAAGTGTGGGGCCCACCTTGAGTCCCTCTAGATAGGTTCCATTAGGCTCCCGACTCCGGTTTGCTTCATTTCGACTCCTTTCGGGCATGATTCTGATGTACCGCTGTACATAGGAATTTTTTAAGGCTGGTATGGGGTAATTTGCGGTCTAGACCCGTCGTTTGACGGTCTAGGAGTGATCCTGGGTCGCTTTAAGTGATCATGGGAGAATACGGACCCGATCTTGGCGATCATTTTTGCTAAACTTCGCTAATTGGTGAAACCAGGACTCCTATGACTGTGTCTATATTTTCTCGCACCCACCTAAGTTGAATTTCTGCCTCAGCGTACGATGTGTGACCATAACCCAGGTCCGATTTAATCCAAATCATGCTCTGATACCAACTTGTAACGCCATGAAAATCAGGGTCGAGTAGCAACTCAACTCCCGAGTTCCAAAACATCACTTTGCAACATATATGCTTATGATTAAATGTTGTCTCTGTTATTGCAATAATCATGGTGGGATTATACTAAAATAGTAATTCATACTCCAGATCAAGTTGTAAAACGCAAGCGGAAGACTGAAAGACATAAATAAACGTATATAAGTCAAAAGATCACGATCGGTCTCCAGAGTATGACTACATCATTGAGTCACCATATACATATAATAGTCTCAAAATCAAAATGTCAAAACAGTACAACTACAATGATAATCCCTGTAGCCCCGTCGATCCAGATAGCCTAAACGAAGTCGTCGGAGAACTGTATATAAAAGAACTCGTCCTGATCATCGTAGTAGTCAGGCTCTGCCTCCTGAGTCGCATCAGCATCTACATCTAAGACATAGTCTGGTGGGTGTTCAGAACACCATCCCAGAACGTGGGAGTGAGTGATCAACTCAGTGGAATCATAGAGCAAAGGTTAACAAGTTATCAATTCAGTCAAGCAGTAATGATAAAGCATACAATCAAATAATCCTAGATACTCTTATTAATGCAAGGATGAAATGTAGTCATGATGCATGCCCTCGCCTATACTCCCTCGTGCGACACCATCTTACGGTCGTGGCATGCTTTCTTCCCTCTGTGCTCTTCAACCCGGGGCACATACAGTGCAATGTTATGAGCGTGATTACCAAGTTTTTATTAATCTTTTTCATACAGCAGGGTTAGGAAACTAAGGTACCTCCCTTATATCATTCCCAAACAAGGATCCATTCTAGGGTCGTCAGTCTTAATAAATTTCATACGATGTTGCGATTCTAGGTCGCTGCACTGGGCTCGTCGCCAAATCAGTACAGGCCTAGTGTATACTCTGATTACTACGGAAAGGCTCGTCGCCTCTACGCAGGTTCAGAGTATGCTCGAGGTCACTACAAAGGGCTCGTCACCAAATCAGTGTAGGTCGACAGCTTGAATACAGTGTCCCATACCACCGTATTCGGATCACGAGTCTGAGTTGCTCACTGGTCACTACGGGGAGGCTCGTTGCCCCAGCGTAGGCCGACAGCTCGACCACGGTGTCCCATACGACCATGTCTGGCTCATGAGTATTAGCGGATCAAGGTACCAAGGTTGAACGGGGTTTCACTGGTGAGTTCGGTACGTTAGGTTCAAACAATAGCGTCCATACATGGTGAACATACAATAGGAAAATCGGGTTACTTGGCGAGCTCGACTAATATGAGCGCACCTGAAGTTGATCGACATGGAGTGCGTAAACACTCCGTGTGGCCTAACCACTGCCAACAACTCTACTACGACTCGGGTTCGTCAAACACGTCTTACGTGGTAAATGAATCTCAGCCACGAACTCAAAGCCTGTTACCGATTGCCTGGATTATACTGTAGTCCCAAACACATTCAATCCTTAACCAGTAACCAAGTAGTTCAAACATGTTAACAAGCATGTTATAACACACAACTTAAACAGGAAATCCAAACACATACATATCATAAGTGATTAAACTAAACAACTTGCATGGAGGAAATCATACACATCTCTAAGGTAGTTGAGAATCATATCTCAACACCCACCTAAAGCACTATCTTCTAAGTACTTACTCAACAAGCATTTGCACAAACACTTAGACTGCGCTTATTAACATACATAACGCATGTTAGCCAAAACATATATTAGGGCGAATCCTTTTGTCAAGTAGTTATTACACGTATAACTAACATATACACACAGTAATTAATCATCGCAAACACACTTTCATATTTTGTACGTATACGGTATTTCTACAAATACACAGAATACGCTAAACGCCACAAATTGCATATATAACTGAATCGCAAAATGAACATCGCATTTTGCATGTGAAATAACACCCACATCAGGAATCTATCATTATCTGACATTGAAAGCTTTGAAAACCATAACCTATACGTCTATAGTCTGCACCTTACGCCATAGAAGCGTAATGAATTCAGTTCGTTCACCAACGCGTCGTCTAAGGAACAACGACAACCTATTACATAAAATAGGTTAGCTATTTCACCCTTTCAACTATTAGAAATCCTACAACGGATTAGGGTTAGGTTTTCTTACCTAAGAACGGGATCGGTATCGTCGGTAGTGTGCTACGGAAGTTGTGGTAAGGCACGTGGAGTAGCAGGGATCGAATCCCAGGAGTGACTCCAACTTCTCTCTCTTTACTCTCTTCTCTCTCCTAGGGTTTTTACCAAATTCGTATGGAGTGAATGAGAGAGGGTTTAAGGTCCTTTTATAGGTCTAAAACTGATGGGAATGACCCTAAGGCCAAGGTATACTTAGGTTATGTCCAAAGAGCATTTGTTTCAGCTCAACGGAACACTTCCGGAGCCCCCCCTTGAGCCAAAGGTCGGACTTAAGCTTCCTAACCATGGATCTAGCTCGAGTTAAGTTTTCAATCCGATCGGATTTACAGATCGCCCGTGGCGGACCGGTTTCAATTCAACGGTCCACGATCACCGATCAGGGCCACAAGTACACTGACCTGTGTATGAAATTTCTCCTGATCCGAGGGTGTATTTGGGTCAGATTCTGACGGTCTGAATCCTTATATTCGGCCCGCAAGCGACAAGTCTCAGATTACTTAAATTAGATTTAATTTTTAAAGGAAACCACGTTTTCTCACACTCTTCGCTCCAAATCCGATACGGAGTTTCAATGTGCTCCTGAGAGCAACTGTGTAATGAGATTGATCCTAGATTTTAGGGTACCCTAGCGTCAATGATTCTACAAGTTTTGGGTCTTGCAGATCGTATTTAAAGTGATTCAAGCGGATTTCACAGCCAATCTAGTTTAGCACTTAGTTAAATTTATCTAATTCCTAAAGGATTTGATCCTGAGCGATTTCTGCCTGAGGTGGTACTCGGGTCTTTGTACGGAATTTTTTGAGTCATTACAGACTGCATAACATCATGATACATGCCCATACGCATCATCTGCATGTTTGTTATGAGATGTGGTTGACCATTGCATATGTCATTGGGCAGATTATTATGAGACTCCTGATAGGCGGAGATTATTTTACATGTGCGCATGGTATGCGTAGTATGGATGCATGACTGGATTGTATGACTCATGCATCTTAAATTGTGTGTTGAGATTACTATACGCCCTAGCGACATCAGGGCCGTAGCCTCCACAGGCATATCGTGGATGGTCAGATGGGACACCAAAAATCTGTTCTAGCATCAGGCTTCCATAGATAGCCCTGGGTGAAAATCCCTAAACCCTCTTGGTACTAGAGGACGCCCCAACGTTGAGAACGAGTGGATACATGAGCACCCAAGTGTCGAATACCAGGAGGCCGGGTTTCCCATTATGTCGTGGTAGGTTGGGAGGGAGTGTGGCCTCACCCGCCTGAGCGTAGGGGGCATTACTAGGCTGAGTTTTGAAAGTACACCTGCTAGAGCCCTGGTTTGTCAAGTTACGTGAATGGTGGGTCAGACTATCTACAAAGCTTTATAGGAAGAACAATTCAAGTGTCTGCCTCATTCGGATGTGTGGAAGCTCACCATAAGTAAATCATAGCCTCACATCCCATGTCCCAAAACACCAGGTGATTAAAATCCTTAAAACAAGATAGACATCTTAGGGTTTTTAAGGTGAGAAAACTTTTTTCAAATAGGAAAATCTGTAAGCTTTTCTCGCCTTATCGATTTTATCGATGCACCCTCGATATGATCGACCTGCACTGTCTATGTCCTCGATACCTTAACGATATATCGATGAGAGGACCAAAAATGTCCAGCAACTAAATAATCATCTGGACGGATTTATCGATGTATCGATACACCTATCGATATCATCGATAAAAGCACTAAATATGTCCAGCAACTTCACAACATATCTGGACGAATTATCGATGTATCGATACACCTATCGATATCATCGACATTCAAATCTTGAGTCCATCGGGAGTGGCTCGATAAGATCGACAGGCAGATTTCCAGCGGCCCTATTTTTCAATGAAAATCTCAAAATCCTTCGATATATCGATGACTGTCCGATATGATCTGAATTCAAATATCGATAAGATCGGAGGTACATCGATGATATCGATAGTGGGCGCACATTTCTTACAGCAGATATTTCAGGTTGTTCTTACCAATGATTGGGGCCCCTTCGATATAATCGATATTCAAATATTGATGATATCGACACTAGATCGATTGCATCGAACAAAGCCATAAATTTTCCAGTAAGCTCAAGATAAATCAGCTAGATTTATCGATACCTCGACTCTGATCTCGATATCATCGACATTCAAATTTCAATGATATCGATGGTTCCCCGATCAATCTTGAAATCCTGAAATATTTCAAAGTCAAGTCTCTCTCATTTTTCAAGTGTCAATGGATCGAACCTGTCATCGATGGAATTGGAGTTCGAAATCCGATGACATCGATAATAGCTTTGATTCATCGACCAATTGGCAAGAAGTTTCAGAAGCGTATAACATTGAGTCCGAGTCATCGAGCAGACCATCAATGCTATCGAGAGTATACGCTCGATGATATCGAACTCTGTCATAAATGTGACCGTTTTATATCCGTTAGAACTTTTTACCTATATATAGAGGACTTGTCTTTTGTTGCTGTGAGAGAAAGTAGAGAGAGCTTTTGTGTGTTTCAACTCATATCTTATATCTAAAGCCCTTTCTCTCAAGGGAGTTTATCCTCAAATCCACCCTCATCATTGATATTCAATAGAGTGGATTGGGGAATGAACTTTCGCATTCAAGGATCCTCTAGCTACTACCTTAATAGCAAATCATTATGCTGGGATGCCTTGAATGCATAGGATTAGAGCTACTCTATCTTTCTAATAGGAAAATCTTTAAAGAGTAGGATTACATCTTCACCTTGACCCAACCCTAAGCCTAGTCTTGGTATATCTTTTGTGTTGCGGGTCAAGGGAGCAGAAGACTCTTCGTCAACAAGGAGGAGGAGATCTTCAGCGTTGTGCTTAATGGGACTCATCAACTTATTTGTAAGTATCTAGAGTCCAGAAGACACTTGTGATCATTCCCTTATAGGATTAGGTCTTAAGTGGTTCTCACCTTTTGAAGTTCTTAAGGAGGCCTCCGGCGGGTGTGTACATGGTGGGTGCGTTGTGTGGACCCTTGCTCTGTGGAGAGCATAAACATCTGGTTAGGAGTGAACCAGTAAAACTCCCAGGTGCATTGTGTGGACCCTTGCTCTATGGAGAGCATAAACATCTGGTTAGGAGTGAACCAGTAAAACTCCAGGGTTAGAGGTGAACCGAGTAGAAACCTCTGTGTAAAGGTTGAAGGTGAACCTGATTTAAAAACTTAGGTTTGAGGTGAACCCTGGGAAACCTCCCTAGTGAAATCCGGTACACTCAAGGGTTGAGTGCGGCAGCCGGGAGTGGAGTAGACAAGTAGTCGAACCACTATAAAAATGACTGTGTCTGTGATTGATTCTTATGCTTGATCATTTATGTGATTATGTTAACTGAATTCATATCTGCTCACACTTCACACACAGTCACATCCATCATAGACTATAATTGCTTCATGCTTATTATTTGAATAGTTCTTTAATTGGATCCTCTACTAGGCTTGGAAGCCATTTGAGTTACGTTTGAGTAATCCTGAAAATTGCATTGTTAGGATTAGAGTGATAGGATTTTTAATAACTCGTAAATCTTTAAAAAGTCCTATTCACCCCCCTCTAGGACATATTGACATATTCCAACTTCAACTCAAGCAGTCTTCGCCGCTATTTCAATTGGTATTAAAGAGGGTATCACTTTAAGGGCTTCACCGCCTAGAGAGTGATCTTGACTGAAGTTGGAAATATGGCCAAAGGAGAGGGTTCATCAGTCACCAGGCCTCCAGTATTTGACGGCTCAAATTATGCATTCTGGAAGGCTAGGATGCACTACTTTCTGAGATCTTTGGATCATGACGTTTGGATATAGTTGAAAGTGGATATGTGCCACCTATTGAACAAATTGTACTTGATAGTGGCACAACAATCACAAGGCCCAAACCCAAAGAAAAGTGGACAACATTCAACAAAGAAAGGCAAACATCTGAAGCCAAGGCTAGTTATGAATGCTATCTACTGTGTCGTGTCCCAGGATATTTTTAATCAGATAAGTATGTGTGGGACATCCAAGGAAGCATGGGATTTATTGGAAACAACTCATGAAGGCACAAGCACTGTGAAGCGATCCAAACTTCAACTCCTGACTTCATAGTTCGAAAGTCTTAGAATGGAAGAGCATGAGACATTTATGGAGTTTTTCACCAAATTGAACATCATTTGCAACTTCATGGGTGGATTGGGAGAAAAAGTTCCGGTACCGAAAATTTGTAGGAAAATTCTAAGATCTCTATTGGAACGGTTTAGTCCCAAGGTTACAACAATTGAGGAGTGTAGGAACATAAATGAAATGAAGGTAGAAGAACTGGTAGGTTCCCTACAAACTTTTGAACTACACTTCACTCAATCCCAAAAATCCAAAAACACTGTCCTAAAAATTTAAAGAAAATAACTCATGAGGACAGTGAAAGTGAAGAGGAAGATGAAGATGAAGAAGTGGCCTTGCTGGCACAAAAATTCAGGAGATTCTTTCAAAAGAATCGCGGCCATCCCTCTAGAGGAAGAAAGGTGAACAACAAACTTCCTGCAGTCAAATTTGGTAAAAGGATCAAAGAACCACAATGCTATGCCTGTCAGGAGCATGGACACCTATCAACCGAATGCCCAAACAGAAGAACCAAGGGCAAGGCAATGGCCGCCGCGTGGGATGATACTGAGGAGTCAAATTCAGAATCCAGTGACTCAGAGAGTGATGGAGGTCACAAATCTGTAAAAATTCTCATGGTCTCCACTACTCAAATCATTCCCACAAAATCTGAAAATCAAGAGAGAACAGCAAGCCATGGAATCATCCTCATCCGACAGTGGAAAAGAAGAGGAAGAAATCAAAAGGAATAAATTGCAAGATGCTTATAATCAACTTTATATTCATAGCATCAACACTCTCAAAAGACTGGGAATATCTGAGAACAAGAGCCAAGTGCTGCAAAGAGATTTGGATAAAACTTTAGAAATCAATCACATCTAATCAATAATTTACAGCAATATCACTCAGATAATGATAGACTCGAACAAGTCAATATCCTTCTTAAAAGCGAGTCTGAAAAATTGAACAAACAGATTGAACTGCTAAAAGATAAAAATATTCTTCTTCAAAATGAAAATCATACACTCCTGTTTGATCTGGAAGAATCCAAGAAGATAGCCAAGATAAACTACAAGTTTTCCCAGAGTGGTGAAAAGCTAGAAAAACTGTTAGGAATGGGAAGACCTAGAAAGGATAAAAGCGGTCTTGGATATGAAAAACATAAATCAAAGACTGGAAATGCAGCTCCCAGAACTGAAAAATCTGCTGCTTCTGGAAGCAAAACCAGAACAACTCCAACATGTTATTTGTGTGGTGATTTAGGTCATTATAATTTTGAATGCATAACTCCTAGGAGGACTCAACCTAACTCTGGTCAGAACGTCAACCAGAGAAATACAGAACTTTAAGAGTCCTCTTAAGGATATGGATAGAAGCAATGCCCCTGCATCACCACCCAAATCAATTAATAAAGTACAATAGGTAAGAAAGAATTAGTTCAGATCATTTATCAGAATCTGAACCTGCGCTAAAATGAGAAAATACTTTTTGCCGAGCTTAAAATGATGTATCTGAGGTTTTTCACCTTCATTTTTTGTATAAACATTCAAATGTTTATAATTTTGTCTTGTACATAATTGTACAAAATTTTGTTGTATACTGATACGCTATAAGTATACATGAAGGAATGTCTAAAGTCTTAAGTGTTGAAAAGGCTTAACCTTGATTTGACTGTTATATGAATTTTTGATCAAATCGATAAGCAGTCGATATCATTGATATCACTTCAGAAGTTGAAAAGGCGCGTGATCGGGAATAATATCGTAGGCAGGATCGATGAATTCGATAATGGACTCGATATCATCGAAACAAGTATCGATCATATCGACGAATGCTGCCCGATATAAGTCAGAGGAGAACAAAAAGGGGTTTCTGTCTCAAGGGTTTTGTGCTCTCCCCATTGCTCGATCTGCTTGACCAAACCACTGGAGCCATGTCGGACTACTCAAATATTTGACAAATCAGGTAATGCCCTTCTAACACGTCAAGAGTCCATTCTCTTTTGGGTATTTGTCATTTTTGTCAGGTTATTGTCGTCCTTCCTAAAAAATCATTCGAGATTCCATTTGTCCATATGGGAAAGGACAAAGGGAAAATATCCGAACAGGGGGAATCTTCGAAAACCTCCCGACAAAAGGCGCTTGCCACTAAGGCTAAAGCAAATGCTCCTGAACGTGGGATCCCCACAAGGCAACGCTCACAATATCGTGGGTCCCAGTCGGAAGGGCAGGCACCTCCACCTGCGCAAATCAATCCCGTCTTAACAAGATTTGCAGGAAGGAAAGTCATTCCCGAAAGGAAAGTCGACAGAAGCTGCTTAATTCCATATAATCTGGAACCTCTATTTGTGGCCATAGATTGGTCACCAATTTAGATTGGTCACTAGTTCTCAACTTTGGAGGATCATATCAGCTTGAACGAACTTACCAATTCCTTGCTGCTTGCCATTCACCAACATCCGATCCTCCTTCCATCTCCGTCACTGTAGATGGTGATGATGTGCTGATCACTCCAGGGTCTGTTGCAGGAATATTCAATCTTATCCTATCCCCTGTAGGAATCCCTGATATGGACATGGAAGATTTTGAAGTTCGGTCCAATGTCACTAAATTTCTCTGTCATAATCGTGATGTCGAGTGGTACCAAGGAAATGCTTTGAAAGTCAAGTTCATGGAACCACGTTATCGAGTCATGCATGGTATTCTTGCTTCAAATATTTACTCTAGAGGCTCCAACAGAGCTGATCTCACTGGCTTCATGACTATGATAATCTATTCAATCACCGCTGGAGTCAAGATCTGTCTGCCTACCCTGATTGTATATTAGCTAGTGTATGCTTTTCATAAGGCCAGGGACATTCTCCTGCCATATCCTTAGATCATCAATACAATCTGTAATGTCATAGGATTCCAAACCACAAATGATCCAGTTCTTCCTCTCCAATTCTTCAACAAAAGCAACATCCAAAGGATGGATCTGGTGTTTCACAAATATCCTGAGGAGCCCTTGGAGGAAGGAATCCAAGTTGAGGGAGAAGATAGGGCTGGAGACGCTTCTATGAAAGGGGCCGGGATGACCGAAGAAGATGCCTCTAGACCGCACCACGCTCCATCAACATCGACATCTGGGCATGCAAAGAGGTTCAAGCTCCAGTCAGACAAGCTTGGCGCTATTCAGCACGATGTCTCTCAGCTCAGGGAGTCAATGAATTAAAGATTTACTATCCTGTAACGGATGGTGCTAAGCGTGCAGCAAACTGTCCAACAATTGGTGGACGTGATAACATGTCGCCGGGACGATACAGCACCATCCCACTCCGCTCCATGATGATGTTCACTGCATGCTATCACATACACTCTACTTATATCTCTACGTACGAATATTAATATCTTTTTGAATATTCTACGTCTTTATGAGTGTATGTGATAACTAACCACTCTGGAGATTCTGACGTTTTTTTATGACCATGAAAGGTTTTGTCCTGATTATTGTTTGTTTGGTTTGGTTGGGATAATTTTTAAATCCACTGCTGTCTATGGCAGTATAGAGTTGGATATTTTGGTTTTATCTTGAATATGGCTGAACAGAATTCACATTTTTAATGCCATATTTGTGTTATGTACCCCTGGTTTATCAAGTTATGGAATGCATGAGATGCCTTCAATAAATATTTCAATTGTTATACAACTGCTCTATCTTATTTAATATGCATTCATGAATTCTGAAATTGATGTTTGATTAAATTGTGTTAACTTTTATACATCAATGATCTGCTTCTAACTGATGGGATCCCACATACGATTCAGTCTTCAGTCAATATCACTTGCTATACCTTTGCCAATGACTGACAAAAAGGGGGAGAACATTTACAAACACCCCCAATGGAAATTGTATATTTGTTTAAAGGGTGTTGCAGGTATTAGCAGGAGCAGCTGTACGAAGAAAGGGGGAGTTTTGAAGTAAGGGGGAACAGATACTACTGGTTGTGTACATGGGGTAGAAAAATTGTAAAATTGTGTAAAAACATGTACACACATTTTAGGGTGTGTTTGTATAGAAGTATCTTAGGGTGTTTTGGGTATTTTGTCACGTAATTGACAAAGGGGGAGATTGAAAGTGCACCTGCTAGAGCCCTGGTTTATCAAGTTACGTGAATGGTGGGTCAGACTATCTACAGAGCTCGATAGGAAGAACAATTCAAGCATCTGCCTCATCAGGATGTGTGGAAGCTCACCATAGGTAAATCATAGCCTCACATCCCATGTCCCAAAACACCAGGTGATTAAAACCTTTAAAACAAGATAGACATCTTAGGGTTTTTAAGGTGAGAAAACTTTTTTCAAATAAGAAAATCTGTAAGTTTTTCTCGCCTTGTCGATTTTATCGATGCACCCTCAATATGATCGACCTGCACTGTCGATGTCCTCAATACCTTAACGATATATCGATGAGAGGACCAAAAATATCCAGCAACTAAATAATCATTGGACGGATTTATCGATGTATCGATACACCTATCGACATCATCGATAAAAGCACTAAATATGTCCAGCAACTTCACAACATATCTGGACGAATTATCGATGTATCGATACGCCTATCGATATCATCGACATTCAAATCTTGAGTCCATCGAGAGTGGCTCGATAAGATCAACAGGCAGATTTCCAGCGCCCCTGTTTTTCAATGAAAATCTCAAAATCCTTCGATATATCGATGACCATCCGATATGATCTGAATTTAAATATCGATAAAATCAGAGGTCCATTGATGATATCGATAGTGGGCGTGCATTTCTTACAATAGATATTTCAAGTTGTTCTTAACAATGATCGGGGGCCCTTCGATAGAATCGATATTCAAATATCGATGATATCGACACCAGATCGATTGCATCGAACAAAGCCATAAATTGTCCAGCAAGCTCAAGATAAATCAGCTGGATTTATCAATACCTCGACTCTGATCTCAATATCATCGACATTCAAATTCCGATGATCTCGATGGTTCCCCGATCAATCTTGAAATCCTGAAATATTTCAAAGTCAAGTCTCTCTCATTTTTCAAGTGTCGATGGATCGAACCTATCATCGATGGAATCGGAGTTCGAAATCCGATGACATCGACAATAGCTTCGATTCATCGACCAATTGGCAAGAAGTTTCAGAAGCGTATGACATTGAGTCCGAGTCATCGAGCAGACCATCGATGCTATCGAGAGTATACGCTCGATGATATCGAACTTGCTCGATGATATCGAAATTTGTCATAAATGTGACCGTTTTATATCCGTTAGAACTTTTTGCCTATATATAGAGGACTTGTCTTTTGTTGCTGTGAGAGAAAGTAGAGAGAGCTTTTGTGTGTTTCAACTCATATCTTATATCTAAAGCCCTTTCTCTCAAGGGAGTTCATCCTCCAATCCACCCTCATCATTGATATTCAATAAAGTGGATTGGGGAATGAACTTCCGCATTCAAGGATCCTCCAGCTACTACCTTAATGACAAATCATTATACTGGGATGCCTTGAATGCATAAGATTGGAGCTACTCTATCTTCCTAATAGGAAAATCTTTAGAGAGTAGGATTCCATCTTCACCTTGACCCAACCCTAAGCCTAGTCTTAGTATATCTTTTGTGTTGCGGATCAAGGGAGCAGAAGACTCTTCGTCAACAAGGAGGAGGAGATTGAAAAGGCCTAGCAATTTGTCCTAGAGGGGGGGTGAATAGGACTATGCCAAATAAATATTATAACAGCGGAATTAAAACAATATGATAACCAAAATAAATCACAATGCAGGAAAGTAAAACAACCTTAAAAATCTGATCTTGAGGGATTGATACAAATGTTATTCTAAGGACAACCTTTCACCAAAAACCAGAGTTTATGGTAGGACAACCTTATTTCTAGAAAGATCTTTGTATCAAATCTCAAACCAAAGAGGAATACAGAATTAAGCACAAATTGAAATAAAGTGTAATCACAAATGTATTGTTCTAGGGACAGCCATACACCATAAAAATGGCAGGGCAACCTTGCTGGAACAACTTTAAAGGAAATTTAAATTCAAGTAGATAAAGGAATAGCAGAAAATAAATTCTAAACTATTACAAAATTCTCACAATGCTTGAATTAAATGATTACAACATTCACCACCATACATACATCCCACAAAAGAATAATTAAAGATTAGAAGTATAAATCATTCAACCACAACACAAGGGATTATAGTGGTTCGCCTGTGTGTTCACCAACTGTTAAACAACAGCCACACAGAATGCTACTCCACTCCTAATATCCTCACACAGGGGGATATTAGCGTTCACTAACAAAATAGGTTTTCCCAGGTTCACCAAAAACCTTTACAATTGTGTCTTTGTCTGTGGGCTTACACAATTAAAAAAAACCCCACTTATGAGTTTTCCTGGCTCTCCTCAGATAACCAATACAACAAGATTTTTCCGGCAAATCTTGAAAGAAACCAAAACAGAAAGGAATTTACAATTAAATGTAAAATACCTGATTATCTCCTTCGTTGTAGCAGCCCGGTAGAACCAAGTTAGAGCAGATGATTGAATGTCCAAGTTCAATGTCTAGTACTCAATTACAATGGTTCTAATTCTAATAGATTTTAAATTAAACCAAGTAGGGCTTGCCTTAATTGATTTTGATTCCAAAGAAAGGAAATAACAATTCCTCTTATCAAATTAGATTGGAATAGCAGAAACAAAATCAATTAAATAAAGCTAAAGAAAGAGAGTATAAAAGAAGCACACTTAGCTTAGATGGAGCACAAAATTACTTCTCAGAAGTTTAACAAAATTGGCTTGAATGGATTAATTGATTCGATAATTTCTTCTGAGATTCATGCTCTATTTATAGGTGAGCAGATCGCGTGTTCGACTGGTCTAGAGAGCTCTTCGACTAGTTGAAGCAATAACAGATATTTGAAAATCAGGCGCGATAAGCTTTCACCGTTCTACGACTGGTCGAAGGACTCCTTCGACTGGTCGTAGGTCACCTTCAACTGGTCGAAGGTCTCCTTCGACTGGTCGAAGAACTTAAAATTCATCGCTGGACTTTGAGTCAAAGACTTTCGACTGGTCGAAGATGCAGTCGATACTGTTCCTTCGACTGGTCGAACAGATTCCTAGACTAGTCGAAGCCTAACAGAAATTATCCGATTTTTATAACAAACTTACGACTGATCGAGGAATTTCTTAGACTGGTCGAAGCAACTCTGGGACTAGTCGAAGAAGGCCTAGGACTAGTCAAAGAACAGACCAAACTTATGTAAAATAAACATTCGATTTATGTATCCAAAGTGACCTACTTCTAAGGTCAACCTAAGGTCAGTCAAACCTTAACCATGAAGTAAGGACATTGAAACATTAAGAACTAGTGACCTTGAAGTATGAGCCTTGAAGTCTTGATGTAGTTCAATCTTGAAATCTTGATGTAGCTCAATCTTGAAAGTGTCTTGAGTTCTTTATGAACAACCTTGTACTCTTCTTGAAGTCTTGTAGCTTGAGTCATGTCTTGTGAGTAGTTTTTGCATTCAAGTTTGATCTTTGTACTCGTGAGCTTTGCTTGTTGTGAACTTAGCTTGTTCATGAATGTTGATCTTTGAGAGAGCTTCACTTATGCAAGATATATAACAGTGATTTTGGCACCACAAATTTGACAACAAACAGGGATATAAAATATAGCACTTACAATCTCCCCCTTTGTTAAATTAGTGACAAAACACATAACCAAAATAAAACAACTGGTTAAAGAGATATGAACCAGTTTATATCAACTGGCTTACCTACCTGCAAATCAATATTCAATATTCAACATTCAACATTCAACCAGTTCAAACATACTCCCCCTGAGTAACATAACCAATGCTACTCCTCTCACAATCATATCGTTAAGAATAAACCATTCTCTCCCTTTTTGTCACAATATGACAAAGGAAACAACAATAAAAGAGAACTAAATAAAGGGATATATGAGAGTAAACATGAGGAGTTATGAGATTATAACAAAACAGAGATAGACATACTCAACATATAATTAATATCCAGCATAAAACATAGATAATATCCTACTCAAACTCAGTCAACCAAGTGCTAAGTTAAAAAGTTATTATAGACCAGAAGTCTCATATAAACTAATCAGAATTAGAACCAGATGACGGAGCAGGAATAGAGGGATCAAGTTGGTGCATGCCTTTGTTCAATCGCCTAAGATATTTGCGCATGTACTTGAATTGTAAATCATGAGCAACAAACATGTTTTCCATCTTTACATTTATATTCTATCCTTAGAGAGGAAAAACGAAGTGAGGAAGAAAGCAAAGATCCCCAAATTTTAAGTGATTTCCGAGATCTACGACTGGTCGTGGATATCTACGACCGGTCAAAGGTCGACTGGTCGAGTATACTCACGACTGGTCGAAGAATGTCCAAAAATTCATATTTCTTGCAAATTATTCAAAGATTAGAATTCAATCTAGCAAATATATACACTATGATACAAGTAGGCATAAATAATCATTTCAAAATGCACATGCCAAGATCAAATTTCATCTTTTTGAACCTGCTTTTATCGAGAGGTTTTGTGAAAATGTCAGTTCGTTGATCTTCGGTAGGAATATATTCTAGAGATATAACTTTTTCTTCTACTAATTCCCTTATATAATGAAATGTAATGTCAATGTGCTTAGTACGAGAATGCTGAATAGGATTTTTTGAAATATTTATTGCACTGGAATTATCACAATGCAAAATCATAGAATCCTGTTTAATTCCATAATCTCTTAGCATTCGTTGCATCCAAACAAGCTGTGTACATGCATTACCAGCTGCGATATACTCAGCTTCAGCTGTTGAAAGTGATATAGAATTTTGTTTCTTACTAAACCAAGAAACTAAATAATTTCCAATGTAAAAGCAACCACCACTGGTTGACTTTCTATCATCTAGATTACCAGCCTAATCAGCATCTGAGTACCCAACAAGTTGGACACTAGTCTCATGAGGATACCAGAGACCAAGATTTATAGTACCTGCAACATATCTAATAATCCGCTTAACAACAATCAAGTGAGATTCTTTGGATCATATTGAAATCTTGCGCAAATACTAACACTTAAAGAAATATCAGGTCTACTAGCAGTTAAATATAACAAACTACCAATCATACTCTGATAAAGTTTTGAATCAATATTTTTACCATTATAGTCTTTTGAGAGTTTCAGGGTAGTACTCATAGGAGTATCGAAATTCTTGTCATTCTCAAATCCAAATCTCTTGATTAGATTCAAGGCATACTTAGATTGAGAGATGAATATTCCTTCAGGTTGCTGCTTAACTTGCAAACCAAGAAAATAAGTTAATTCCCCAACCATGCTCATTTCAAACCGTGATTTCATCAAGTCTGCAAACTCAGTAGTCAAGTTAGTACAAGTTGATCCATAGATGATATCATCAACATAAATCTGTATTATTAAGATATGATCATTATGTTTTTTAACAAATAGAGTTTTATCAACAAATCCCATTTGAAAATTGTAACTTAAAAGAAATTTTGTTAGTTTCTCATACCATGCCCTAGGTGCTTGTTTTAATCCATAAAGTGTCTTTTTAAGCCGATACACATGATTAGTATTTTTGGGATCTTCAAAACTCATTGGTTGTTCAACATATACTTCTTCATGTAAAACACCATTTAGAAAAGCACTTTTCACATCCATTTGATATATTTTTATCTTTCTAAAACATGCAATGCATATAAATAGCCTGATAGATTCAAGACATGCTACTGGTGCAAAAGTTTTATCAAAATCAATTCCTTCTATTTGAGTATAACCTTGTACCACTAGTCTAGCCTTGTTTCTAATTATATTTCCACTTTCGTCCGACTTATTTTTGAAAATCCATTTTGTTCCAATGATGTGTTTGTCTTTAGGTCTTGGTACGAGATACCAAACATCATTTCTTACAAATTGATTAAGTTCTTCTTGCATTGCAACAATCCAGTTCTCATCAGCAAGAGCTTCTTTTACATTGGATGGTTCTATTTGGGATTTAAAACATACATAATTACATAAATCCTCAAGTTGTCTACGGGTGCGAACACCAGTGAGAGGGTTTCCAAGAATTTGAGTGGTTGGATGATCTTTAATAGTCCTCAATTCAGATTCAGTCTGATTTGATGAAGTATCGGGTTTATTAATGATTAGAACTTCATCATTATCTGAATTCGAGATTGGCTTATTTAAGTGATCATCAATGCAACATTGATGGATTCTTGAATCACACCAGTCCTTTTGTTCAGAACCCTATAAGCACGACTGTTTAAGGAATATCCTAGAAAAATCCCTTCATCACTCTTTGTATCGAATTTTCTCAAAATTTCACGATCACGTAAAATATAGCATTTGCTGCCAAAAACTCGAAAGTATTTGACAGTAGGCTTTTTGTTGAACCATAATTCGTAAGCCGTTTTATTATTATCTTTGCTAGTATAAACTCGGTTAATAATATAGCAAGCTATATTTACAGCTTCAGACCAAAGATTTTTAGAGAGCTTCATGCTATTCAACATGACATTAGCCATTTCTTGAAGCACCCTATTCTTTCTTTCCACAATTCCATTTTGTTGTGGAGTTTTGGGAGCTGAGAATTCATGTAATATTCCTTGGTCGGTACAGAACTTCTCAAAATTTCTATTCTCAAATTCAAATCCATGATCACTACGAATCTTACTGATTTGAGAAGATTTTTCAGTTTGAATCCTTTTGAGAACTTTTCTTACTTCTTCAAGGGTTTCAGATTTATCCCTTAAGAAGACTACCTAAGTGTATCTGGTAAAGTCATCAACTATTACCAGAATATACTTTTTACCACCACAACTTTCTGTTCTAGTAGGTCCAATTAGATCCATGTGAAGAAGTTCGAGTGGTTTTGATGTGGTATTTGAATTCACCTTTTTGTGTGAGTTCCTTGTTTGTTTGCCTATCTGGCATTCACCACATATTTTATCTAATTTCTGAAGTTTGGGTAAACCTCTTATAAGTTCTTGATTGCTCAATCTATATAAATTTCGATAATGAACATGTCCAAGACGCTTGTGCCATAAATCAGTCTCGTCTGTATGAACCACGTAACATGTTTGATTAGATGAGTTGGATTCGCTAATAATATAGCAATTTTCAGACGTTCTACGTCCAGTTAATATTACAGAACCCTTATTATTTAGTATCTCACAGCTTTGATTAGAGAACCGAACACTATGGTTATTATCACATATTTGAGATATGCTAAGTAAGTTATGTTTTAGGCCTTCAACATATAAAACATTTTTTAAATACAGGAAGATTAAAAAGTTGAACCGTACCTTGGCCTATAATCTTGCAGTTGCTACCATCACCAAATGTGACTGAACCATCAGTCATATCTTTTAGATCCGTGAATAAAGCTTTGTCACCTGTCATATGCCTAGAGCATCCACTGTCTAGGTACCACTTTGAATGACTTGTTGCTTTGAAAGCAATGTGAGCAACCAAGCAGGTGACTTTTGGAACCCATTTCATAACTGTTTTGGGTTTAGGAACATAGTTGGTCTTCTTTTGTTTATAGTTATAAGAATAGCCTATAGAGTTAGATTTTAGGAGCTCCTTGAGTAAATCTACTATCTTTTCAGCTAGTGGATTTCGTTTCTGATTAAAGTTGACATGACTGCTTCCAGATTTTTGAAGAGTTTTTGGATTTTTAGAAAAACCTTGATAAGTATTTTTCCCTTTTGAGTTTGAGGACTCTCCTTTCACAAACATAGGAGGAGTATACTTTTGTTTAGGAGATAAATTTTTATCATAGCCCAGCCCGGATAGATCACCACATTTTCTTGATCCGGATAAGAGTTTTTCTAACTTTGGATCACCTTGGGCATATTTCCATGTGTCCTTTTGACTCAGAAGAGAAGATACTTCCTTTTTGAGATTTTCAATCTCAGATTTCAAATCAACAATTAAAGAATTTTTGAATTCCAAATCGCATTTTGTTTTTTCAAAACAATCTGAAATTTGTGATTTTTCTAAGACAAGTGATTCAAAACATTCTTTGAGTTTAGAAAACTTTTCTTTTTGAAGTTTAAGTTTGACAGCAATTTTACAACTTTCTTTGTATAGGGCATTGTAAACATCTTGAAGATCATCTTCATTTTCATATTCACTACTCAGATTTTCTTCACTTGTTTAGTCATTATCTGAAAATGTGAATTTGGCTAGAGTCATAAGTGCTTTAACTTCATTCCCTAACTCAGTTTCAGAATCTTCTGATTCAGAAGAAGTTTCAGAATCAGATGATTCATCCCACGTAGCCAACATACTCTTCTTCTTGGGTTTGTCCTTTTTGGGACATCTATTTGCCAAATGCCCATATTCTTGACAGTTGTAACATTGACTATCTTTCAAAGATTTTTGAGATTTTGGGTCTAAACTTCTTTTTATCGTTTGATTTTTAGAAATCAACCCTTTTCTTGCTTTTAAAAATCTTGTAGAATTTCTTAGCCAAAAGAGCCATATCATCTTCTAAATCTGAATTACATTTAGAGGATTTTAGAGCAATCGATTTACCTTTAGGAGCTTTAAAGTTTAACTCGTAGGTTTGTAAAGAACCAACTAATTCCTCTACCCTCATATTATCCGTATCACGAAGTTCCTGGATCGCGGTTACTTTAGAATTGAACCGTTCAGGAAGTGAGCGTAATATCTTTGCACACACTTTACTTTCTGGGATTTTATCGCCAAGACCCCACATTGAGTTTACAATGTCATTTAGTCTAGTGTAAAAGTCCATAAACATTTCATTTTCCTCCATATAAATTTCTTCAAATTTGGTTGTAAGGAGTTAGACTTTAGACTTTTTTACAATTGATGTACCCTCGTGTGTCATTTCTAGTATATCCCAGGCTTGTTTCGCAGTATCACAGGATATGATTCTTTTGAACTCATCCAGTGATAGTGCGCAAGTGATTGCATTTAATGCTTTAGCATTGGCACTATACTCACTTTTTTGAAGAGTGGTCCATAAATAATAAGCAGGTACAGACATAGTTTTTGAACCGTCGGATTCAGTTACTTCAATGGTAGGAGTTTTCCATTCAGTTACTGTGGCTCGCCACACACTCTCATCCATTGATTTTAGGAATATTCTCATTCTGGCTTTCCAATAGGCATAGTTGGAGCCATCAAATGGTGGAGGCCTCGTGACTGAAAGGCTATCAAAATTTGACATCTTTTTAAATAGCTTAGATCGTTAGCTCAGGAAATAAATCCAAATAAATAGCAATAAGAACGAGCTATTAGGCTCTAATACCACTTGAAAAGGCCTAGCTATTTGTCCTAGAGGGGGGGTGAATGGGACTATGCCAAATAAATGTTATAACAGCGGAATTAAAAACAATATGATAGCCAAAATAAATCACGATGCAGGAAAGTAAAACAACCTCAAAAATCTGATCTTGAGGGATTGATACAAATGTTATTCTAAGGACAACCTTTCACCAAAAACTAGAGTTTATGGTAGGACAACCTTATTTCTAGAAAGATCTTTGTATCAAATCTCAAACCAAAGAGGAATACAGAATTAAGCACAAATTGAAATAAAGTGTAATCACAAATGTATTGTTCTAGGGACAGCCATACACCATAAAAATGGCAGGGCAACCTTGCTAGAACAACTTTAAAGGAAATTTAAATTCATGTAGATAAAGGAATAACAGAAAATAAATTCTAAACTATTACAAAATTCTCACAATGCTTGAATTAAATGATTACAACATTCACCACCATACATACATCCCACAAAGAATAATTAAACATTAGAAGTATAAATCATTCAACCACAACACAAGGGATTATAGTGGTTCGCCTGTGTGTTCACCAACTGTTAAACAACAGCCACATAGAATGTTACTCCACTCCTAATATCCTCACACAGGGGATATTAGCGTTCACTAACAAAATAGGTTTTCCCAGGTTCACCAAAAACCTTTACAATTGTGTCTTTGTCTGTGGGCTTACACAATTAAAAAAACCCCACTTCTGAGTTTTCCTAGCTCTCCTCAGATAACCAATACAACAAGATTTTTCTGGCAAATCTTGAAAGAAACCAAAACAGAAAGGAATTTACAATTAAATGTAAAATACCTGATTATCTCCTTCGTTGTAGCAGCCCGGTAGAACCAAGTTAGAGCAGATGATTGAATGTCCAAGTTCAATGTCCAGTACTCAATTACAATGGTTCTAATTCTAATAGATTTTAAATTAAACCAAGTAGGGCTTGCCTTAATTGATTTTGATTCCAAAGAAAGGAAATAACAATTCCTCTTATCAAATTAGATTGGAATAGTAAAAACAAAATCAATTAAATAAAGCTAAAGAAAGAGAGTATAAAATAAGCACACTTAGCTTAGATGGAGCACAAAATTACTTCTCAGAAGTTTGACAAAGATTGGCTTGAATGGATTAATTGATTCGATAATTTCTTCTGAGATTCGTGCTTTATTTATAGGTGAGCAGATCGCGTGTTCGACTGGTCTAGAGAGCTCTTCGACTAATCGAAGCAATAATAGATATTTGAAAAATCAAGCGCGATAAGCTTTGACCGTTCTACGACTGGTCGAAGGGCTCCTTCGACTGGTCGTAGGTCACCTTCGACTGGTCGAAGGTCTCCTTCGACTGGTCGAAGAACTTAAAATTCATCGCTGGACTTTGAGTCGAAGACTTTCGACTGGTCGAAGATGCAGTTGACACTGTTCCTTCGACTGGTCGAATAGATTCCTGGACTAGTCGAAGCCTAACAGAAATTATCCGATTTTTGTAACAAACTTACGACTGATCGAGGAATTTCTTAGACTGGTCGAAGCAACTCTGGGACTAGTCGAAGAAGGCCTAGGACTAGTCAAAGAACAGACCAAACTTATGTAAAATAAACATTTGATTTATGTATCCAAAGTGACCTACTTCTAAGGTCAACCTAAGGTCAGTCAAACCTTAACCATGAAGTAAGGACATTGAAACATTAAGAACTAGTGACCTTGAAGTATAAGCCTTGAAGTCTTGATGTAGTTCAATCTTGAAATCTTGATGTAGCTCAATCTTGAAAGTGTCTTGAGTTCTTTATGAACAGCCTTGTACTCTTCTTGAAGTCTTGCAGCTTGAGTCATGTCTTGTGAGTAGTTCTTGCATTCAAGTTTGATCTTTGTACTCGTGAGCTTTGCTTGTTGTGAGCTTAGCTTGTTCATGAATGTTGATCTTTGAGAGAGCTTCACTTATGCAAGATATATAACAGTGATTTTGGCACCACAAATTTGACAACAAACAGGGATATAAAATATAACACTTACAGAGATCTTCAGCGTTATGCTTAATGAGACTCATCAACTTATTTGTAAGTAACTAGAGTCCAGAGGACACTTGTTGTAACAGCCCACTCCCGCACTATATGATATTGTCCGCTCTGGGCACAGCCCGCACGGTTTTATTCTTGGGATCGCCCCAAAAGGTCTCATATAGTACAGGGTGACAACTTTACATATAACCACCACAACTTCAGACGACACTTCCGATGTGGGACAAAGCTTCACCTTCACTGTGTGCACAGTAGCCTGCCAGCCATCTTGGGGCCCGTCCACGTGTGATCACAATGACGGGGCATCACATTATCCCCCACCAAGGGCAGAGCCATCCTCGGCTCTGAAACCATTTGTAAGGCCCAACCCCACAGCACATGATATTGACTGCTTTGCCGAAGCTCACGGCTTTAAAATGCGTCATGTCTGTTAAGGGAGGAACCTAACATATAACCACCACAACTCCAGACAATTCTTCCGATGTGAGATAAGTTACGCAATAGTCAACTGCAAAGTAGCTCGCCCAGCACAGTAGCCTGCCAGCCACACTTTGGGGCCCGCCCACATATGTGCCCGCCCACATAAAACAGTGACTGGGGCATCACATTATCCCCCACCGAGGGCAGAGCCGTCCTCAGCTCTGATACCATTTGTAACAGGCCACGCCCACACTGTATGATATTGTCCACTCTGGGCACAACCCGCACGGTTTTATTCTTGGAGAACTCCTCCAAAAGGCCTCATACAGTATAGGGTGGCAACTCTACATATAACCACCATAATTTCAGACGACACTTCCGATGTGGGACAAAGTTTCACCTTCACTGTGTGCACAGTAGCCTGCCAGCCATCTTGGGGCTCGCCCACATGTGTGCCCGCCCACATATGACCACAGTGACGGGGCGTCACATTTTCAGCCTATTTTTTTTATAAAGGAGCATAACGACATGCATAACCAAGTGACAAAACAACTTCACCACATATCCACTATATCAAAAAATTTGAGTACAATGCAGAAAGGGAAATACAAGATGATCAAAAAGCTCCAAACTAATCTGTCACGCGCTCCTGCCTCAGCGCTGTTGCGATCCAACATCACCTGCACACAACGGTCATGCATAAGCTTATGAAAAGCTTAGAGGGTGGTGTAAGTGTGTACGCAAGGTAAGTGTCAAGCATACAATATCAGAGTAATGCGGAAATATGCTGGTAAGTCCATGAATACTATTAGTCATATCAAGGCTATACGATGCAAGGCATGAATGCTATCAGCCATACTAAGGCCATGCGATGCGAGGCCTATGTAGCCAAATGTCATATGTGAGATGCAACGCTAGCATGCCAGTCGTCATCTGAATTCACATAACAATACAACTCATCTCTGAAATATCACCATGGTTAGTACACTCCACACTGACTACAGCCTCCCTAGCCGCACAGCCTAGTGAGTGGAAGAGACCACACTATTTGCCTGACCAGTAGTCTGCCAATACCTACCCGACTCTTCTATAGCAGACCCATTTGCCAGCAGGTCAAACTCAGCCTAGTTTACAGCCCCCTCACTTGGGCGGATAAGGCCACACCCCTTTCCAACCGACCATGACACAGTGAGAGATGCGACCTACCGGTATTCAACACTCGTGCGCTCTTGTATCCACTCGGTCTAGACGTTAGAGCATCTCCTGGTACCAAAAGGGTTTTGTGACTCTCACCCAAGGACATCCTATGTGCCCACAGTGCTAGAACCAAGTATTTTCAGTATCCAATCCGGCCATCCACGATGTGCCTGTGGAGACCACGACCCTGATGTGTGTAGGGCGTACGGTGATCATGTCACACAAATGCGAGATGCATGAATCACACCATCCAGTCATGCATCAGTCCTACGCGTACCACGCGATCATGTGGGGCACTCCGTTTCACAAGGAGTCCCATAAATGTCTCAGCCCAATGGCATATACTATGATCAATCATTCCTCATAACAGACACGCAAATGATGTGTATGGGCATGTATCATGATGCAATACTAAGCATGCTCTCAGTGTGTCCTACTAGACTAAGTATACTAGCATGATTATCAGATATAGCGTGCGATGATCAGCCTTAACTGGTATGTTACTTGCAAGAGTAGGGGTTAAACACTACGCCCCACTAGACATATAAAAGTCTATATGGAATGGCCCATGTTAGACTATTATATCCTACTCAAGATACTAGCATATCGTATATCCTAAGGCAGAGTCCCCTGCAAGGACGGTGGATCTAACCCACGACTCGAGATATGCTTCAACAGCGGATATACCAAATCTTGTGGCACATATTCTTCCATTTACAGCAAGGGTTATGATGTACCAAACAAAGGATGAGACTCATGGGTGAGTCAAACGGGTGTACAACAAGGTGGGCTCTAAGTCATAGTGGAAGGTATCATCTGCAATGGGACCCAACGGTTTAGGTTAGCCCAATGGGTATTACTGACATAAGTGGGGGCCCAATGGTTTGGGTTAGCCCACTAGGTTAAGGGTGGACATGGGCTTAACAATGGGCCCTAATAAAGCTTATAACGGTGGATATTTAACCACTATTATCCTAAGGTGCAGTCCATTTGGGATCGGAAATTGGAATCATAACGGGGCTTTCGGCCCTTCAATTATCTAGGAAATGGATGGACAACATGTGCCCATCACTCATACATGGCGGGCTTGCATAAGGAGGTGGGGCCCACGGCCTAAAAATGGATAAACGGTGTGTATATAACACATACATCATAGTAGGCCTTATCCCTCATAATGGGCCGCATCACATGGCCTCATATACATCACAAGGGGCCACATCTCATGGGCCTATATACATCTTAATGGGCCTCTCACATGGGCCTAATATACATCACAATGGGTCCCATCGCCTGGCCCTCAAATGTATCACAATGGGCCTCATCACATGGACCCAATATACATCACAAGGGGCCTCAAGTACATTAGGTGGGCCCTGCATACAACAGGTGGGCCCTACGTGTATGGAAGGTAGGCCCTACGTGTATAACAACGGATAGACGACGTGGATTTAAAACACATACATCGCAGTGGTTCCCACCATCCAGACCACTAGACAGTGCAGATATGTAACGCCCTGAATTTCAAGGGTCGAGCAAAGCTCTACTCCCGAGATCCAACATATCACTTATGCAACATGGATAATGATGTTCAGATTTTGTCCATATTAGTGAGTTAAACATGAGTGAGATTATACTAAAACATCATATCATACTCCGGATATAATTAAATAAAGCAAGCAGAAGTTTGAAGCATATATACTTAAGTATGTAAGTATTTCACAACCTCTGGAGTATGAGTTTGTAACCAAGCTAAATATATAATGTATTGTTCCAAAACATACAAAAGGTCGAGATATAAGATGTCCAACTAAGCCAAATATCCCTGCGTTCCCTACGTATCGACACGAGGTCGACATAGACTTCATCTAAACCAGAGTTTAGTTGGTGTTTTAAAACACCGTCCCAGGGTGGGAGTGAGTGATCAACTTAGTGGTACTATAAGGTAAATGTTAACATGTTATCAAGTCAATCAAACAGTAATGATAAAGCCACTTAACAATCACTTCCTAATTACTCTTGTTAATGGAGGAATGGAGTGCAAGTAATAATGTATGCCCTCACATCAAAGCTCCCTCAAAAGTGACTCCGACAACCAATTTTAAGTATGACATCACTCCCTTAAAAAAGTGTGACTTCATCGCCAAAAGCACATCCTAACTAATGCAATGCGATGCATGGTCGTGTTAGCCGAGTGCTTAATTAAGCTTATTAATACAGAAGGTTTGGAAAGCTAAGGAACCTTCCTTTATATCATTAACTCGAACCGAAAGATCCATCTAGGGTCGTCAATCCTAGTTAAGCACATACGATAAGCAAGTTGTAGGGCATCACTCCTAATGAAAAGCAATCGATAGACAAATTCAAAGTTTATACTCGTAGTCACTACGGGGAGGCTCGTCACCTCAGCATAGGCCGACAACACGAACACGGTGTCCCATACCACCATGCGTGGCTCATGAGTCTTAGTTGCTCATTGGTCACTATGGGGAGGCTCGTCACCCCAGCGTAGGCCGACAGCTCAAACACGGTGTCCCATACCACCTTGCTCGGCTCATGAGTCTTAGCAGATCGTGGTACCATGGTTAAAGTGGGCCTTTACATCTGAGAGGGGTACCTTAGATTCAAGCAGTGGTGTCCACACATGGTAAACATAATAGGCAAATCAGTTTGTTAGACAAGTTCGATTGATACGGACACCCGCTAACTTAATCGACATGGAGTGCATAAGCACCCCTCGTGGCCTAACCACTGTCGACAATCGTCGTGCGACCCAGATTCATTGAGTTACCTAATGTGGCGAGACTAATTGGGCCACCCGAACAAGGACTATTACCGATTGTCTGGGCTACATTGTGAAAGTGCACTTGCTAATGCCCTGGTTTGTCAAGTTACGTGTGTGGTGAGTCAGACTGGCTGCAGAACTCGATTAGAAGATTATTTCAAGCGTCTGCCTCAACCAGATGTGTGGAAGCTCGCAATAGGTAAATCATAGCCTCACATCCCATGTCATTAAACACCAGGTGATTAAAACCCTTAAAATAAGATAGACATCTTAGGGTTTAATGGTGAGAAAACTTTTAGTAAAATAGGAAAATCTCTAAGTTTTTCTCACTCTGTCGATTCTATCGAAGCACCCTCTATATGTTCGACCTGCACTGTCGATGTCCTCGAAACCTTAACGATACTATCGATAAGAGACCAAAATGTCCAGCAACTATACATTCATCTCGACGGATTTATTGATATATCGATACACCTATCGATATCATCGATAAAAGCACTAAATATGTCCAGCAACTTCACAATATATCTGGACGAATTATCGATGTATCGATACACATATCGATATCATCAATATTCAAATCTCGAGCCCATCGAGAGTGGCTCGATAAGATCGACAGGCAGATTTTCGGCGCCCCTGTTTTTTAATGAAAATCTCAAAATTCTTCGATATATTGATAACCGTCCGATATGATCTGAATTCAAATATCGATAAGATCGGAGCTCCATCGATGATATCGACAGTGGGCGCGCATTTCTTACAACATTTATTTCAGGTTGTGTTTAACTATGATCGGGGGCCCTTCAATTTAATCGATATTCAAATATCGATGATATCGACACCAAATCGATTGCATCGAACGATGCCATAATTTCTCCAGCAAGTTCAAAGATAAATCAACTGGATTTATCGATGCCTCGACTCTGATCTCGATGTCATCGACATTCAAATTCCGATGACCTCGACGGTTTCCCCGATCGTTCATGTAAACCTGAAATATCTCAAAGTCAAGTCTCTCTCATTTTTCAAGTGTCGATGGATCGAACCTGTCATCGATGGAATCGGAGTTCGAAATCCGATGACATCGACAATAGTTTCGATTCATCGACCATCTGGCAAAGAGTTTCAAAAGCGTATGACATTGAGTCCGAGTCATCGAGCAGACCATTGATTCTATCGAGAGTATACGCTCAATGATATTGAACATGCTCGTTGATATTGAACTCTATCATAAATGTGACCGTTTTATATCCGTTGAAACTTTTTGCCTATTTATAGAGGACTTGTCTTTTGTTGCTGTGAGAGAAAGAAGAGAGAGCTTTTGTGTGTTCAACCTTAGATCATATACCCTAAGCCCTTTCTCTCAAGGGAGTTCATCCTCCAATCCACCCTCACTATTGATATTCAATAGAGTGGATTGGGGAATGAACTTCCGCATTCAAGGATCCTCCAGCTACTACCTTAATGGCAAATCATTAAGCTAGGATGCCTTGAATGCATAAGAGAGGAACCACTCTTTCTTCCTTATAGGAAAATCTTTAGAGAGTAGGATTCCATCTCACCCTTGACCCAACCTGAAGCCGAGCATCGATATATCATCTTGTGTTGCGGATCAAGGGAGCTGAAGACTCTTAGTCAACAAGGAGGAGGAGATCTTTGGCGATGTGCTTAAACGGGACTCATCAACTTATTTGTAAGTATCTAGAGTCCATAGGACACTTCTGATCATTCCTTTCTAGGTCTTGGTCTTAAGTGGTTCTCACTCTTTGAAGTCCTTAAGAAGGCCTCCGGCGGGAGTGTACGTTGTGGGTGCATAGGGTGGACCCTTGCTCTTGTGTAGAGCGTAAACTGTTAGTTCCTTGTATAGGCCCTTGACCTGTGTGGTCTAAAATTCGGGTGCGTTGTGTGGACCCTTGCTCTATAGAGAGCATAAACTCTGGTTAGGAGTGAACCATCAAAACTCTAGGTTTGAGGTGAACCACGTAAAACCTCTGTAAAGGTTGAAGGTGAACCTAATTTAAAACCTTAGGTTTGAGGTGAACCCTGGGAAACCTCCTTAGTGAAATCTGGTACACTCAAGGGTTGAGTGCGGCAGCCGGGAGTGGAGTAGACTTATCGTCGAACCACTATCGTAAACGTAGATAAATCATTAGCTGACATTGAAAGCATTGAAAACCATAACCTAAACATTTATAGTCCGTACCTTTCGTTGGAATACTCGATTCGGACTCGGTTTGAATTCTACGTTCACGAAAACGGAACGTCGGGCCCCTAAACAACGTAAACGGTTAGCTAGATTGACAAGTAATCATCCTGGATCTCTATAACAAGATTAGGTTTATGGTTTCTTAGCCGAAACAGATCGTGTAGCATAACGGGGAGGTGATTCGAGGTGTGGAGTCGTGGGAGAGAATCATGGCAGCAATCTCCCACAATCCTTCTTCTTGCTTTCCTCTTTTCTCTCTCTCTCTCCCTTAGGGTTTTGGGGAAATTCGTATATGGGAGAGGTGGGGTGATATAAAGGCTATATATAAGCCCAGAAGTGATGCAAATGGCCCCATGGCTACTATATACATGGGTTATACCCTTTGGGCAGCTGTTTTTGACAAACAGGGCTCACATGGAGGCCCACTACTCACCTACAACACAGGGTAAGTTCCCTGACAGTGGATTTATGTCAGGATGTGGTTTTGGTGCGATCGGATAAGCTGATCGACCGTGTAGGACCCGTGTCAGATCAGCGGTCATACTTACTAGATCGGGGCCACAATTATACGGATATGGGCAGGAAAATTTCCTTTTCCCATGGGTGAAGTTTGGTTACAAACTGACAGTCCAAAATCTCCAATTTCGTGCGTGAGCAAATGACCCAATTCACTTAAGTTCCATTACGTTTTCTAAAGATATGCACGTTTCTCACACACTTCACTCGGGGCTCAAGTTGTGCATTTTGGGTACTATCTGGGCTTAATTTCCGCAATGGTCGTCAAGCCCAGTAGGACGGACATAACCCTATAGTTTCGTGGTCATCGGATTCTTGACGTGTAGTCCAGGTCCGATACAGGGTTTCAATGTACTCCCGAGAGCGACAGGCTCTTGGGATTTTTCCTAGATCTTTATGTAGTGTTGAGTTAGTGGTATTAATGGTTTTAGGTGTTCTCATTTGTGAAAATGGTGGCCTGATCTATATCCATTGATTATTTAGTTTAGTACTTAATTAAATTCTACCTTAATTATGACAGGATACGGTCCTTAGGTGATTCTGTGTGAGGTGGTACTCAGGTCCTTGTACGGATTTTTTCGAGACGTTATAGGATATAAAGCACATGCATCACGTGTGGGTCCCACCGTCCCATCTGCTGGACAGTGTGGACACCACACATGCTAGGGGGTCTCACCGTCCAATCAGGTGGATGGTGTGGATACACATCATATAAGGTGGGTCCCACCATCTGGACGAATGACGTGGATATACAACACATATATCAGGTGGCCCCACGTCCTTTAATTGGACAGTGCAGATAAAACACTGCATCACAGTGGGTCCCACCATCCCTGATGGACGGTGTGGATGCCACATGTGCATGGCCCACTGTCCCACCTGGACGGTGTGGGAATAATAAGGACATCATGTGGGCCACATAGACGGACGGTTTGGATATAATACATGCCTCATGATCAGATCCACAGAGAGTGTTGACGTCAATACAGCAGCTATATGTCTGGTGGGACCCACAGAACTTGCTGACATCAATTCAGCAGTTATATATCTGGTGGTCCCCACCACCCAGATGGATGGTGGGATAAAATACATATATATTACGGTGGGTCCCATGGATGGACAGCCTGGATGCATCATGCATCAAGGTGGGGTCCACGTCCTTAGTTTTGGAAGGCATGGATACATACATTATCATAATGGGCCTATGCAGCTACTGGACAAAAGGTCCAGCAGCGTCCCACCTGATTGGACGACTGGATGAAACGCACGCATGGTGGGTCCCACGTGTGGCCACCAGCTTATGAATAGAAGCTGATATTTGTATTTTTGCCTCCATCTAGACCCTAGTGTCTAGACGGTCTGGATGCAGCACGTACATCAGGTGGGTCCACATGTGGCCCACCAATCAAGCTAATACTTGTATTTTTGCCTCTCATCCAAACTCGTCCAGGAAGGACGGTGTGGATAATACATCATGGTGGAATTTCCACCGTCCAAAATCTACACAGCGTGGATATAATACTTGCATCACGGTGGATTCCCACCATCCATGGCTGGACGGTGTGGATCTAATCCATTCATCAAGGTGTGCCGCAATAGGGAAAAAGAGAGAGAGAGAGAGGAGAGAGAGAGAGAGAGAGAGAGAGAGAGAGAGAGAGAGACGTGCAGTGGAGAGGAGGTCCGCCACTATGAGCTCCTCTGTATTATACAATGTGTACATCAAATGGGTCCCACCACATGTGGGCCCTTAAATCACAAGGATCAATTATGGAAATCCCTTTTCCACCAACAATATAAGGTCTAGATGACCTTCTTACAATGGAAACAAAATAAACATCATGATGGGCTCCATGGAGAATGGCCGCATCATGGAATTCATATATGCATCAAGGTGGGCCATTGGCCACACCTAGAGCCCAAAGTGGGATCCCTACCATCAACCGGTAGGCCCCACTTGTCCCATGATCAAAAGTCCTAGTATCACCCACCATTTGCTCTTCTTCTTAGTTATATGGCTTCCTTAGCTCCTTTGCTTTTTCTTTTATGGAGGTTGATGAAGATTGAAGGGTTAGATGGTGAGATCTTGGAGTAGGAGATGGGCCACACACTTGGCTAATCTCTCCTTGGAATGCTTGGACGGCCACTCTCTTTGGGTTGCTTGGGGAATGGGTAGACAATGAGAGAGAGAGGGTGGTTGTAAGAGAGAGGTGATGGGTGATGGGTGTGAGTGACATGACGGTTGACTTTGGGGAGGGTTACTTGTCTTGGGGAGAAAGAAAGCGTGGGTTGTGATGGGATGTGTACTTAACTGGTACTTGATTATTGATGTGATGGATGGCAGAGATTCTCTTGGGATTCGTAACATGAGACATTTCTTCGAGATAAACGAGGGCCCACAACTCCTAGCATGGGTATCGCATCGGTGCGCAAGATATGGCGTTGGAACCGCGATGACGTTGCGGTCGCAATGGTATAAGTCTTGGGTTGAGTCGACTTAGATCTACGGGATGCGACTTAGAGTCGCACACAAACGCCGATTACAGGTCACGGGTTACTAGAATTCAACAAAGGATCGCGAGAGTCTAAGGAATAGTACAGTCTAGGATATGAACCTTAAAATTAGACCCCTTTGATATTCCAGAGATGAGCCGTACTGATATATGATCCCAGATGAGGAACTCCTGTCACACCCCAAACTCAAAAACATGGCTCATAAAATTTCTGATTGCCGAATCCGGCGCTGACAGCCTCCATAGTACCTCATTCTTGGCTCCCGGCACCCATATACCAGATTTCGATCCTGGGATCCTACAAGGAAGATTTTCAGAATAAAATTTTGTAAAGAAGCATAACCATGAGCATAACCCGTAACTAACAATATCACCGTATATCCACTATAATAAAAAAAACTTTAGAGTACAATGCGGAAGGGCAAAATAAGTAGATATCAAAAACTCTAGAAGCTCAGTTATACTCTCCTGCCTCAGTGCTGTTGCGTCCTAGTGTCACCTACACGCAACGGTCATGCATAAGCTTATAGAAAGCTTAGAGGGTGGTGTACGTGTGTGCGCAATATATGTGTCAAGTATGCAATATCAAAGTAATGTAGAAAATGCTGGTAAGTCCATAAATGCTATCAGTCGTACCAAGGCTATGCAATGCAAGGCCGACATGGCCCAATGTCATATGCAGGATGTTCCGCAAGCATACCAGTCCTTACCGGGATCCACATATCAGTACAGTCCATAAGTACCATCAGTCATACCAAGGTTACGCGATGCAAGGCTTACATGGCAAAATGTCATATGCAAGATGCAACGCAAGCATACCAGTCCTCATCTGGGATCATATATTAGCACGACTCATCTCTGAAATATCATCAGGGTCTAGTATACTCCACAACGACTGCCCCTCCCCCACGCGCACAGCCAATGTGAGCGTAAGAGACCTCACTACCCACATGGCTAGTAGTCAGCCAATATCTACCCGGCTCATCAATAGCGGACCCATTTCCGAGCTGGTCAAACTCAGCTTAGCTTTGCCCCCTACGCCTCGGGCGGATAAGGCCACGCCCCTTTCCAACCGACCACGACACAGTGGGAGACACGACCTACTGGTATTAGGCACTTGAGTGCTCATATATCTACTCGGTCTCAACGTTGGAGCAACCTCTGGTACCATAAGGGTTCTGGGACTTTCACCTAGGGACATCCATCGTGCCCCAGTGTAGAAATAAGTATTTCTAGTATCCAATTCTGTCATCCACGTGATGCCTATGGAGGCCACAGCCCTGATGCCTCTAGAGCATCCAGTGATCATATCACATAATGCAAGATGCATGAGTCATACTATCCAGTCATGCATCAATCCTGCGCATACCACGTGCACTCATGTGGGGCATCTCCGTCTATCAGGGAGTCCCATAAACAATCATCCTAATGACTTATGCTGTGATCAATCACTCCTCATAACAGGCATACAAATTATGCGTATGGGCATGTATCATGATGTTATGTTAGCACATACTCAGTGTGTCCTACTAGCTTAGTAAACTAGCACATTAATTGTCCCAAATACATGATGAGGTCCACAGAAGGATGATGGATCTAGACCAAAATATCAAGATCAGTCCTCAACGGTGGATATACCAAATCCGATATCACAGATCCTTCCATCTATGGTGATGATGAACTCTCCTCATATTAAAGATGGGCCTAGATGGCCTACTCATATCAAGAATGGGCCAAAGAACGAGGAGTGGACTTCCTCACCCACTTCATCACATAGTAAATTAGGCTTCTTATGCGGCCCAATAAGCACGATATGGGCTTTATGGCTTGGACAAATCTACAAGACATGGTGGAAGCACCATCAATAATGGGGGCCCAGTAGTTTGGGTTAGCCCACTAAGAAAAGATGAGAATGGGCCTAACAATTATGGGGGTCCAATGATTTGGGATAACCTAATAAGGGAAGGATAGTAATGGGCCTAGCAACGGGCCCTAGAGAGGTTTACAACGTGGACATTTAACCACCCTAGCTCCCAAGGTGCGGCCTTTTGTAGAGACTATCTCACAATGGGACCCATGACCCTTAAACTAGCTAGAAAATGAATGGTAGCATAAAAGTTATCACATACATCATGATAGGCCTTACACATAACAATTGGGCCTCACACAAGGGCCTTATATACACCACAATGGGCCTCATCCTATGGGCCTTATATTCATCACAATGGGCCTCACATACATCACATTGGGCCTCACACAAGGGCCTCATATACATCACAATGGGCCTCACACAAGGGCCTCACATACATCACATTGGGCCTCATCACATGAGCCTCATGAAACAGCTCATGATCTAGGCACAATGGGTGGATAGTGTGTGTAACACATACATCATAGTGGGCTTTACAAGTCAGCCCATGAACCAGCAAAATGGATGGGCAGCGTGTATAACATATACATCAAGGTGGGCCTCACAGGCCAACCATATTGTCCAGAAAAAACAGATGGACAGTGTGCTTACAACACACACATTAAGGTGGGCCTCATGCATCACAAAATGGGCCTCATCACATGGTCCTCATATACAGCAAGTGGGCCCTACACAATAGTAGGTGGGCCCTGTAAAAATAACAGGTGAACCCTGCACGTGGCAGATGGGCCCCGTCGAGTGGACAGCGTGGATATGAAACACATACATCACGGTGTATCCCACTATCACTGTTTGGACGATGCAGATGAAACACTATAGCAAGCTGGGTCTCATCGTCCCAGTTGGACAGTGTGGACACCACACAAACACCACGTGGCCCCACCGTCCTCAGATGGACGGTGAGGATAAAACCCATACGTCAGTGGGGTCCACGTCCAGGTTCTGGACGACGTGGATAAAACACTTACATTATGGTGGATCCCACCGTCCCTTGCTGGATACAACACCTACATCAGGGTTGATCCCTGCAGCTGCTGGACACATGGTCCAGCAGCGTCCCACCCGCTTAGACGGTGAGGATACAACACATTCACCAAGGTGGGTCCACTTGGTGGCCCACCAACTACCCAATCAAGCCGATATTTGTGTTTTCCCTTCATTCATACCGGCCCGAAAACGGATAGCAAGGTGGGCCGACTGGACATAGTAGCAAGGTGGGCCCTGCATTGGGCAGCGGTGTGGTCCACTAAATATACGGCGTGGATCAATTCATGCATCATCAAGGTGGGCCATCAATAGAGATAGAGAGAGAGAGAGAGAGAGAGAGAGACGTGTGGTGGGGGAGCTCCGCCACTATGAGCTCCCCTAGGGGTGAAATTATACAATGCATACAACATGTTGGGTCCTATGTCATGTGGGCCTTCAATCAAAAGAAAAAATCAAGGTGGGAATCCCATTCCCACCACAAAATCATGGTCTAAATGATTGTTAATAAGTTGGGTATCAAATAAACATCATGGTGGGGTCCATGGAGAATGGCCCCATCATGGATTAAACATATGAATCATGGTGGGCCATTGGCCACACCTTGGGTCCAAAATAGGATCCATAGCATCAATCGGTAGGCCCCCACTTGGTCTAACACTAAAATCACAATCTAATCCTACAAAAGACCCACTAATTCCTTATCTACTTGGTTCCTTGGACTCCTTAGCTCCTAGGCTTTCTCTTTGATGGAGGATGATGAAGATTGAAGGGTTGGATAGTGAGATTTGGGGGTAGGAAAGTGGGCCTTGATTTGGGGTTCTTTCTCTCCTTAGAATTTTCTCTGTTGGTTGCTTGAGATTTGGGTTGAGAAATGAGATGGGATGGAGTGAAATGAGAGAGGAGTGGTGTTGTGTAAGAAGGATGGGATGAGAGGGATGGGTGGTGTAAGAGTAGTGACATGAGAGGCATGGGTTGTGTTGACTTTTGGGGGCATGAGGTGGCATGGGGTATGGGTTGCCTTACATTGTTGGTAAGAGAGGGATGAGCTAGGTATGGGTTGTACTTGATTTGTACTTGATTGATTGATGTGATAAATTGGGTAGAGATTCTCTCAGGATTCGTAATGTGTGGCATTTTCTTGAAATATACGCGAGCCCACTACTCCTAGCCTGGGTAACTCATTAGTGCGCAAGATGTGGCATTGGAACCATGGCGATGGTGTGGTCGCTAAGGTACAAGTCTTGGGTTGAGTTGACTCAGATTTACGGGATGCAACTTAGGGTCACGTACAAATACCGTTTATATGTCGCGGGTCACCGGAATTCGACATGGAGGATCGCGGGAGTCTAAGGAAGGGTACGGTCTAGGATACGGGCCTTAGACATTGATGTCATCAGCAAGAACTCATTCGAGGGAGGAGAGGATGTCTTAAATCGAAAGTGTGTCTCCAATAGATGCAAAAGAAGTTGAGACATCATCCTCCACTATTGGCACTGATTTCGGGACCGAGTTAGACAGAGAAAGGTCGACCATAGGAGTCTCTTCTACTGCTTGATCACAAACCATCTCCTCAAGTGTTGCATCTAGTTGATGAGGTTCTTCAATAGTTAGAGGAGGCTATTAAATAGAGGAAAGAGTAGGTCGAGGAGACGATCCTCTGTTGGAGTCTCGAGGAGTGGCACTTAAGGGACGTTCTTCTTCTTTTTCTTCTTCTTTTCGGTAAACAGTTGTAGGTGGCATCTAGGGAAGGTCAACCATGTATTCAAACTATGTAACAAGAGTCACAACTTTGGGAGAAACATGTGAAGGAAGAGCTTCAGTGTTGACATTGTCTTCAGAGTCAACAGTCTGTAAGGAGCATCGGTGGCTAGCTAGCGTTGTTGTAATGGTTGTGCCACAATGACTTGTTTTTCTGCGGCCGATAACTCTCAAGTAACTATAGAAGAAACAGATAGCCAACGGAAGCATAAGGAAGAAATTTCATAGTGGGTATACAAGTGAAAGTAACCCCCACCTAAATTAAAACGGACGGCGTATGTAACGAATCGTTTGTCCACAGTTTGAGAATTTTTTATAATCATCGTCATTGCTCGTGTAGAAGTGCAAAATGGTGGCGAATTGGGATGATAGGGAGTAAGGTATTTTTTTCATCGAATGGGAGATTAGGATTGTTTAATCTTTCCTTATCCTACCACCATTTATTCCAACGTTTATTCTAATGAGCTTCCTGGTGACATTTCAAACCTTCATCCTTTACGGTAGTCTTTAACACAGAATCATGACCAATATTTGGTTTTAAGTATTTTTCAAATGATGATACAATCTCGATCGAAGAAGTATCTGATTGGTGTTGTCTTTTAGACGGGAGTGGCAGTGGCTAACTTGCTATGATCGGCTGAGAAGGGGGGTCAGAGTGCTTGAAAACCAGAGTAGCAGGCTGAGGAGGTGGACTAGGAGGATCTCCTAAGTCAAGGATCCTTTTTAAAGTAGATGGAGGTAGTCAAGTTGGTGGAGATGTGGGAGCAACAGGTACCTTCACCATAGATTTTTGGCGCGTCCATTGAGGAACTTTCTTGGTCGGTGAAACTTGTGGGCAAGAGATAGTGGCTGATTTGGTCTTCAGCTTTTTTTGTTTTTTTAGCTAGAAATTGTAGCCGATGGGGGTGCTAACATTTTCTTTCCTCAAAGCTCTATGGAAGAAGCAAGTTGGACAGTGATAGCTTCAGGAGAATTACTAATAATCCTTTTATAATGGCCATCCCACCAGGCAACGAAAGTGTCCATTACTTAGGGTTAATGTGGATATTACGTAAGCTTGAGAGTATGATTGGCCAACTAGAAGGTGGAGTTGAGAGAATGATAGAAATCGATTCGATCGGCGATCGACCGAGTGAAGTGAGGTTGATTACAAGTTGTCTAAGTGAACAGATAGGGCGAGCACTAAATGAGACTGAACTGACGAACGAATAGATTCAAACATTACTGCTCGATGCTTGCTTTGGTATTCTTGCAACTATCAATTATACCACCATAAGGGAGATCTCTGTAAATGAGATAGCTCTCCCAAGCAAGGTGCATCTAAGATGCTGGAAGATCGTCCTCTCTCCCATATCGGTCGATGAACCAAGCTAGGCTGAATTTTCTGTCATGAAATGGGATGGATGTTCGAATTCGTTTACCTCTATCCAAAGAAAAGAATAAAGTGTCTATATATACATAAAATGTCTGGGTTTCTTGGGGAGTATTGATGGCGCGTTCGCCATAGGAGAATAAATAGTGTCGAAGTGAAGGGAATGATGTACAAGGGAAGGGTAGAAGTATTCGTAGATTTACATATGTAGAAGCCACATCCATCCTCTTGCAAGATGCAAACCTTTGGTGGTGATCTCGAAGATACCTCTATATAGGTGGCCGAGTATAAAATTGCCAGAGCAAGTTTTTGACACTGCACGAGCACCTTGGCCAGTTGAATGTATTCATTCGTGACCTTTAGAGCATTCACATAGAGTAAATGTTGGCAGATCTATAGCAATAGGAAGGCCGCATGTTCTTTAAATAGTTCGGTCCTCTATGTTTGCGATACATCGGCATAAAATGGTAATAAGCCTTTCCAGCTTTATAGGTGAATCGCCTGGTTTCTTTCTAAATGAAACCAGGAGAGATGGCTTTGCCAAAAGGAAGAAGTTGAGTTAGGGTCGTGATGTCCTAAATCTTGGACTCATAAGGACGCATAAAAAACACGTTGGTAGATGAGCTCCAAAACTTCGAAGGTGTTGTAAGAAGAGCAGGATCTGATGAATAATCATGGATGGATAGTTTGATGTATTCGTAAATGCCCAAATTTCTCCATGTTGCCTCATATCGAGATGAGACACAAGCGAACCAAATGTCCGATTCTGGCAGTGGTCTCGGCCAGGATCGTGGATTTTTCAGGGCATTAGTGGGTTCAGGGATTGATTCAGATTGAATTAGCAAAGACTCAGCCGGACAGATGAGAAATAGAGGATCCATCATGCTAACTTCGTCAGCATCAGTTGCAGGAGAAAAGGCTGGTCCCATACAAAATTAATCTCCAGTAGGTGATTGGAAGACTATTTTATTATAATATTTTTCAGAAGGGGTATATATTACCATGACTACATTGTCTTGGTGAAATGATGAAGTTGAAGATAATGTAGCAACCATTGCTAGAGTAAGAGAATGAGAAGGAAATTGGAGTGTTTTAAAGAGAATGGAAGTGTGAAATGAAAGAATAATCAAAACGATGCTTCTATTGGCCTAGGTGATGGAGCATTTATTAGGGCATCATTATATTTCGTTAGGAATGATGTGGAAAACGTGTCACGGTGGGGTTTAGCCCTTGTCTCGAAAAAGGGTGGTTATGTTTGACGTGTTAGGGTGAATCAGCCAGGGATGTTTATCGTAACATTGCCACATTTATAACGATCCTGCCACATTAATGATGGGTCACATGTCGCTTTCACCTTTTTCCAAAGGTGAAGCAACATGGGAGGGCAATGTTTATCCCCATTGTTGTCATTTCCTGCGGGAACCAATCAGAGTGAGGTACATATGATTTAGACTGCTTTATGTGGTGTATTTGAATATCTATAGAGATATATAAAGAGGATTTTGTGGTAATACATCTAAAGCACATTAAACAATGCCATGCCATTATTTAAGCAGCCAATGGAAGAACAATCGTGACAAAGAAGTTACAGGATGATGGCAAAAGAAGAAAGCAAAGAAGGTCTGGTAGTATTGAACGGTTATAGCAACCGTCAGAACGTGGGAAGGATCTAGATGGCCAATGTAAAGCTATAAATAGTAGAGGAATTCAACAGAGAAAAGGCATCTCACACCAACCCAATCAAACCCAAACATTATCTTTTAATTACCAGTCAATTACACTCCTTAGTGTAATCATTCTACTTTTCTGCCAAGTCAATTACATTCCTTAGTGCAATCCTTTATTTTTTGCTTAATTTGTTTTACATTCCATAATACAATCCATAGCATTAATCAAGTAGCTAGCAATCTTAGCTATAATTTAGGTTTATGCTCATACATTGGATTCAGTTCCTCATTCGGAAAGGTGTTCTGCAGCCGTTCTCCATGACGACTGTAAAAATTTCTTTCTCATTTCTCTTTTATCTATTGTGAAAAATCCTTTCATATGAAAGGCAAAGATGTAACCCATCATCAGAGGATGAAACCCTCCCTTTGAATATCGCATGATCTTATTTTACATACTAAGCGAGTGGTTGTGTAAGCTGCCCATCTCATCCGATCTTGATCATATACTACATATCTTCCTATCTCGGTGCTTGGAGTCATGGTTGTTTAGTTTGAATTAAGACAAATTCGATTCTGGCACGCCCACATTCCAACTGCCAAAAACTAGCAGAAGCACATCCATAGATGTAATTCTCTCGAGGTCCAAAATGGTCCACTATGCAATACGTTTGGATGGTCTAGATCTGGCCGTCCATTGGCCCTTGCTTTGGGCATTACTTTCTGATCAATCCATAGTCTAGGTCAATTTTCAAATGTGCGGATTCTTCAGGGGCATTTTTTTATCAGATTATTTAAAAATGGTCCAGAGGTGATCAAGTTTTGATCAAGATTGTACACATATTTCGGGTGTCCATCATGAACATTAAGTTGGATTATTTTCAACATTTTTTTCTCCAAAATAGATCATTATCTTTTGAAATGGCCAATAACAATTATTTTGACATTTTAAAATCATATTAGCAACAAATAAATCACAAAACAAAAAGAAAAGAAAAGGAAGTAACGTCAATCCTCGCAAGGGGTTTCAATCGCATTAGTTAAACCCACAATCAAGCTCTCTTATCACATGAGGTTTCAATCCCATGAACTATGCTCTTCAATCAAGCTCAATTGTCACTCATCTAATTCATGTTTCTTAACATGGGGTGGAATATTTATTTATTTTGAAAGTGCCCTTATTTGTCAATGTATGTGAATGCAGAGTCCTAGTGTCAAGTGAGCCTCATATGAAGACTACAAGACCAGGACTCATCAAGTTGAAGAAGTTTGAGTGCGCTTTACAGGTGTATTAAGCCTCACTTCCAAACCAAACCCTACCAGGTAAGAGACCCACGTGAAACAAATCTAAACTTGCCCAAAACCACATTTATAAAACATTTGGTAAGCTTAAATTAGAGTTTGTTTAAAGCCTATGGAGATAGAAGCAAATAGGAAAATTTCATGTTTTGTCGATTGCAATCGAAGTGCAATTGAACAGCTTCCATGACATCGAACACCTGTTCAGTGGCATCAAAACAAAGGCCTTACAAGTCCAGCAACCAACTGTGAAAATCCTGGATACATTCGATGGAATTGAAGGCAGTTCGATGCAATTAAAACTTGGCATCCAACACATTTCAATGACATCGATATAAGCCCTAATATCTCCAACAAGCTTTGAAAAACTCTAAGTATACTCGATGCAATCGAACCTCTTTCGATGACATCAAAGTAAGTTAGTCGATTACATAGAACACAGTCTGATAACATCAAAAATCGGACAAGTTTATCCAGCAAGCTTACAAGTTTCTCCAGAAAGCCATTCGATGATATCGAAATTCAAAATTTGATGACATCAAAAAGCTGTTTGATGACATCGAAATATGGACCAAACAGTCCAAAGAGTTTTCATAGGAAAGTCTATTTATTCTCGATGCAATCGAAATGTCTTTGATGCCATCAAGATTCAAATCTCGATGGCATCAAAATAGTGCTCAATATGTCCAAAAACCAAAACGAGTTTTCCAAGAAAAATCCCGATGACATCGAGCCATCTCTCGATGACATTGAATGGCCCTTTGAAGGATGTTCGATGACATCGGATAGAATCCGTTATGTACTTATTTAAAAATCATGGTTCAGAGAGTCGATGCAATCAAGAAGGTTTAATGACATCGAAGGAAACTTCGATGGCATCGACAACAACAAATTTCTGCCCAGTTTTTTACCATTGGGATTTAAATGTGTATAAACACTTGGGTTGCTTCTTGGATTTTTGAGCAAGTATTGAAGAAAGTTTTGAGATAGTTATTACCAGAGTTATTACCCTTCCTCTCAAGCCCTCTTTCCCATAGGAGTTCATCATTCAATTCATGGCTTAAAGGCATTTATTGGTATATTCATAGCTTGGATTGAAGAATGAACTCCGGCCTTCATTGATCATCCAGTAGCACTCTTTAACGGCAAGTCATTGTGTTGGAATCCTTAAAGGCTTAACTCATGGGAATCTTCTCTAGATCTTAAATGCATATCATTAACTAGAGTAGATCAACCAAACCCTAAACCGAACAATCTTGGTACATCTATTGGATCATCTACAATCAATTGTGGTTCAAGGGAGCTGAAGACTCTTCACCACTAGGAAGATCTTCAACAACATGTACTAAAATGGGGCTCACTCACAAGTTTTAGAGTTCATTGTGTATGAAGCCCTTTCCTTGTGTAGGATTGGGATTCAGAGTTTGGGTTGTCAAACTCGTTAAAACCTTTCGTAGGCCTCCGACGGGAGAATACATGTAGTGTCCTCATGTAGGACCTACTGCCTTGTGTAGGCATTATAAGTTACCTTATGTAGACCTGAGAAGTTTCCTTGTGTAGCCATTGCCTTGTGCATTCATAGAGTTGCCTTATGTAGGCATAGTGAGTTGCCTTGTATAGGCACCTAAGACTGCTTTGTGTAGGCACCTTAGTTTAACCTTGTGTGGGTTATAAAGGTTTATGGTTAACTTGATTTAAAACCATTAGATAGTGAAATCCGGTACACTCATAGGGATGAGTGTGTCAACCAGGAGTGGCGTTGACATATAGTCAAACCACTATATATCGCTGTGTTTGTGATGCATGTTTTTTGAAAGTGCACTGATTTGTCAATATACGTGAGTGTTGAGTCAGTCAGTTAAGTGAGCCCCAAACTGAAGATTACAAGACCAAAAACTCAACCGAGACTTAAGAAGTTCAAGCGCTCCACATAGGCAAAGAAAGCCTCACTTCTCTAGTAAAACCCTTGAGGTATATAACCTCACTCATAAAAACCTAAACTTACCCACAACTATTTTAAAAAATCCCTTGATAAGCTTAGTTTTGAACATCTTGAGTATTGGATGAAATATGCACTATACAGGTAAAATCAATTTCTTGATGATTACATCGATAAGCAATCAAGGACAATTTCGATGGAATCAAGCATGGTTCGATTGCATCGAAATCAAGCCCAAATAGTCCAGCAACAAAATGAACATATGCTGGGTATTTTGGATTACATAGAATGAAGTTCGATGACATTAAAACTTATATTTCGATGGCATCGAACACACTTCAATTGAATCAACCTTGAACTTATTCCTCCACCATTTATGAAATACTCTAAGTGTTACTCGATGTAATCGATCCTCCCTCGATAGCATTGAGAGTAAGTCATCGATGCAATCGAAATTCAAATTATGATGGCATTGAAAGTCTGATCGATAACATTGAAATAGGTGACAAACTTACTAAAGAGTTTTTATTAGAAAATCATATTTCTCTTGATTACATCGAAATAGGATCGATGATTGTGAAAAAGGCCTCAAACTGTCCAGCAACCAAAGTGTATTTTTCAAAGGAATCCCGATGGCATCGAACCATCTCTATGACATCGAAGTGCATGTCAATGACATCGAAGGTTGCTCAATGAGATCGGACAGAATCCATCCTGCACCCAACTGAATATCTTGGTGTAGATAGTAAATGCAATTAAGAAGGTTCGATGACATCGAAATTCAAAATTTGATGGCATCGACAATGTTAGATTTCTACCCATTTTTTAATCATTGGGAGTTGTCTTTATATACTAATTGTGTTGTTTCTTGGACTTTTCAGCTTAGATTGAAGAGAGTTTTGAAAGAGTAAATACCATAGCTAATATCCTCATCCTCAAGCTCTCTTTCCCATAAGAGTTCATCATTTAATTCATTGCTCAAGCATTTATTGATATATTCAATAACTTGAATTGAACTATGAACTCCAACATTCATTGATCTTCTAGTAGCACTCTTTATTATCAAATCATTGTGCCAGGATCACTGAATGCAAAGCTCATGAAAATGTTCTATGGGTATTTATTTCATATCATTCAGTAGAGAAGATCAGACCAAACCCTAAACCTCACAACCTTGCATCGTCGATCGAAACATCTTCAAGTGGTTGCGATTCAAGGGAACTAAAGACTCTTCGCTAACAAAGAAGACCATCTTCAGATTGTGCTAAAATGGGGCTCAGTCACTTATTTGTAAGTATACAGAGTCCATTAAGTCTGAACCCCCTTCCTTGTGCAGTATGGGTTTCAGAGTTTGAGTTAACAAACTTGCAAGTCCTTTCGTAGGCCTCCGATGAGAGAATATGTTGCATTGCCTTGTGTAGGATCCTAATAGTGTTCTTGTAACATCCCGGATTTTTGCCAACCTGGAATTAGACGTCCTTAGGCAATGGGTCGCTCCTAACACCTTATTAACTTGTCAGAACTCAATCCCACAGTCTAAAATCATTTTTCTTTAACCCTTTTCCTTCACAAATCTCACCTTTCACTACCTTATCCTTCAAAGGTAACTAAGTGCTAAACTAGATTAGCTACGAAATCCACTTGATCCACTTTAAAAACGATCTGCAAGACCTAAAACTTGCAGAATCATTGAAGCTAGGTAACCCTAAAATCTAGGATCAATCTCATTATCCGGCTGCTCTCGGGAGCATCACGAAACTCCGTATCAGATTTGGACCGTACATCGAAAGTCTAATTAACGCAAAGTTAAACGGTTAGGACCGCCTTTCTGGGCTTGACAACTATCTTGGAAATCAAATCCAGATAATGTCCCGGGGCTATTCGCTTGAGCCCGGAGTGAGGAGTGTGAGAACTGCGAAATTAATTAAAAATAAAATATAAATTTAAGTAATTTGGAACGTGTCACTTGCGGATCAGTTAAAAGGATTCTGACTATCAGAATCAGGCCAGATTACACCTTCGGATCAGGGATATTTGCCCAAACATATCCATGTACTTGAAATCTCTGATCGAGATCCGCTGACTGTTGAACTGAAACTGGTCCGCCATTTGTGATCTGGAAATCCGACTGGAACAAAAACTTAACTATACCTAGATCCAGCGTTAGTGAACTTAAGACCGACCGCACGCTGAAAAGGGACCGCCAGAAGTGCTCCGTTGAGACGGAACAGACTCTCTTTGGTTATAACCTAAGTATACCTTGACCTGAGGCCTAATTTGGTGAGTTTTTAGCCTATATAAGGACCTTAAACTCTCTCATATCCAGCCCATACGAATTTGAGAAAACATAGGAGAGAGAAGAGAGAAAGGTTAAGAGTTGTGGGAGCATCTCCCTGCCACTCTACCCTGCTGCTATCCGTGCCTAACCACATCGTTCTTATCGCTTTCCCGGCTTTTTAAACTTCGTTTCTAGGTAAGAAACCCTAACCCTAATCTGATCTAGGGTTATGAACATTGCAAATGATGAAATGGCTAATCTATTTCATTCTATAGGTTGCCAAACTGCCATATACGAAAGCTTAGCGAATCTATCGAGTTTATTACGCTTCCACGGCATAAGGTGCGGACTTTAGATGTATAGGTTATGGTTTTTAACGCTTTCAATGTCAGATAATGATAGATTCATGATCTGGATGCTATTGCACATGTGCAAAGTGCTGTCCGTTTCGTTTTTCGGTTATACGTTAACTATGTTAAATATACTGTATTCCTCATATTTGTAGAAAATACCGTATACGTATGAAGTATGGATTTGTGCTTGCCATGATTAATTGATGTCTATGTATGCAAGATTCATGTGTATCAACTTCTGGGTGAACGGATTAGCCTAACACCTATTCTATTAACATACGTCGTGTATGTACTAGTTGTAGCCTAAGTGTTTGCAGAAATGTTCGAATGAATATGGAACTATGATTTATGCTTGCCATGACTATTGGTCGTGAATGCATGATCATGGTTCATGTGGCAATCCTTTATGAAAGGATTCGCTATGACTTGTGTTGTAACTAGTATATTATAGGTATGTTGGAATGTGTAGTCTAAGTGTTTGTGAAAATGCTTGTATAGATATGTACTTAATCTAGTAGTGCCTTAAGTAGGTGTTGAGATAAGATTCTCAACTACCTTAGTGATGTGTATGATTTCCTTCATGTAAGTTGTTTAGTTTAATCACTTAGTGGTTTATGAAACGTATGTGTTTGGATTTCTTGTTTGCATTGTGTTTGATAATATGCTTGTTAATATGTTTGAATTACTGGTTTATTTAATTCTGCTCTGACTACTTCACATGTTTAAGTTGTATTCTATAAAATCCGTGAAGGGTGATGGGGGAGTGGTGTAACGATTCCATGCAACAGCCCTGACAGCCCTAAGCGGACAATATTGGATATTTGATTGTATGATTTGAAATCTTGATCTATTACTGCTTTAACTATTTCGTAATTGAATGTGATTGGGGCTATTGTATAGTCCAGGCAATCAGTAACAGGATTGAATTCGTGGCTGAGATTCATTCACCACGTGAGATGTGTTCGACGAACCCAAGTCGTACTTCGGTTGGCGATAGTGGTTGGCCACGCGAAGTGCTTATGCACTTCATGTCCTTCAACTTGTCATGTGCTTGAGCTAGCTGAGCTCGTCAAGTAACCCGATCTGTCTAATGTATGTTCACCATGTTTGGACGCTATTGCTTAAACCTAAGGTATCGAACTTACCAGTGTAACCCCGTTAACCTTGGTACCTCGATCCGCTAGGACTCATAAGCCAGGCATGGTGGTATGGGACACCGTGGTCGAGCTGTCGGCCTACGCTGGGGCCACGAGCCTCCCCGTAGTGACCATTGAGTAACCAGACTCGTGAGCCGAATACGGTGGTATGGGACACTATATTCGAGCTGTCGGCCTACACTGCTTTGATGGGTGATGGGGGAGTGCTGTAGCGATTTCGTGTAACAGCCCTGGCAACCCTGACCGTTCCCGATGTATTGACCTCGAACATACTCTGAATCTGCGGAGAGGCGACGAGCCTTCCCATAGTAAACAGAGTATAAGCTAGGCTTGTATTGATAAGGTGATGGGGGAGTGGTGCAACGATTTCATGTAACAGCCCTGACAGCACTTGCAGCGACCTAGAACTGCATCATCGTATGAGATTATCTAAGATTGACGACCCTAGAATGGATCATTGTTTGAGAATGATATAAGGGAGGTACCTTAGTTTCCCAATACTGCTGTATGAAAAGGACTAATAACAACTCGGTAATCATGCTCATCATCGCACTGCATGTGCCTGGAAGATGTGGAGCACTGAGGGATGAACGCATGCTGCGGACGTAAGATGGTATCGCATGAGGGAGTATGTTGGTGAGGGCATGCATCATGACTGCATTTTTCATACTTGCATTAATAAGAGTATTTAGGAGTGTTTGACTTTACTGCTTTATCATTACTGCTTGACTAAATTAATAACATGTTAACCTATGCTTTATTGTTCCACTGAGTTGATCAGTCACTCCCACGTTACGGGGCGGTGTTCCAGACACCCACCAGACTTTGTCTGATTGCAGATGGCGACGCTACTACTGAGGCAGAGCCGGACTTTTGTGACGACGAGGATGTCTTCTCGTATATGCTGTTTTCTGGCGGCTACAAGTGAGTCGTGTCTTGATCGACGGGGTTACAGGGATGTTGACTAGAGGACCTACACATTTGGTATATTTTGGAATTGTACTTGTAATGAATAACCTGGTAACATTATCACACTCTGGAGACTCACCACAGTTTATATATTTTATATATCTATCATAGTCTTCCGCTTGCCAATTTAACTGTCTCTGGAGTATGATATGCTGTTTTGGTATAATCCCATTCATGTTTCAATCCTTTCATCATAATTGTAACGCCCTGAAAATCGGGGGTCGAGCATAAACTCAACTCCCGAGTTCCAGAACATCACTTATGCAACAAAATGAATGATGATTGAATGTTGACTGTATTCGTGCATTGAACATGAGTGAGATTAAGCCAAAACAGCATATCATACTCCAGAGACAGTTAAGTTTGCAAGCGGAAGACTGTGATAGATAGATAAATTATATAACTTATGATGAGTCTCCAGAGTGTGATAACATTACCAGGTTAAATAAATACAAGTGCAGTTCTAAAATTTACCAAATGTGAGGAAGTGTAATGCCTTCTATCCCAAGAACCATAACCCCGTCAATACAATACCAGGTCTTCATTGGCCTGTCAGAAAGTTACATGTAGGAGAACTCCTCCACATCATAGAAGTCCGGCTCTGCTTCATAAGCATCGCCATCACCTGAAACTCAACAAATCTGGTGGGTGTTCGGAACACCGTCCCGTAACGTGGGAGTGAGTGATCAACTCAGTGGAACAGTAAAGCATAGGTTAACATGTTATCAATTCAATCAAGCAGTAATGATAAAGCAGTACAAATCAAACAATTCTAATTACTCTTATTAAATGCAAGAATGAAATGACATGATGCTGTATGCCCTTGCCAAACCACCCTCAAGCGACATCATCTTACGTTCGCGAATGCTTAACTCCCTCAGTGCGCCACATCTACAAAGCACATGCGGTGCGATGATGCTAATGATTACCAAGTTATTATTAGTCCATTTCAACCAGCAGTATTGGGAAACTAAGGTACCTCCCTTATATCATTCCCAACATGATCCATTCTAGGGTCGTCAATCCTAGTTATTCTCATACGATGTTATGGTTTGAGAAGCGTAGTGAAGGCATCGCAAAGGGCTCGTCACCCGTCAGCGCGGATACAGATCTCACCGTATGCGGCTCAATTGCTGGCCGTCAGCTCGAGTACAGGTCTCACCGTACTCGGCTCAATCACTAGCCGTCAGCTCAAGTACAGGTCTCACCGTACTCGGCTCAACTCACACTCTAGTTGCTGTAAAAGACTCGTGGCCAATCACAGACCCTTGGAGTGTACTCGATGATACCACGGAGGACTCGTCGCCCGTCAGCACGAGCACAGATCTCACCGTACTCGGCTCTCGCCGAAGTATCGACAGCTCGAATACATTGTCCCATACCACCATATTCGGCTCACGAGTTGATTGTGCAATGGTCACTACGGGGAGGCACATGGCCCCAGCGTAGGCCGACAGCTCGACCACGGTGTCCCATACCACCATGCCCAGCTCATGCGACTTAGCGGATCTAGGTACCATGGTTAAACGGGGATCGCCACTGGTAAGTTTGGTACCCTAGGTTCAAGCAGTAGCGACCAAACAGGGTGAACATGCATAAGGCAGATCGGGTTACTTGATGAGCTCGACTAGTGCGATCGCCCGTTGAGCTGCACGACATGAAGTGCATAAACAATTTCGTGTGGCCTAGCCACTGCCGACAGGCAACGCACGACTCGAGTTCGTCGAACACATCCCACGTGGCAAATGAATCTCAGCCACAAGTTCAATCTCGTTACCGATTGCCTGGACTATAATCATAGCCCCAAACACAATCAATTACAGAGATATAAAGCAAATAGATCAGGATTCAAATCATACAATCAGTCTGGTATTATCCGTTTAGGGCTGCCAGGGCTGTTGCACGCACTCGTTGCTCCGCTCCCCCATCACCCATGACGGATCATACAATGTAAATATAAATTTAAACATATGCATTATATAGTTAAAATCATAAAGTAGTTAGCATGTTATGAATCACAACACAAGCATGAGTTTGTACATGTTCAATTCCTAATCACACAACTATCAAAGGAGATCATACACATAGTTAAAAGAGGTTGAGAATCATATCTCAATACCCTTATACTTTACAATTTGCTAACTACTACTCATTCAGACATTTCAAGAAACACTTAAACAAACATACATCAACATACACGACATATGTCGATCACATAGGCATTGGGCCAAATCCTTTCACTAGGGAGTTGCCCCAATCATAACACGCGTACACCCACGATGGATAGTCATGACAAGCAGGAACCCAAGCTCCATATTCAATCGGCTATTTCCACAAACACTTGGGCCACACATTTTAGCCTATATAGTGTATATTGGCCGTGGCGTGATTTAGGGCAAATCCTTTCGTCAAAGGGGTATCGCCATACATCAATCATGAATCCATGACAACTAATCATGGCAAGCACGAATGAGAATTCTATACTTATTCAGTCATTTTCACAAACACTTAAAATACACTATCACAACATACATGACGTATGTTAGCAAAATACGTGTTAGGGCTGTCCCTTCGCCACGTGAGTATTTTACCCATGTATCTCACAATCATACAGCAAATAATCATTACAATTGCATTTCCAAAATCCGCACGTATGTGGTATTTCTAGAATACGCAATTTCAACATACATGACATTTACACATGAACATGTATTTTTGCGATTCCTTTCGCTAAACTAGCATTTTATCCACATATCATATAATCAAACATTAAATAATCATGTCAAACATTTTCACAAGAAAAATACATATACGGTATTTCTACGTATATCTAGAGTATGTGAAATTCCATATTCTACATTGCTAATCGAAACAGGAAACGGAAAGCACTTTGTACATGTGCATTTGCATGCAGATCATGAATCTATCATTATCTGACATTGAAAGCGTTGAAAAACGTAACTTATACACTTAAAGTCCGCACCTTTTGTCGTAGAATCGTAACGGAGTTGATAGGTTTGCTAAGCTTCCGCATTCGGCAATTTGGCAACCTAGAGAACGAAATAGGTTAGCTATTTCATAACCTACAACCTATACAACCCTAAAACAGATTAGGGTTAGGGTTTCTTACCTAGAAACGGGGCTGGAATCGCCGGGAAAGCGATGAGAAAGGATGGTGCATCCCGTGTGGTGGCAGGGAACGACGGCAGGGAGATTCTCCCACATCTCCCTCACTTTCTCTCTCTTTTCCCTCTCTCAAATCCAATTCGTATGGCTGAAATGGAGAGGGTTTAAGGTCCTTATATAGCCTCAAAACTCACCGAAATAGACTCCTGTTCAAAGGTTACTGCTAATATAGGTATTTCGTCACTTTTTCAGCTCAAAAGAGAGGTTCTGGTGGCCCTCCTTGAGCCAAACGTCAGACTTAAGCTCACCACACATGGATCTATGAGGGATTACGGTTTCGACTCGATCGGATTCCCAGATCGCACATGGCGGGCCACTTTCAGTTCAACGGTCAGTGGGCCACGATCCGAAATTCCAAGTACATGTAAATGTTCTTGAAATTTTTCCTGATCCGAGGGTGTAATTTGGTCTGATTCTGACGGTCTGGTTGCTTAATACTGATGCGTAAGCGAATGGTGCCAGATCACTATTCCAGATATTTTAATTTCAAAGGGAATAGTGTTTTTCACACTCCCTCGCTCCAGATCAAAACGAATGGCCGTGGGACATCGGCTGGATCTGATTTTTGAGATGATTGTCAAGCCCAGTGAGGCGGTCCTAGTTCCTTAGCTTCGTGTTAATCGGACTCCCGATGTGCGGTCTAGACTTAATACGAAGTTTCGTTTCATTCCCGAGAGCAGACGGGAAATGAGTTTGGTTCTAAACTTTAGGGAAACCTAGAGTCACTGATTTTGCAAGTTTTGGGTCTTGCAGATCGTATTTAAAGCGATCCCAACGGATTTCATGGCTAATCGAGTTTTGCACTTAGTTAACTTTGTTAAATTTCTAAAGGATTTAATCCTAATTGTTTTCTGGTTGAGATGGTACTTAGGCCTTTGCAGTTTGTAGATAAAGTGATCCAAGTTTTACTGCTTAGCTAGTTTAAGATAGTGTCTAGGGCGAAAGTGCTTTGAAAATTAAAAGCACAAGGTAGAGAAGGGTGGGATTTGTGAAGGAAATGGGTTCAGAAGCGATTTTAGACTGTGGGGTTTAGTTTTGACAAGTTGGTAAGGTCTTAGGATCGACCCAATGCCTAAGGACGTCTAATCCCAGGTTGGCAAAAATCCGGGATGTTACAATAATCATCATTATCTATGTTGCAAAGTGATGCGTTGGAACTCGGGAGTTGAGCTTTGCTCGACCCCCAATTTTCAGGGCGTTACAAGATGGTATCAGAGCATGATTTGGATTAAACCGGGCCTGGGTTATGGTAACACGACGTACTCTGACACACTCTGAATTAGGAAAGGGGCGATAAAACTTAGAAACCACATTAGAATCCCAAGTTTCACCGACAGGCAAGGCTGAATATGGTAATTTAGTCCAAAATTGTGAGTTCTTCTAATTTTTTTTGTTATGATTCATATACCCAGCTACACCCCAATCTCACCTCCATCACAGACCGGATCTCTATTGCTACTAAGTAATTCATTAGGCCACACAAAGGATCACAACAATAATGAAATCTAGGACAACAAAGGAAAGAAAACGTTTAAGTTCATATGTTCCACCATTCCACTCTATCCAGGACCATCCTCAGTTAAACCATAGATCATCAAATCATTTCTTTTTGCCTCCAAGTGCATCCTTTTGGGCCTTCTCTTTACCCTTTAGAACCTTCAACTTAAAACTAACTCACCCCAATCAGTGTTGTTCTTAGTCTCCATCTCACATGTCAAAGCATCAATGCCTACTTTCCCTTATCTTATTACCTATGAATGATACCCCAAAGTTCCCTCGAATGCATTCATTTCTATATCTGTCATTCCTCATCTTGACACCTATCCATCTTAACATCCCCATTTCAACTACACATCCTATGAACATGTTGTCGGTTGACATCCTAAGATGCTGGTCCATAAAGCATGAATGGTCTTATAACTATCCTAGAAGATCTCCCCATTAGTTGAGTTAGTATGCGGCTATCACATAAAACTCCAAAGGCACATCTCCACTTCATCCATCCAGCTCTTACTCTACAACCAACATCTCATCAATCTCACCATTCTCATGAATTATCAACCAAGATATTGAAAACAACTTCTCAGAACTCAATCCTAAAGTCTAACCCATTTCCTTCAAATTCTCTCCTTTCATCACCTCATTCTTCAAATTTTTCTAAGTACTTTCATACTAGACATAAATCCTAATGTATAAATGATGAAGAATAATACTTAAACAAAAAATTTATTATAAATAGTAAATATATGTATAAATTAAACTTTTGACCATTCAAATTATGGAATCTCGTGAAATAAATAGGTTAGTTGGATAGAATGGTGTCTCCTACCCCAAAATCATATGCTACATGCTATATAAACTCATTCTGATTTACAAATTGGCCCCAAAAATGCTTCAAATGGAGTCGGGGGCCTATCCACACCATTCAAGAGGGACCCAGGGTGGGACCCATACCTTTTTGGGGCATAGGGGTCATGAGGGCCTCTCCCAAATGACGAGGCATCGCCGGTTAGTCCAGAGGGTGGTGAGGCCCTCGCCAAGTCGGCGAGGCCTCGCCGTACAGTGGGCTCGGCCGGGCGGGTCGCTCGGGTCGATTGCATTTGGGGGCTAGGGTAACCCCCTGATGTATGGGCCGCCCCTTAAAACACTTCCAAACCTCTCTCTGCTTCACAAATCACACCCCCAAGCTCTCCTTTCTCTTCCAAACTTCAGATTTTTTACAAAAATCGCCCCTTCAATCTCCTTCTCTTATATTTTAGTGCATCCTCCTCATCACCCTGCTGTAAACTCCCCTCCATTATTGTCTACCCTCTCCCTTTCCTCTCATTTGAGCCCTCACATCCTCCATTTGTGGCTCAAAATCATGTAAGCTCTCAACCCCTCCCATCTCTCCATTTTCTTTCTTCAATCTCTGTCATTTGGGCATGTACAACCTCTGTTGAGGCTCAAATCCGTGGAGAACCCAAAACTCCAGCCCCTCCTCTCCCTTTTCTTCCCTTCCCATGGCCTTTTTTCGAGATCATTATGGCCATTTTCTCGATTTCAACCTTTTTCTCTCTCTCATGGGAAAGAGAAAGGGTGCCCCTCCTCCGTCGCCAGACTCGAATGCCTAGTCATCTATGCCGATGTTTGCAGCTTGTTTTGGTTGCTGTTTTAGGATATGTTTGTGATTTCATGTCGATAGGCCTAGTAGTGTAATGTTTGGTAGAATGATATAAGTGTTAGAAGCTTTGTTGTATTAGCTCACAGGCATCTTTTGTCACGGGCCACGTAAGGCTACATCCCATGTATTGTGGCGATTTTTTTTCTTGTTTGGTTAAATGAAATGCATGAGGCTCCTTTTGTTATCAAAGGTGTTGACTGCTTGACAAGTTGGAGTTGTACTTACAATTGTGAACTCCTTCCACCCCTCCACCATTACTCCTCTCAAACCCATCTCTTACTCCTCTTGGCCTCACCATTTCACACCCATATGGGCACAACGATCCACATTTTTATGTCCCATAACTTTCACAACCTCCAAATGTTGTGATGTTTAGGGCCCGTTCAGCCAACTGCATTCGGTGGGATTATGGTGGATAAAATTGCAAAGGTAACAATAAATGTATGTGTAGGGTATGGTCCCTAGATTGGGTGTATCCCATGTTTTCCAATACCATGTTTAGAGTGTATGCAGTTAAAAGTAAATCCCAGGATTTTCTTTCAAATTACACTTAGAAATTCATCATCATGGGATTTGGAAATCCCATCTCACACTTTCCCGCACAAGGCTCATTTTCCAAAGCCTATAAAATTAATTTTAATCCCACCCACCCTCCTACTAAACATACCACTTCTAATCCCGAGGCGGGATTAGTAACACAATCCATTTAATACAACTTAATACCTATAACGCCCTGAAATTCAAGGTTCAAGTAGCAACTCAACTCTCGAGTTCCAGAACATCACTTATGCAACATAGATGATGATGATTGAATGTTATCTGTGTCAGTGTAATAAACATGAGTGAGATTATACCAAAGCAGTAATTCATAGTCCAGATCAATTTTATAAAGGCAAGTGGAAGACTGAAACTGTATATATAAGGTATGTAAAAAATCAAAACCATTTAAATCTCCAGAGTATGAACACCAACTGAGTAACCATATACATGTATTGTTTCCAAATCAAAAGTCAAAATACAACTAAAGAGATAAATCCTGAAATCCCCGCGATCTAGTCAGCCTAAGCACAGCCGTCTGAGTACTGCATGAATGAGAACTCATCCTGGTCCTCATCGTAGTCTGTCTCAACCTCCTGAATCGACGTACCATCTACACCTGAGACAGAGTCTGGTTGGTGTGTACGACACCATCCCGTAACGTGGGAGTGAGTAGCCAACTCAGTGGAACAATAAAGCATAGGTTAACATGTTATCAATTCAATCAAGCAGTAATGATAAAGCAATACAATCAAACAATTCTAACTACTCTTATTAAATGCAAGTAAGAAATAACATGATGAATGCCCTTGCCAAACCACCCTCATGCGACACCATCTTACGTTCGCGAATGCGTTCATCCCTCAGTGCTCCACATCTACTAGGCACATGCAGTGCGATGATGAGCATGATTACCGAGTACTTATTAATCCATTTCAAACAGCAGTATTGGGAAACTAAGGTACCTCCCTTGTATCATTCCCAAACATGATCCATTCTAGGGTCGTCAGTCCTAGTTAATCTCAGACGATGGTGTGTTTTCTAGGTCACTGCAAAGGCTGCCAGGGCTGTTACGCACAAAGGTTACACCACTCTCCCATCACCTTTTTAACGGTTCATCACTATACAAATACAGGCCTAGTCCATACTCTATATACTGCGGAAAAACTCGTCGCCTCACCGCAAATTCAGAGTATGCTCGAGGTCACTACAAAGGGCTGTCAAGGCTTGCTCACAATCGTTGCACCACTCCCCCTCACCTTATCAATGTAGGCCGACAGCACGAATATAGTGTCCCATACCACCATAATCGGCCCACGAGTCGGGTTGCTTACTGGTCACTACGGGGAGGCACGTGGCCCCAGCGTAGGCCGACAGCTCGACCACGGTGTCCCATACCACCATGCCCGGCTCATAAGTCTTAGCGGATCGAGGTACCATGGTTAACAGGATTCCCACTGGTAAGTTTGGAACCCTAGGTTCAGGCAGTAACGACCAAACATGGTGAATATACATAAGACATAACGGGTTACTTGACGTGCTCGGCTAGCTCGAGTGCACAACAAGTTGAACGATATGAAGCGCAGAAGCACTTCGTGTGGCCAACCACTATCGCCAACCGAAGTACGACTCGGGTTCGTCGAACACATCTCACGTGGCGAAATGAATCTCAACCACGATCTCAAGTCTGGTACCGAATGTCTGGACTATAGACATAGTCTCAAACTCAATCAATCCTTATTTAGAACATGTAGAGTAAAGCATAATAGACAAAGTAAATCAAGCATGTTAACAAACATATAATAAAGCATGTTATAAAGCATGTTATAAAGCATATTGTAAAACACTATGTAAACAAGAAAACAAACACATGTGTTTCATAAGTAAGCTCATAAAGTAAACATCCTGTAACGCCCTGAAAATCAGGGGTCGAGTATAACTCAACTCCCGAGTTCCAACGCATCACTTATGCAACATCAATAATGCTGATTAAATGTTGTCTGTGTTAGAACAATAAACATGAGTGAGATTATACCAAAAATAGTAATTCATACTCCAGATCATTTGTATAAAGGCAAGAGCAAGACTGAACTACATATACATGTATGTAAAGAAACAAAAATCATTTTTTATTCTCCAGAGTATGAATCTATCTGAGTTACCATATACATATGTTTGTTTGCGAACAAAATGTCAAAAATAGTCTAAGGAGTGATCCCTGCAAATCCCTTCAATACGGCAGCCTAGTCGCCGCCGTAGTATTGCATATACGAGAACTCCTCCTGATCCTCGTCATATCGGGCTCCGCCTCTTGTGTCGCCGGCTCGTCTAAACTTGTGACAGAGTCTTGTTGGTGTGCGCAACACCGTCCCGTAACGTGGGAGTGAGTAGCTAACTCAGTGGAACAGTAGAGCATAGGTTAACATGTCATCAATACAGTCAAGCAGTAATGATAAAGCAGTAAAATCAAACACTCCTAGCTACTCTTATTAATGCAAGTATGGATGCAAGTATGATGGATGCCCTCACCGACATACTCCCTCATGCGACACCATCTCACGCTCGCGGCATGCTTTCATCCCACAGTGCTCCACATCGTCCAGGCACATGCAATGCATGATGAGCATGATTACCGAGTTTTTAATTAGTCCATTTCAAACAGCAGGATTGGGAAACTAAGGTACCTCCCTTGTATCATTCCCAAACATGATCCATTCTAGGGTCGTCAATCCTAGTTAATATCAGACGATGGTGTGTTTTCTAGGTCACTGCAAAGGCTACCAGGGCTGTTACGCACAAAGGTTACACACTCCCCCATCACCCCTTAAACGATTCATCACAATACAGAAACAGGCCTAGTTCATACTCTATATACCGCGGCACACCCTAAGGCGTACTGCGATTTCAGAGTATGCTCGAGGTCACTACAAAGGGCTGCCAAGGATATTACGCACAAAGGTTGCACCGTTCCCCCATCACCTTATCAATGTAGGCCGACAGTACAAAAATAGTGTCCCATACCACCATAATCGGCTCACGAGTTTGGTTGCTCACTGGTCACTACGGGGAGGCACGTGGCCCCAGCGTAGGCTAACAGCTCGACCACGGTGTCCCATACCACCATGCCCGCCTCATGAGTCTTAACGTATCAAGGTACCATGGTTAACGGGATCCTCACTGGTAAGTTTAGTACCCTAAGTTCAAGCATTGGCTACTAAACAGGGTGAACATACATAAGACACACCGGGTTACTTGACGTGCTCGGCTGGCTCGAGCGCACAACAAGTTGAGCGATATGAAGCGTAGAAGCACTTCGTGTGGCCAACCATTATCGCCAACCGAAGTACGACACAGGTTCGCCAACACATCATGTGTGGCGAGATGAATCTCAACCACGATTCCAAGTCTGGTACCGGATGTCTGGACTATGGACATAGTCCCACGCTCAATCAATTTTCAACCATAACATGTGAAGTAAAGCATGATAAACAAAGTAATGCAAGCACACTAGCAAGCATGTCATAAAGCATATTATAAAGCATGTTATGAAACAAGTTACAAAGCATGTTAAAAAGCATGTTATAGAACACTACACAAAATAGGGATACAAATACATATATTTTGTAAGTGAGTGGTTAGAGTAAACCCCACATGGAGGGTATCATACGTGACTCTAAGGTAGTTGGGAACCCCATCTTAGCACCTACCTAAGGCGCTAACACTTAAGCACTTACACTCACAAGCAATTTCACAAACACTTAGAGTGCACTATTTCAACATACATGACGTATGTTAGAGGAATGTGTATTAGGGCTATCCTTTGACCAAACTAATATTTTATACGTATATATCATATTCATACAGCAAGTAATCATGACAATCATATCGCCAAAATTATACGTATGCGGTATTTTCTAGGATATACAATTTCACACACACATAGTGTATACAAGGGAACATGTATTACGGCGATTCCTTTCGCCAAACAGGTATTTTATCCATATACTATATAATCATACAACAATTAATCATGGCAAACACATTTCCAAAATGTGTACGTATACGGAATTTCTACGTATACCTAGAGTATGTAAAATTCCATATTTTGCATCTTTAATCGAAACAAGAAACGGAAAGCACTTTGTACATATGCAATTACATGCAGATCATGAATCTATCATTATCTGACATTGAAAGTGTTGAAAACCGTAACCTATACACTAAAGTCCTCACCTTGCACCTTGGAATCACAACGAATCAGCAAAGTTCGAAGGGCTTCCATATTTCGGCAGTTTTATCGCCTAGAGAGTGAAACCGGTTAGCTATTTCATAACCTATAACCATCACTCACCTAAACAGATCTATGGTTAGGGTTTCTCACCTTAAAATGGAGTCGGTATCGCCGGGAAAGCGTCAAGGAAGAGGTGGTGCAGCCCGTATGGTGATCGAAAGCACTAGGAGAAAGATGCTCTCACAACTCTTAAGCTTTCTCTCCTTTTCTCTCTCTCTCTCCCCTTAGGGTTTTATCCAAATTCGTATGGCTGTGAGAGGGGCTGTTCTAGGGCCCTTATATAGCCTAAAAACTCTCCGGAATAGACTCATATTCAAGGTATACTTATATTATAAGCATTTCGGTGTGTTCCAGCTCAAAAGAGGGTTTCTGGCGGCCTCCTTGAGCCAAACGTCAGACTTAAGCTCACAACTCATGGATCTACGTGGGATTATGTTTTCGTCTCGGTCGGATTCCAGATCACGCGTGGCGGACCATTTTCAGTTCAACTGTCAGTGGGCCACGATCCGAAATTCCAAGTACATGTAAATGTTCCTGAAATTTTTCCTGATCCGAGGGTGTAATTTGGTCTGATTCTGACGGTCTGGTTGCTTAATACTGATCCGCAAGCGAGTGGTGCTAGATCACTATTCAAGATATTTATTTTGTAAAGAAAACAATGGTTTTGACACTCCCTCGCTCCGGACTCGAGCCAATGGCCGTGGGACAATCGTCTGGACTTGATTTCCGAGATGGTTGTCAAGCCCAGTGAGAAGGTCCTAGTTCCTAACTTCGTGTTCATCGGACTTCCGATGTGCGGTCTAGACCTGATACAGTTTCAATTCATTCCCGAGAGCAGTCGGGTAATGAGTTTGATCCTAGACTTTAGGGTAACCTAGAGTCAATGATTTTGTAAGTTTTGGGTCTTGCAGATCGTATTTAAAGCGATTCCATCAGAGTTCATGTCTACTCTAGTTTAGCACTTAGTTAACTTTGTTAAATTTCTAAAGGATTTTAACCTAAGTGATTTCTGGCGAGGTGGTACTCGAGCCATAGTACGAAAATTTACGGGTCGTTACAATCTATCCCCCTTAAACAAAAATTTCGTCCTCGAAATTTGTACCTTTTCGTATTCCTCGAGAATCTGAGGGTAGTTCTTTCTGACTTCGGCCTCAGTCTCCCAAGTAGCTTCCTCCTCTGAATGATGCGTCCATAGTACCTTCACAAGTGGAATGACCTTGCTACGCAGTACCTGCTCCTTCCTATCAAGGATACGCGTCGGGCACAACTCATACGTAGCATCCTCGCTCAGCTGTACCTGCTCCCATCTGATGATATGTGAAGGATCAGGAATGTACTTCTTCAGCATAAATACATGAAATATGTTGTGTACAGCTGCAAGTGGCGTGGGTAAAGCGAGACGATACGCCACATCACCCACTCGATCCAGTACCTGAAACGGACCGATAAACCTCGGCGTGAGCTTCCCCTTCTTCCCAAACCGAAGGACTCCCTTCATAGGGGAAACTCGGAGGAATACATGATCCCCGACCTCGAACTCAAGCGGTCGCCGCCTCGTATCGGCGTAACTCTTCTGCCTGCTCTGTGCTGTAAGTAGTCGACGCCTGATAATATCGACCTTCTCTGTAGTCGCCTGTACCAACTCCGGGTCAATCAGACTACGCTCGCCAACCTCAGCCCAACAATGCAGTGCTCTGTAGGGACGACCATATAGGGCCTCATATGGCGCCATACCAATAGTCGCCTGGAAGCTGTTGTTGTAGGCGAACTCTGCGTAAGGAAGACAGTCATCCCAGTTGTCCTTGAATCCAACACACATGCCCGCAACATATCCTCCAGAATCTGATTCACCTGCTTTGTCTGCCCATCAGTTTGAGGATGAAACGCCGTACTGAACTTCAACTTCACACCCATCGCTTACTGGATACGAGTCTAGAAGATAGATGTGAGCCGAGTGTCTCTGTCCGACACGATCTCTAAAGGAACTCCATGCAGACGGACGATCTCTCTGATGTACAATCTAGCCAGCTCGTCTGCAGAGTTCGTAACTCTGATAGGGAGGAAATGGGCCGATTTGGTCAACCGGTCCACAATCACCCAAATGGAATCGTGTCCCTTCCTCGTCTCAGCAGCCCTGATTGAAATCCATGGGGATGAAGTCCCACTTCCACTCTGCTATGGGCATGGGCTGAAGCAGTCCAGGAGGTCGGCGATGTTCTGCCTTGACCTGCTGGCACGTTAGACATCGAGACACATACTTAGCGATGTGGGCCTTCATGTTATCCCACCAATACGACCGTCTCATATCCTGGTATATCTTCGTGCTACCAGGATGCATCGCAAGCTTCGAGTTATGAGCAGACTCGAGAAGCTCGCGTTTCAAGTCAGGCATATCAGGAACGCATAGGCGGCCACGGAATCGTAGACCCCCATCAGAACCAACTCTCCACTCGGAGTCCTCAGTGTCGCTAGCTTGCTCTTGAAGCTCAGACACCGCATATCGCCCTCCTGGGCCTCAATAATCCTGTCGTCAATAAGCGGTCGCACCCGAACGTGCGCAACACACTCAAATGACTCCTCCATAGTGAGTCTCTGCTCGAAGTCCCATACGAACTCAACCATGTCCCACTCAGCTATCATCAACGGTGCCGCAAATGCTATAGCCTTCTTGCGGCTCAACGCGTCTGCCACAAGGTTCGCCTTGCCAGGATGGTAGGAAACCTCAAACTTGAAGTCCTTCAAGGTCTCCATCCATCGGCGTTGTCTCATATTTAAGTCTCGCTGTGTGAATATGTACTAAGGCTCTTGTGGTCGCAGAAAAGCTCGAACTCCTCTCCGTAGAGGTAATGTCTCCAGAGCTTCAATGCAAAGATGACAGCTGCCAACTCCAGGTCGTGTGTAGGGTAATTCTCCTCGTGCTTCCTTAATTGTCTCGAGGCATACGAAATCACCCTATCCTTCTGCATCAGGACACAACCCAAACCAACGTGAGACCCGTCAGTATATATCGTGTATTTCTCTCCTTGCTCTGGCAATACTAGCACAGGGGCAGACGTCAACTTGTCCATCAGCTCCTTGAAAGCTGCTTCCGCCTTCTCATTCCAAGCAAACTTCAGGTTCTTCCGGGTCAACTGAGACAATGGCTTGGCAATCTTCGAGAAATCCCGAATGAAGCGCCTGTAATACCCAGCTAGACCAAGGGAACTCCTCACCTCGGTAACCGAGCCAGGCTGCTGCCAATCTTGAACCGCGACTACCTTAGCAAGGTCCACTGCTATCTCATCCTTGGACACTACATGTCCGAGGAACTTGACTTCATCCTGCCAGAAGTCCCACTTCTTGTACTGTGCGAACAACTGGTTCTTCTCCAGTGTACCCAACACCGCTCTCAGGTGCTCCTCGTTCTCCTCCCGACTCGTAGAGTATATCAAAATGTCATCAATAAAGACGATGATAAATCGGTACAGGAAGGGCCGAAATACCCAGTTCATCAGATCCATGAACACGGCTGGTGCATTCGTAAAGCTGAACGACATCACTAGGAACTCGTAGTGCCCAAAGCACGTCCTGAAGGCTGTCTTCTGCACGTCCTCATCTTTGACGTGCAACTGGTGATACCCGGACTGTAGATCAATCTTCGAAAAATACTTCGCCCCCCTCAACTGATCAAACAAATCATCTATCCGGGGCAAATGATACTTGTTCTTCACCGTGACCTGATTCAACCTACGGTAGTCAATACATAACCGTAGTTACCGATCTTTCTTCTTCATAAATAGTACAGGTGCTCCCCATGGAGACACACTAGGTCGTATTAAACCCTTCTCTATAAGCTCGTCAATCTGTCTCCGTAGCTCCTCCATCTCACATGGAGGCATACGATAAGTCGGCAATGAGATGGGTGTCGCACCAGGCGTAAGATCAATTGTAAAATCAATCTCGCGTCGAGGAGGTAAACCAGGAATAGTCTTAAACACCTTTATAAATTCCTGAACCACGGCGTATCTTCCACTGTCGGACCATCAATCGGCACTAATAAAGCAGCATAACAATTAACACGACAGGACCAACTGACCTGCACTGGAAACGTGAAAACTGTGCCGTCAAATCCATAGGCGGTCACGATCCGAGTATCACAATCTATCTCTGCCCTCATCTTAGCGAGCCAATCCATACCGAGGATAACGTCGTAGTGCCATAGTAGAGCAACAATGAGGTCGACGAGCACTGTGCTGCTACCCAAATCTACAGAGCAACCCTCACATAACCGTGCGACATCCGAAAAAGTCCCAGTGGCTGTAGTAGTGAGTCTCAGTCCCTTAGTGGGAATAGTACGCAAAGATGGACGTTTAACTGCCCCACACGAAATAATAGAAGTAGTGGACCCAGTGTCCACCAATAAGGAAACAGAAGTACCGTGAATGTGAGTCGTACCCTTAAAAGTTGTCGGAGCCGAAAGCGACATCTCAGGTGCCTCAGCAACGAGCGTATGTACGCGAGCCTGCTGCTGACGGTTCGGTTGAGGAGCCAAGGGCCGTTGCGGCGGCCTGAAGCGTGATACAAGAGGTCGGAAGGAAGGATGGGCAGGGGTAGTCTGTAAAGGTGGCGTCAATAAGGCCTGCGGGCGAGAACGACCCAACATCTGCGGTGGAGAGAAACCACTATCCTTCATCCGCGCGAAACAACTCCCAATAAGATGACCCTTTTTCCCACAGTACATGCAGGTCACAATAGGGCGCCCCACCGAATCCACTGGTGCTGCGATCCTGGGAGGCGAGTCAGCACGAGGCCTCTTACCTAGAATAGGCCTGCTCTGTAACCCCTGTCGTGGCCTCGCAACCATAGCACCACTAGATCGGGCCAACCGGTCCACACCTGCTCGGCCGTCATAGACATGTGAACCAGTGCCACATAGGTAGGTATACTGAGGCAGCATATCTTCGACCGTATGTCTGGTCGCAAATCTCCAGAAAAGTGACGCATCCGCATCTGCTCATTGACGAGGATAGTCGGGACAAAACGGCCCAACTCTGTGAAGCGGTGCTCATACTCAATAACCGTCATGCTCCCTGCCTGAGGCGTAGGAACTCATCCTCCCGCTCAGGTCAGTAAGTCTGCTGGTAGTATTCTCGTGAAATCGGAACTCGAAAGTCTCCCAGGTCCACACGTAACCCTCTGCGACCGATCGCAGCACACTATCCCACCATAAACTGGCCTCCCTCTCAAACAAGAAAGAGGCCAACTCGACCTGCTCTGCCTCTGTACAGTGCAGCATCCGTAGCATCTTGAGATGCGGTCAAGCCAAAACTCTGCCTCCTCGGGTCTGTGAGAACCCATAAATGAGGGAGGCCTCAAGCGCTGAAATCGCTCGAGTAAACCGCGGGTACCAACATCTCCAGTAGGAGGTGCGACGGGTGTGGGCAGAGGCACATCCTCAAACTGAGCAGGAGGCTCCGAATGCTCAGCAGGATGTGCGGATGTCGTAGGTAGAGTCGCGCTACCACCCTGGGATAAGCCGCAGCAATAGTGGCCATAAGCTGCTGGTGCTGGTGCTTGCTGTATCTGCTGCTGCTGCATCTGCTGTTGATGCATCATCAACATCAACCGCTCGATCCTATCCGTACGCGGAGCAGCCTGTGAGTCATGCTGCGCGGATGATGACGGCCGGTACGCGTGTAAGGTGGCAGTCCACTGGTAGGACTAGCAGGAGGCTGATCAGAATCTAACCCTCGGTCCGCAGGACCACCACTACCAGAAGGAGTCTGGTCCATAGAGCCAGTAAGATGGAAGTGTGCCGTGCTCCGCGTATACTGTCGCGGCATGCCCTATACAACATAGGGTATAACATTAGTGAGATAAAGCATAGCAACGCATCATATAAACACTTTAAGCATTCCACACATCTCATAGCAAAAGAGGCTACATACTTTTCATTTACCCAAAATTGTCATAATACATGGAATATAGAGTTACATGAATCATGACAGAAATTACATGCGAGCCAATACATCTACAACATCAAACACTTAAAACATATAACTAACTACTACATCATCAACATGAAACATAATCCTACTACAGGGAAACACAACCAAACAACTACAAGCGGCAGTATGAATGGCTAGGCATCTGAATCAGGCGACGGAGGAGGGGCATTCTTGTCCTGCAAATAACACAGGATGGCCTTTAAGGTGCGAGACACCTTGCCAAGCTTCGTTCGGACCCGCCCGACTTCCTGCTGTAGGGCGGCTTGGCCCTCCTCAAGATGGGCTAAACGTGCATCAAGGGCAGCCCGATCCACGCCCTGCTCCTGAGCCGCAGGAGGTGAACTCTCCTCAGTGTCCTGAGCCTCAGGTTCCTCTTCCTCTTCTTCAGCTTCACTTCCATCTTCACTCTTGTCTTCATCGCTCTCAATCTCATCCTCACTCCCCCCTGTCGGGCCCGTTGTTGTGTGCCCTAAGCTTCATCTGCTTGAGAGTATTCTCGTCAATCTGGTGGACCGGTACTGGCATTTCCGCCCCCAGACTATACCCATACTCCCGTGCAATCCTGCATATGAGTCGGCCGAAAGGAAGCGAATCAGAGCTCCTGGTGGAGCGTGCAACATTCACGATCTGTCGCAACACGAAAGTGGGTACACACAAGTTCGTCCTCTGCCCCACTTGGTACAGAAAATCAACCATAAGGCGCGTGCACTCGCTGCGATTACTATATCTGGGGTAGAGGTTGTACGTGAAGATGTGTAGTAGGCGGAGGTCTTCATACATGTGGGACGCTAGCAGGCTTTTGTTCGGCTGCCATTCAGCTAGTCGGCCACCACAAAGGTATAGTGTGCGACTATCCCTTTCACGAGCAATCCCCAAATTCAGCTCGCTAGCATGTACGTCACCAAGGGGCATATTCATAAGCCTCGCGATCATCCTCACATCAACGGTGACGAACAGATCCACCCCAACTAAGAGCCGGAACTGCAAAGGGTCCAGTGTAGGCTCACGAATGTTGGCGTAGAAGGCTCTGACAGTGCCGAATTTGTGCGACCTCTGACCTCAAATAGCAGACCCCAGAGGGCCGCCTCCACTTGCTCGAACAAATAATATTCCCCAAATAGCCGACCATCCACCTGGGCTTCAAAAAGAAACCTGCGGTCCTCATAGACTCCATGAGGTAGCGCCGCCAACTGTACCCATTCGGCAGGGATCGGGGATCAAGGTCCCGGACTTCGTGCGAAACTCCCGGGCAAAGCTCGAGCTAGCGGCGGTGTCTCTCGGCTGCCTTGATCGTGTAGGGTGACTAGGCCCAGCCTCGTCAGCGGCACTCTTTCTCTTGCCCATCAGAGAGAGGATGGTGGAGATGGAGAAAATGGCCGCCACAACTCCAAAAAGGGCCATGGAAAAAGATGAAATAGGAAGAATGGGCTGACTTCCCTGGTCCTCCACGATCAGCTGCCCCAACAGGCGTTGAAGGGGGCCAAAAGGCAGGGAATGAAGAGAAGGGAAATAGGGAGATCAGGAGGGAGATAGCTCACACGATTTGGGAGTTCCAACGGCGTTTGGGGGGTCCAAAAGAGGAAAACGAAGAGAGGAAATGGAGAAGGAGGCAGCAGTCCACGATGGAGGAAGGTGGGATGTGGTCGAAAATGGTAGAGAAGAGGGTTGGAGGGGGGCGATTTGCAAGAGAGGGCAGTAAGGTAGGAGGGAAAAATGGCTAGGGGAGGGGGTTTGTGAAAGAGATGGGGTTTTAGGAGATGGGTTTAGGACGGGAGCTAGGGCAGGGGGTTTTAGGGACCCCTAAACACGACCGGCCCAGGCCGCGGGCCCGGCCCAACCTAAAAGTCGGCGAGGCCACGCCAAAAATTTTTTGATTTTTGAAAATGGGGCCCCATGGCCCTATTCGTACAGCCCCCTGGGCCCCAAAAATATCTGGGTCCCACCCTAGGTACCCCTGGATCAGCGTGGGTAGGCCTCCGACCCCGATTCGCTCTATTTCGGGCACTCCCGAACACACACTGACATTTGTAAATTTTTGATTGCCTGAGTAAGGTGTATTGTGATCTAGACATGTCAATAGACGGTCTAGAAGCGGTCTGGGATCGATACGTGCGGTCGGGATCGAGTACGAACTCGATCAAAATGTCCATTTTCAATGAACTTCGCCGAACGGCGAAATCGGGAGACCCTAAGATTGTTTCTATATTTTTGCGCACCCTCCTAAATTGTAACGCGTCAGCGGACGTCGTGGGAACATAACTCAGGTCCGGTTTAATCAAAATCATGCTCTGATACTAACTTGTAACGCCCTGAAAATGGGGGTCGAGTATAACTCAACTCTCGAGTTCCAACGCATCACTTATGCAACATCAATAATGCTGATTAAATGTTGTCTGTGTTAGAACAATAAACATGAGTGAGATTATACCAAAAATAGTAATTCATACTCCAGATCATTTGTATAAAGGCAAGCGGAAGAAGACTGAACTACATATACATGTATGTAAAGAAACAAAAATCATTTTTTGTTCTCCAGAGTATGAATCTATCTGAGTTACCATATACATATGTTTGTTTGCGAACAAAATGTCAAAAATAGTCTAAGGAGTGATCCCTGCAAATCCCGTCAGTGCGGCTGCCTAGTCGAAGCCGTCGTAGTATTGCATATACGAGAACTCCTCCTGATCCTCGTCATAATCAGGCTCCGCCTCCTGTGTCGCCGGCTTGTCTAAACCTGTGACAGAGTCTGGTTGGTGTGCGCAACACCGTCCCGTAATGTAGGAGTGAGTAGCTAACTCAGTGGAACAGTAGTAGAGCATAGGTTAACATGTTATCAATACAGTCAAGCAGTAATGATAAAGCAGTAAAATCAAACACTCCTAGCTACTCTTATTAATGCAAGTATGGATGTAAGTATGATGGATGCCCTCACTGACATACTCCCTCATGCGACACCATCTCACGCCCTACGGCATGCTTTCATCCCACAGTGCTCCACATCTTCTAGGAACATGCAATGCATAATGAGCATGATTACCGAGTTTTTAATTAGTCCATTTCAAACAGCAGGATTGAGAAACTAAGGTACCTCCCTTGTATCATTCCCAAACATGATCCATTCTAGGGTCGTCAATCCTAGTTAATATCAGACGATGGTGTGTTTTCTAGGTCACTGCAGAGGCTGCCAGGGCTGTTACGCCATTCCCCCATCACCCCTTAAACGATTCATCACAATACAAAAACAGGCCTAGTTCATGTTCTATATACCGCGGCACACCCTAAGGCGCACTGCGATTTCAGAGTATGCTCAAGGTCACTACAAAGGGTTGCCAGGGCTGTTACGCACAAAGGTTGCACCGCTCCCCCATCACCTTATCAATGTAGGACGACAGCACGAATATAGTGTCCCATACCACTATAATCGGCTCACGAGTTTGGTTGCTCACTGGTCACTACAGGGAGGCACGTGGCCCCAGCGTAGGCCGACAGTTCGACCACGGTGTCCCATACCACCATGCCCGCCTCATGAGTCTTAGCGGATCGAGGTACCATGGTTAACGGGATCCTCACTGCTAAGTTTAGTACCCTAGGTTCAAGCATTGGCGACCAAACATGGTGAACATACATAAGACACACGGGTTACTTGACGTGCTCGGCTGGCTCGAGTGCACAAAAGTTGAGCGATATGAAGTGCAGAAGCACTTCGTGTGGCTAACCACTATCGCCAACTGAAGTACGACACAGGTTCGCCAAACACATCATGTGTGGCGAGATGAATCTCAACCACGATTCCAAGTCTGGTACCGGATGTCTGGACTATGGACATAGTCCCACGCTCAATCAATTTTCAACCATAATATGTGAAGTAAAGCATGCTAAACAAAGTAATGCAAGCACACTAGTAAGCATGTCATAAAGCATATTATAAAGCATGTTATGAAACAAGTTATAAAGCATGTTAAAAAGCATGTTATAGAACACTACACAAAATAGGGATACAAATACATATATTTCGTAAGTGAGTGGTTAGAGTAACAACCACATGGAGGGTATCATACGTGACTCTAAGGTAGTTGGGAACCCCATCTCAACACCTACCTAAGGCGCTAACACTTAAGCACTTACACTCACAAGCAATTTCACAAACACTTAGAGTGCACTATTTCAACATACATGACGTATGTTAGAGGAATGTGTATTAGGGCTGTCCTTTTACCAAACTAATATTTTATACGTATATATCATATTCATAGCAATAATCATGACAATCACATCGCCAAAAATAATACGTATGCGGTATTTTCTAGGATACACAATTTCAACATACATAGTGTATACAAGGGAACATGTATTACGGCGATTCCTTTCGCCAAACAAGTATTTTATCCATATACTAAATAATCATACAACAATTAATCATGGCAAACACATTTCTAAAATGTGTACGTATACGGTATTTCTACGTATACCTAGAGTATGTAAAATTTCATATTTTGCATCTTTAATCGAAACAGGAAACGGAAAGCACTTTGTACATGTGCAATTACATGCAGATCATGAATCTATCATTATCTGACATTGAAAGCATTGAAAACCGTAACCTATACACCTAAAGTCCTCACCTTGCACCTTGGAATCACAACAAATCAGCAAGGTTCGAAGGGCTTTCGTATTTCGGCAGTTTTATTGCCTAGAGAGTGAAACCGGTTAGTTATTTCATAACCTATAACCTTCACTCACCCAAACAGATCTAGGGTTAGGGTTTCTCACCTTAAAACGGAGTCGGTATCGCCGGGAAAGCGTCAAGCAAGAGGTGGTGCAGCCCGTATGGTGATCGAAAGCACTAGGAGGAAGATGCTCTCACAACTCTTAAGCTTTCTCTCCTTTCTCTCTCTCTCTCTCTCTCTCTCTCTCTCTCTCCTTAGCGTTTTATCCCAAATTCGTATGGCTATGAGAGGGGCTGTTCTAAGGCCCTTATATAGCCTAAAAGCTCTCCGGAATAGACTCATGTTCAAGGTATACTTATATTATAAGCATTTCGGCATTGTTCCTGCTCAAAAAGAGGGTTTCTGGCGGCCCTCCTTGAGCCAAACTTCAGACTTAAGCTCATAACTCATGGATCTACGTGGGATTATGTTTTCGTCTCGGTCGGATTTCCAGATCACGCGTGGCGGACCATTTTCAGTTCACGGTCAGTGGGCCACGATCCGAAATTCCAAGTACATGTAAATGTTCCTGAAATTTTTCCTGATCCGAGGGTGTAATTTGGTCTGATTCTGACGGTCTGGTTGCTTAATACTGATCCACAAGCGAGTGGTGCCAGATCACTATTCAAGATATTTATTTTGTAAAGAAAATAATGGTTTTCACACTCCCTCGCTCTGGACTCGAGCGAATGGCCGTGGGACATCGTCTGGACTTGATTTCCGAGATGGTTGTCAAGCCCAGCGAGGCGGTCCTAGTTCCTTAACTTCGTGTTCATCGGACTTCTGATGTGCGGTCTAGACCTGATACGGAGTTTCAATTCATTCCCAAAAGCAGTCGGGTAATGAGTTTGATCCTAGACTTTAGGGTAAACTAGAGTCAATGATTTTGCAAGTTTTGGGTCTTGTAGATCGTATTTAAAGCGATTCCATCAGAGTTCATGTCTACTCTAGTTTAGCACTTAGTTAACTTTGTTAAATTTCTAAAGGATTTAACCCTAAGTGATTTCTGGTCGAGGTGGTACTCGAGCCATAGTACGAAAATTTACGGGTCGTTACACAACCACATGGAGGAAATCATACAGGTCCCTAAGGTAGTTGAGAATCCTATCTCAACACCTATCTAAGGCACCATTATCCAAGCACTTACTCTCACAAGCATTTTCACAAACACTTAGAATATACTATTTCAACATACATATTGTATGTTAGTAAAACATGTGTTAGGGCGAATCCTTTCGCCAAGCAAGTATTTTACGCATATATAACATGTTCATACAGCAAATAGTGATGGCAAACACATCTCCAAAATATATACATATACGGTACTTTCTACATTACACTATTTCTACAAACATAGTGTATATTAACAAACATGTATTATGGCGAATCCTTTCGCCAAATAAGTATTTTATTCATATACCATATATTCATACAACAAATAATCATGGCAAATACATTTCTAAAATTTATACGTATACGGTATTTCTACGAATACCTAGAGTATGTAAAATTCCATATTCTACATCTTTAATCGAAATGAAAAACAAACAGCACTTTGTACATGTGCAATTGCATGCAGATCATGAATCTATCATATTTGACATTGAAAGCGTTGAAAACCGTAACCTATACACCTAAAGTCCTCACCTTATACCGTAGAATCGCAACGGATCAGCTAGGTTTGCCAAGCTTCCGTATTTGGCAGTTTGGTAGCCTAAAGAATGAAATAGGTTAGCTATTTCATAACCTACAACCACACACCCCAAAACAGGTTAGGGTTAGGGTTTCTTACCTCAAAACAAAGTCGGTATCGCCTGGAAAATGACAAGAACCAGGTGGTGCAGCTAGTGTAGTGGTAGGGAACGGTAGTAGGGAGATTCTCCCACTTCTCTAACTTTCTCTCTTCTTACTTAGGGTTTTTCTCAAATTCGTATGGCTGTGAGAGAGAGAGGGTTCTAAGGTCCTTATATAGCTTAAAAACTCTCTGAAATAGACTTAAGGTCAAGGTATACTTGGGTTATAACCAAAGCAGCATTGTTTCAGCCCAACGGAGGATTTCTGGCGGGCCTCCTTGAGCCAAAGGTCGGACTTAAGCTCACAGACCCTGGATCCAGGTAAAGTTAATTTTTCATTTCAGTCGGATTCCCAGATCACGCGTGGCTGACCAGTTTCAGTTCAACTGTCAGTGGGTCGCGATCTGAAATTCCAAGTACATGTAAATGTTTATGAAATTTTTCGTGATCCGAGGGTGTATTTGGGTCAGATTCTGACGGTCTGGTAGCTTACAAATTGACCGTAGGTAACACGTTCCAGATCACTATTCAAGATATTTATTTTGTAAAGAAAACAATTATTTTCACACTCTCTTGCTCCGGACTCAAACGAACAGCCGTGGGACACTGTCTGGATTTGATTTCCGAGATGATTGTCAAGCCCAGCGAGGCGGTCCAAAGTCCTTAACTTCGTATTATTCAGACTCCCGATGTGCGGTCTAGACCTGATACGGAGTTTCAATGTGTTCCCGAGAGCAGTCGGGTAATGAGTTTGATCCTAGACTTTAGGGTAACCTAGTGTCAATGATTCTGCAAGTTTTGGGTCTTGCAGATTGTATTTAAAGTGATTCAAATGGATTTCATGGATAATTTAGTTTAACACTTAATTAACTTCGTCAAATTCCTAAAGGATTTAATCCTAAGTGATTTCTGGTCGAGGTGGTACTCGAGCCATTGTACAGAAATTTTCGAGTCGTTACAATACCCAAATAGGCCCTTAGAGTTTTGGACTTAAAGTTGGTACTTTTAGATTTCAAAGAATTTGACAGTATAGGAAATCCCATAAATTAATAACGCGAACCCTATGACCTCCCTAGATAGTACGAGCATATGTGTAATGCTCGAGCTTGATTACATTCAAGTTCGGGCAACTTGATTTTAATCAGACAACTTTTGACCCTAAACGCTAAAACAATTTCCTATATTAAAAATGGTATGCAATCATCCAGTGTATAAGCATAGACTTTATATTACAACTATTGGATCATTTTTAGGAATGTACATTAAGATTAGGCTACTGGTTAGACTAAGGAATGTAAAGGAGTCATTATGCTAAGACAATTGAAAGATAGACTTAGCTTGTTGGCTTGATTAGGTTAGAATGAGATCTCATTCCTTCGTTAAATCCCCCTAATACTTACGGCTTATTTAACAACTCTTAGAAAAGTTGTTTTAACTTAGAAACTATTCAACGTATATATCCCTCGGATTGAACATTAGGTCAAGTCAACACACCCCTTAGAATTGCCTTCCCAAGGACTTATTATAATCGGGAACACAGAGTAGAGGAACTATATATATAAGCGAGTTATTCGCGGTTTGAGTTGAATTCTCAATCCTGGTAGTTACCAATGAACTCTATGCTCTGATCAAGCAGAAGGTCGAGATCGACTAGGATTAAGAACTGATACGACAAATTTTCTGTCCTCGCGAGACGGAAGGTATATGTATCTGACTCAGACCTACTACACAACTTTCCTTCCGTGTTGGCCCTACCACTTGCAACTAAAAGTTTATAACTTCGTCTTTGAGAAGTATTAGGAGTATATAGCCGATATAGACTTTTTCTTTAGGCCTAAGGAATTGCCCAAATGGGCAACAGACAGTTGGGAATTAGGTCCCAAATCACATGTCATGTTGACATACATATTGTGCATATGAACGTAGAGAGATAGCCTGCCTATGAAGCTAGACATGAGTAAATAAGGTAAATGGGGACCGTGATAAAAGTCCTCCTTTGGTAGAATTAGGCATCTTGCCTCAAACTCACACCTGTCCATGAAATCAACCACAATACCCATCATCTTTAGTTCTTTTCTATAACCATAGGTACCAATACTATAATACATATCATCGATGAAAGGAAAACCAATGTATTGGGAAATCGTATCCCATTTCATGTCAAGGATAGGTCCTAAATTACACCTTGTTCCAACATAGGGATCAAGACAAAGATCCTGAACCCTGGAAGTAGAAATACATCTTTAAGAGGGGTAGAACATTATGAGCCCAATCTAGTTAGGTTGACTAATACACTTTGATCTCGGTGGAGCAGCGAAAATGTAACGCCCTGAAAATCGGGGGTCGAGCATAAACTCAACTCCCGAGTTCCAACGCATCACTTATGCAACAAAATGAATGATGATTGAATGTTGTCTGTATTAGTGCATTGAACATGAGTGAGATTAAGCCAAAACAACATATCATACTCCAGAGATAGTTAAATTGCAAGCGAAAGACTGTGATAGATATATAAAACATAAAAACTGTGGTGAGTCTCCAGAGTGTGATAATGTTACCAGGTTAATGAATTACAAGTATAATTTCAAAATATACCAAAGGTGTAGTGTTATCTAGTCAACATCCCTGTACCTCGTTGATCAAGACATGGCTCACATGAAGCCGCCTAAAAATGCATAAAAGGAGGAACCCTCCTCATCCTTATAAAAGTCCGGCTACGCTTCGCAGCATCGCCATCATCTGAAACTCAAACAAGTCTGGTTGGTGTGTATAACACCGTCCCATAATGTGGGAGTGAGTGATCAACTCAGTGGAATAATAAAGCATAAGTTAACATGTTATCAATTCAGTCAAGCAGTAATGATAAAGTAGTACAATCAAACAATTCTAAATACTCTTGTTAATGCAAGTATGGAATGCAGTCATGATGTATGCCCTCACCACACACTCCCTCATGCGACACCATCTTACGTTCGCGGCATGCTTGCATTCCTCGGTGCTCCACATCTTCCAGGCACATGCAATACGATGATGAGCATGATTACTGAGTTGTTATTAGTCAATTTCAAACAGCAGTATTGGGAAACTAAGGTACCTCCCTTGTATCATTCCCAAACAAGGATCCTGTCTAGGGTCGTCACTCCTAGTTAGTCTCATACAATATTATGGTTTGAGAGGCATCGCAAAGGGCTCGTCACCCGTCAGCACGGATACCGATCTCACCGTATGCGGCTTAATTGCTGGCCGTCAGCTCGAATACAGGTCTCACCATACTCGGCTCAATCACTGGCCGTCAGTTCGAATACAGGTCTCATCGTACTCGGCTCAACTCATGCTCTAGTTGCTGCGAAGGGCTCATTGCCAATCACAGACTTTAGAGTATACTCGAAGACACTACGAAGGGCTCGTCGCCTGTTAGCACGAATACAGGTCTCACCGTATTCAGCTCTCGCCGTAGGTGTCGACAGCTCGAGTACAGTGTCCCATACCACCGTATTCGGTTCACGAGTCTGGTTGCTCAATGGTCACTACGGGGAGGCACGTGGCCCCAGCGTAGGCCGACAGCTCGACCACGGTGTCCCATACCACCATGCCCGGCTCATGAGTCTTAGCGGATCAAGGTACCATAGTTAACGGAATTTCACTGGTAAGTTTGGTACCCTAGGTTCAAGCAGAGGCGTCCAAACACGGTGAACATACATAAGACAGATCGGGTTGCTTGACGAGCTCGACTAGCACGAGCGCCCGTTGAGTTGTGCGACATGAAGTGCATAAGTACTTCGTGTGGCCTAACCACTGCCGAAAAGCAACGCACGACTCGAGTTCGTCAAACGCGTCCTACGTGGTAAATGAATCTCAGCCATGAATTCGATCCCGTTACCGACTGCTTGGACTATACAATAGCCCCAATCACATTCAATTTCAGATAGTTAAAGTAGTAATGGATCAAGATTCAAATCATACAATCAAAGTCTGATATTATCCGTTTAGGGCTGCCAGGGCTGTTGCACGCACTCGTTACACCACTCCCCCATCACCCTTCACGGATTTATGGAATACAACTTAAACATGTAAAGTAGTCAGAGCAAAATTAAATAAACAAGTAATTCAAACATATTAACAAGCATGTTATAAAACACAATGCAAACAGAAAATTCAAACACATACATTTCATAAACCAGTAAGTGGTTAAACTAAACAACTTACATGAAGGAAATCATGCACATCACTAAGGTAGTTGAGATTCCTATCTCAACACCACTATTAAATTTAGTTCGTCACACAATTTCTCACACGAGCATTTTGTCAAACACTTAAATTACACCACTCCACCATACATGACGTATGTTGATTTCAACATAGAATAGGACAAATCCTTATAGCAAGGAGTTGTCGCATACACATCAATCATGTTCTTACATTCAATACATTTGGCAGGCATAAATCATAAATCCATATTTATTTAGTCATTTCAACAAACACTGTAAACTACATACATCAACATACATGACGTATGTTGATCACATAGATATAAGACCAAATCCTTTCACTAGGGAGTTGCCCCAATTATTACACGCGTGCACCCATGACGGATAGTCATGGCAAGCAGGAATCCAAGTTCCATGTTCATTCAGTCATTTCCACAAACACTTGGGCTGCACATTTTAGCAGATGTAGTGTATATTGGCCGTGGCGTGATTTAAGGTAAATTCTTTCGTCAAAGGGGTATCGCCAATACAACAATCATATATCCATGACAATTAGTCATGGCGAGCACGAATGAGAATTCTATACTCATTCAGTCATTTTCACAAACACTTGGAATACACTATTTTAACATACATAGTATATATTAGCAAAAACATGTATTAGGGCGAACCCTTTCGCCAAATAAGTATTTTATCCATATATAATATATTCATACAACAAATAATCATGTCAAACACATTTCCAATATTTATACGTATACAGTACTTTCTACAAATACTTATAGTATGTAGAATTCCATATTCTTTATCTTTAATCGAAATGGAAAACAGACAGCACTTTGTACATGTGCAATTGCATGCAGATCATGAATCTATCATTATCTGACATTGAAATCATTGAAAACCGTAACCTATACACCTAAAGTCCTCACCTTTTGTCGTAGAATCGTAACGAAGTCGATAGGTTTGCTAAGCTTTCGTATACAGCAGTTTGGCAACCTATAGAACGAAATAGGTTAGCTATTTCATAACCTACAACTATCAAAACCCCAAAACAGATTAGGGTTAGGGTTTCTTACCTAGAAATGACGCCGGAATAGCCGGAAAAATGCTTAGAATGAGGTGGTTGAACACGAATAGCAGCAGGGAAGCATGGCAGGGAGATGTCCCACTTCTCCCACACTTTCTCTCTTTTCTCTCTCTCTCTCCTAGGTTTTCTCCCAAATTCGTATGGCTGAATGGGAGAGGGTTTTAAGGTCCTTATATAGCCTAAAAACTCACCGAAATAGACTCCAGGTCAAAGTATACTTAGGTTATAACCAAAGTGAGCCTGTTCCGGCTCAACGGAGCACTTCTGGTGGGCCCCCTTGAGCCAAAGGTCGTACTTAAGCTCACAGACATTGGATCTAGGTTTGGCTAAGTTTTCGTTTCAGTCGGATTCCCAGATCACGCGTGGCGGACCAGTTTCAGTTCAACAGTCAGTGAAACTCGATCGGAGATTTCGAGTACATAAATATGTTTGAGGAAATATCCCTGATCCGAGGGTGTAATTTGGCATGATTCTGATGGTCTGGTTGCTTAATACTGATCCGCAAGCGAGAGGTGCCAGATTTATTATTTTGGATTTAATTTAGAATTATTTTCACATTTCTCACACTCCCCGCTCTGAGCTTAAGCGAATAGCCTCGGGACACTATCTGGAGTTAATTTCTGAGATGGTTGTCAAGTCCAGCAAGGCGGTCCTAATTCCTTAACTTCGTGTTAATCGGACTTCCGACGTGCGGTCCAGATCTGATACGGAGTTTCGAGATGCTCTCAAGAGCAGCCGGGTAATGAGATTGATCCTAGATTTTAGGGTAACCTAGTGTGAATGATTCTACAAGTTTTAGGTCTTGCAGATCGTATTTAAAGTGATTGGTGCTAATTTCACAGGTACTTTAGTTTAACACTAGCTAATTCTCGCCTAATTTCTGAAGGATTTAGTCTTGGGTGATTTCAGTCTGAGGTGGTACTTAGTCCTTTGTAGCAATGTTTAGTTTAAGTATTGTTCTTCATTACCTAAACTTTAAGATAGTGTCTAATGTGAAAGTACTTAGAAAATTTAAAGAACAAGGTGGTGAAAGGTGAGATTTGTGAAGGACAAGGGTTAAAAAGTGATTTTTTAGATTATGGGATTAGGTTCTGCCAAGTTAATAAGGTGTTAAGAGCGACCCATTGCCTAAGGACGTCTAATTCTAGGTTGGTAAAAATCCGGGATGTTACAGGAAACGTGGTGGACCTGTGCCACACTGGCTCAGGATCGAAGGTAACTGATTCAGGTTATACCAACGGTTAGGTCCCTCAATAGGAGCTAAGCCTTCCTTAGAATGATAAGAACGAAGTTATTAAAGGAAACCAACTAGGATTCAAGTATAAAACAAATTCATACTACAGAATAGGCCTAACAATGGGTACGAACTAAATTACAATAGCCAAGGTCAACATATCTGCAATTGTGCTCGTTGATTACGAACATAATAGAAGCCTGTTCTACTATGAGAAACCGTTTTATGATGATCTAGTAAGATTTGATTCATCATTTCCTTGGACATAGATAATAACGAGGACCCTCTTAGACCAAGACCTAAAGGGCAACCGAGAGAAATAAGACATTTGAACCTTCAGTGACGAGCATTCCCTAAGTTTTTAGAGTGATCGGTCTACGGAGTTACTGAAATATACAACTGCGAAGTATTCGCGGCTTGACCCAATTCTCAATCCTGGGTGACTACCAATGGACTCACTTCTTGGCCGAGCAGAAGACCAAGATCTACCAGAACTAGGAAGAGATACGATGAGCTTTCTACCCTAGTCAGGTAGATGATCGATGTATCGGGATCAAGCCCACTATAACCGTCTCTCCGTGTTGGTCAAACATTGAAAATAACTATCTTACTCTCAACAGATGGGAATTGCCGTCAAGACTCCAAATAGATAAAGAAATCCATTGTAACAAACCATCAGGATATAAGTAACAAATAAAGAAATAAATTTTTAAGGGGGGTGTAGTGCCCAAAATGTACTAGACTAGCATGCACAATATAACCCTACCGCGCATATAAACTTGAAATCAATAAGTCTTAGGCAAATGAAATAATAGAATTCTTACTAATTACCTTTAGCCAATTTGGGGACGAAATTATTTTTAAAGGGGGAGATTGTAACATCCCGGATTTTGTCAACCTGGAATTAGACGTCCTTAGGCAATGGGTCGCTCCTAACACCTTATTAACTTGTCAGAACTCAATCCCACAGTCTAAAATCATTTTTAACCATTTTCCTTCACAAATCTCACCTTTCATGTAACATCCCGGATTTTTGCCAACCTGGGATTAGACATCCTTAGGCAATGGGTCGATCCTAACACCTTATTAACTTGTCAGAACTCAATCCCACAGTCTAAAATCGCTTGTTAACCCATTTCTTTCACAAATCCCACCCTTCACCACCTTGTTCTTTAAATTTTTCTAAGTACTTTCACCCTAAACACTATCTTAAACTAGCTAAGTAGTATAACTTGAATTACTTTATATACAAACTACAAAGGCCCAGGTACCACCTCAGATAGAAATTACTCAGGACTAAATCCTTTAGAAATTAGGCGAGGATTAGCCAGTGAGAAACTAGAGTACCTATGAAATTAGCACCAATCACTTTAAATACGATCTGTAAGACCCAAAACTTGTATAATCATTGACGCTAGGGTACCCTAAAATCTAGGATCAATCTCATTACCCGTCTGCTCTTGGGAGCATCATGAAACACCGTATCAGATCTAGACCGCACGTTGAAAGTCCAATTAACATGAAGTTAAGGAATTAGGACCGCCTTGCTGGGCTTGACAACCATCTCGAAAATCAAATCCAGATAGTGTCCCAGCGCTATTTGCTTGAGCTCGGAGTGAAGAGTGTGAGAAATGTGAAATTAATTCAAAATAAAATATCTCAAATAGTAATCTAGCACCTCTCGCTTGCGGATCAGTTTTAAGCAACCAGACCGTCAGAATCAGACCAAATTACACCCTCGGATTAGGAGAAATTTCATACACATATCCATGTACTCGGAATCTCCGATCGAGATCCGCTGACCATTGAACTGAAACTGGTCCGCCACGCGTGATCTGGGAATCCCACTGAAATGAAAACTAACTAAACCTAGATCCAATGTCTGTGAGCTTAAGTCCGACCTTGGCTCAAGGAGGCCCGCCAGAAGTCCTCCATTGAGCTGAAATTGACCCGCTTTGGTGTAACATCCCGGATTTTTTGCCAACCTGGGATTAGACATCCTTAGGCGATGGGTCAATCCTAACACAGGTTAACTTCCCAAACGCTCAATTAAAGCCTCAAATTCCTTCTTAAACCATTTTCTTCACAAATCCCACCCTTCACTACCTTGTGCTTTCAATTTTTCAAAGCACTTTCGCCCTAGACACTATCTTAAACTAGCTAAGTAGTAAAACTTGGATCACTTTATATACAAACTACAATGGCCTAAGTACCATCTCAACCAGAAAACAATTAGGATTAAATCCTTTAGAAATGTAACAAAGTTAACTAAGTGCAAAACTCGATTAGCCATGAAATCCGTTGGGATCGCTTTAAATACGATCTGCAAGACCCAAAACCTGAAGAATTAGTGACTCTAGGTTACCCTAAAGTCTAGAGCCAAACTCATTACCCGTTTGCTCTCGGGACTGAAACGAAACTTCGTATGAGGTCTAGATCGCACGTCGGGAGTCCGATTAACACGAAGCTAAGGAACCAGGACCGCCCCACTGGGCTTAACAATCATCTCAAAAATCAGATGATTCCGATGTCCCACGGCCATTCTTTTCACTCCGGAGCGAGGGAATGTGAAAAAACACTATTCCCATTCCAAAATAAATATCTGGATGGAATAGTGATCTGGCACCTTTCACTTGCGCATCAGTATTAAGCAACCTGACCGTCAGAATCAGACCAAATTACACCCTCGGATTAAGAAAAATTTCAGGAACATTTACATGTACTTGGAATTTCGGATCGTGGCCCACTGACCGTTGAACTGAAAGTGGTCCGCCACGTGCGATCTGGGAATCCGATCGAGTGAAAACGTAATCCCACGTAGATCTGCAGAGGGTGAGGGTGAGTTAAGTCTGACGTTTGGCTCAAAGAGGGCTACCAGAACACCCCTTTTGAGCTGGAAAAGTGACGAAATACCTATATTAGCAGTAACCTTTGAACAGGAGTCTATTTCGGTGAGTTTTGAGGCTATATAAGGACCTTAAACCCTCTCCCATTTCAGCCATACGAATTTGGATTTGAGAGAGGGAAAAGAGAGAGAAAGTGAGGGAGAAGTGGGAGAAACTCCCTGCCGTCGTTCCCTGCCACCACACGAGCTGCACCATCTCGTTCTCATCGCTTTTCCGGCGATTCCAGCCCCGTTTCTAGGTAAGAAACCCTAACCCTAATCTGTTTTGGAGTTAGACTGTTGTAGGTTGTGAAATAGCTAACCTATTTCGTTCTCTAGGTGCCAAACTGCCGAATACGGAAGCTTAGCAAACCTATCAACTCCGTTACGATTCTACGACCAAAGGTGCGGACTTTAGGTGTATAGGTTACGTTTTCAACGCTTTCAATGTCAGATAATGATAGATTCATGATCTGCATGCAATTGCACATGTACAAAGTGCTTTCCGTTTCCTGTTTCGCTTAACATTGTAGAATATGGAATTTCACATACTCTAGATATACGTAGAAATACCGTATACGTATTTTTTTGGAGAAGTGTTTAACATGTTTATTTAATGTATGATTATACTATATATGGATAAAATACTAGTTTGGCGAAAGGAATCGCCGTAATACATGTTCACTTGTAAATGCTACGTATGTTGAAATTGTGTATTCTAGAAATACTGTATACGTATAAATTTTGGAGATGTATGTATCATGATTATTTGCTGTAGTAATATATTATACATGGATAAAATACTAGCTTGGCTAAAGGATAACCCTAATACATGTTTTACTAACATACACCATGTATGTTGTAATAGTGTATTCTAAGTGTTTGTGGAAATGGCTGAATGAGTATGGAATTCTCATTCATGCTCTCCATGACTACTTGTCATGGATTCATGATTGTTATATTGGCGATACCCCCTTTGACGAAAGGATTTGCCCTAAATCACGCCACGGCCATTATACCCTATATATGCTAAAATGTGTGGCCCAAGTGTTGTGTGGAAATGATTGAATGGATATGGAACTTGGATTCCTACTTGCCATGACTATCCGTCGTGGGTGTACGCGTATTATGATTGGGGCAACTCCCTAGTGAAAGGATTTGGCCTAATGCCTATGTGATCGACATATGTCATGTATGTGATGTATGTAAGTTCAAGTATAACTTGAAATGTCTGAGTGAGTAGTAGTTAGCAAATTGTAATGTATAAGGGTGTTGAGACATGATTCTCAACCTCTATAAACTATGTGTATGATCTCTTTGATAGTTGTGTGATTAGGAATTGAACATGTACAAACTCATGCTTGTGTTGTGATTCATAACATGCTCAACTGCTTTATGATTTTAACTATGTGATGCATATGTTTAATCTATATTTACGTTGTATGATCCGTCATGGGTGACGGGGGGGAGCGGAGCAACGAGTGCGTGCAACAGCCCTGGCAGCCCTAAACGGATAATACCCGACTGATTGTATGATTTGAATCCTGATCTATTACTGCTTTATATCTCTGTAATTGATTGTGTTTGGGGCTATGATTATAGTCCAGGCAATCGGTAACGAGATTGAACTCGTGGCTGAGATTCATTTGCCACGTGGGATGTGTTCGACGAACTCGAGTCGTGCGTTGCCTGTCGGCAGTGGCTAGGCCACACGAAGTTGTTTATGCACTTCATGTCGTGCAGCTCAACGGGCGATCGTGCTAGTCGAGCTCATCAAGTAACCCGATCTGCCTTATGCATGTTCACCCTGTTTGGTCGCTACTGCTTGAACCTAGGGTACCAAACTTACCAGTGGCGATCCCCGTTTAACCATGGTACCTAGATCCGCTAAGTCGCATGAGCCGGGCATGGTGGTATGGGACACCGTGGTTGAGCTGTCGGCCTACGCTGGGGCCATGTGCCTCCCCGTAGTGACCATTGCGCAATCAACTCGTGAGCCGAATATGGTGGTATGGGACACTGTATTCGAGCTGTCGATACTTCGGCGAGAGCCGAGTACGGTGAGATCTGTGCTCGTGCTGACGGGCGACGAGTCCTCCGTGGTATCATCGAGTACACTCCAAGGGTCTGTGATTGGCCACGAGTCTTTCACAGCAACTAGAGTGTGAGTTGAGCCGAGTACGGTGAGACCTGTACTTGAGCTGACGGCTAGTGATTGAGCCGAGTACGGTGAGACCTGTACTCGAGCTGACGGCCAGCAATTGAGCCGCATACGGTGAGATCTGTATCCGCGCTGACGGGTGATGAGCCCATTGCGATGCCTTCACTACGCTTCTCAAACCATAGCATCGTATGAGAATAACTAGGATTGACGACCCTAGAATGGATCATGTTTGGGAATGATACAAGGGAGGTACCTTAGTTTCCTAATACTGCTGTTTGAAATGGATTAATAAAAACTTGGTAATCATGAGCATCATCGCACCGCATGTGCTTTGTAGATGTGGCGCACTGAGGGAGTAAGCATTCGCGAACGTAAGATGATGTCGTTTGAGGGTGGTTTGGCAAGGGCATACAGCATCATGTCATTTCATCTTGCATTTAATAAGAGTAGTTAGAATTGTTTGATTTATACCGCTTTATCATTACTGCTTGATTGAATTGATAACATGTTAACCTATGCCTTATTGTTCCACTGAGTTGATCACTCACTCCCACGTTACGGGACGGTGTTCCGAACACCCACCAGATTTGTTGAATTTCAGGTGATGGCGATGCTTGTGAAGCAGAGCCGGACTACTTCTGTGATGATAGGAGGAGTTCTCCTATCTGTATCTCTCTGGCAGGTCAATGAAGACCTGATATTGTATTGACGGGGCTATGGTACATGGGATAGGAGGCATTACACTTCCTCACATTTGGTATATTCTAGAATGCACTTATATTTATTTAACTGGTAATGTTATCACACTCTGGAGACTCATCATAGGTTATCTATTTTATCTATCTATCACAGTCTTCCGCTTGCAAATTTAACTGTCTCTGGAGTATGATATGCTGTTTGGCTTAATCTCACTCATGTTCAACGCACGAATACTGTTAAAATCCAATCATCATTCATTTTGTTGCATAAGTGATGTTCTGGAACTCGGGAGTTGAGTTATGCTCGACCCCCGATTTTCAGGGCGTTACATTTGGTTATAACCTAAGTATACTTTGACCTGTAGTCTATTTCGGTGAGTTTTTAGGCTATATAAGGACCTTAAACCCTCTGTCATTGCAATTATACGAATTTGAGAGAAACCCTAGAGAGAGAAGAGAGGAAAGAGAGAAAGAGTGAGAGAAGTGGGAGAATCTCCCAACTGTTATTCCTTGCCGCTCCACGAGCTCCACCACTCCGTTCTAATCGCTTTTCCGGCGATTCCGGCGTCATTTCTAGGTAAGAAACCCTAACCCTAACCTGTTTGGGGGTTTTGATAGTTGTAGGTTATGAAATAGCTAACCTATTTCGTTCTATAGGTTACCAAACTATCGTATACGAAAGCTTAGCAAACCTATTGGATTCGTTACGATTCTACGATAAAAGGTGAGGACTTTAGGTGTATAGGTTATGGTTTTCAACGCTTTCAATGTCAGATAATGATAAATTCATGATCTGCATGCAATTTCATATGTACAAAGTGATGTCTGTTTTCCATTTCGATTAAAGATGAAGAATATGGAATTTTACATACTCTAGGTATTTGTAGAAAGTACCGTATACGTATAAATTTTAAAAATGTGTTTGCCATGATTATTTGTTGTATGAATATATTATATATGGATAAAATACTTGTTTGGCGAAAGGGCTCGCCCTAATACATGTTTTGCTAATATACACTATGTATGTTGAAATAGTGTATTCTAAGTGTTTGTGAAAATGACTGAATGAGTATAGAATTCTCATTCGTGCTCGCCATGACTAATTGTCATGGATATATGATTGTTGTATTGGCGATACCCCTTTGACGAAAGGATTTGCCCTGAATCACGCCACGACCACTATACGCTATATATGTTGAAATGTGTAGCCCAAGTGTTTGTGAAAATGTTCAAATGAATATGGAACTTGGATTCCTATTTTCCATGACTATCCGTCGTGGGTGTACGCATGTTATGATTGGGGCAACTCGCTAGTGAAAGGATTGGGCCTAATGCCTATGTGATCAACATATGTCATGTATGTTGATGTATGTATTTTAAAGTGTTTGTTGAAATGTCTGAATGAGTAGTAGTTAGCAAATTGTAATGTATATGGGAGTTGAGATATGATTCTCAACTTCTTTTAACTATGTGTATGTTTTCCTTGGATAGTTGTGTGATTAGGAATTGAATATGTACAAACTCATGCTTGTGTTGTGCTTCATAACATGCTCAACTACTTTTATGATTTTATCTATGTAATGCATATGTTTAAATTCATGTTTACGTTGTATGATCCGTCTTGGGTGATGGGGGAGTGGTGTAACGATTCCGTGCAACTGCCCTGGCAGCCTTAAACGGATAATGCCAAACTTTGATTGTATGATTTGAATCTTGATTCATTACTGCTTTACCTATCTGCAATTGAATGTGATTGGGGCTATTGTATAGTCCAGGCAGTCGGTAATGTGATCGAATTCGTGGCTGAGATTCATTTTCCACGGGAGATGTGTTCGACGAACCCGAGTCGTACTTCGGTTGGCGATAGTGGTTGGCCACAGGAAGTGCTTATGTGCTTCATATCGTTCAACTTGTTGTGGCTCGAGCAAGCCGAGCTCGTCAAGCAACCTGATCTGTCTTATGTATGTTCACCATGTTTGGACGCTACTGGTTGAACCTAGGGTACCAAACTACCAGTGAAATCCTTTTTAACCATGGTACCTCGATTCGCTAAGACTCATGAGCCGGGCATGGTGGTATGGGACACCGTGGTCTAGCTGTCGGCCTACGCTGGGGCCACGTACCTCCCCGTAGTGACCAGTGAGCAACCAGACTCGTGAGCCGATTATGGTGGTATGGGACACTATATTCGAGCTGTCGGCCTACACTACTTGATGGGTGATGGGGGAGTGGTGCAACGATTCCGTGTAACAGCCCTAGCAGCCCTTACCGTACCCGATGTAGTGACCTCGAGCATACTCTAAATCTACGGTGAGGCGATGAGCCTTCCCGAAGTAACAGAGTATAAATTAGGCCTGTATTGATAAGGTGATGGGGGAGTGGTGCAACGATTTCGTGTAACAGCCCTGACAGCCCTTGCAACGACCTAGAAACACACCATCGTATGAGATTGTCTAGGACTGACTGCCCTATAATGGATCATGTTTGGGAATGATACAAGGGAGGTACCTTAGTTTCCCAATCCTGCTGTTTGAAATGAACTAATAACAACTTGGTAATCATGTTCATCATGCATTGCATGTGCCAGGAAAATGTGGAGCACTGAGGAAAGCAAGCATGCCGTGAACGTAAGATGGTGTCGCATGAAGGAGTATGTCGGTGAGGGCATACATCATGACTGCATTCCATACTTGCATTAACAAGAGTATTTAGAAGTGTTTGATTTCACTGCTTTATCATTACTGCTTGACTGAATTGATAACATGTTAACCTATTCTTTATTGTTCCACTGAGTTAGCTACTCACTCCCACGTTACGGGACGGTGTTCCGAACACCCACCAGACTTTGTCTGATTGCAGATGGCGACGCTACATTTGAGGCGGAGCGGGACTTGTATGATGATGATGATGCTTGTTCGTATATGCTATGCTGACGGCTTCACGTGAGCCGTGTCTTGATCGACGGGATTAAAGGGATGTTGACTAGATGACACTACACATTTGGTATAATTTGAACTGTACTTGTAATTCATTGACCTGGTAACCTTATCACACTCTGGAGACTCACAACAGTTTTTATATTTTATATATCTATCACAGTCTTCCGCTTGCAATTTAATTGTCTCTGGAGTATGATATGCTGTTTTGGCTTAATCTCACTCATGTTCACTACATTAATGCAGACAACATTCAATCATCATTCATTTTGTTGCATAAGTGATGCGTTGGAACTCGGGAGTTGAGTTTATGCTCGACCCCCGATTTTCAGGGCGTTACATTTCACTACCTTATCCTTCAAAGGTAACTAAGTGTTAAACTAGATTAGCTGTGAAATCCGCTTGATCCACTTTAAATACGATCTGCAAGACCTAAAACTTGTAGAATCATTGACGCTAGGTTACCCTAAAATCTAGGATCAATCTCATTACCCGGCTGCTCTCGGGAGCATCACGAAACTCTGTATCAGATCTGGACCGCACATCAAAATACGATTAACGAGAAGTTAAATGGTTAGGACCGCCTTGCTGGGCTTGACAACCATCTCAGAAATCAAATCCAGATAATGTCCCGGGACTATTCGCTTGAGCCCAGAGTGAGGAGTGTGAGAAATGTGAAATTAATTAAAAATAAAAAATAAATTAAGTAATCTGGAACGTGTCGCTTGCGGATCAGTTATAAGGATTCCGACCGTCAGAATCAGGTCAGATTACACTCTCGGATCAGGGATATTTGTCCAAACATATCCATGTACTTGAAATCTCTGATGAAGATTCGCTGACCGTTGAACTGAAACTGGTCCGCCATTTGTGATCTGGAAACCCGACGGGAATGAAAACTTAACTATACCTAGATCCAGCGTTAGTGAGCTTAAGTTCGACCGTACACAGAAAAGGGGCCGCCAGAAGTGCTCCGTTGAGACGGAACAGACTCTCTTTAGTGATAACCTAAGTATACCTTGACCTGAAGTCTAATTTGGTGAGTTTTTAGTCTATATAAGGACCTTAAACTCTCTCATATCCAGCCCATACGAATTTGAGAAAACTTAGGAGAGAGAAGAGAGAAAGGTTGAGAGTTGTGGGAGCATCTCCCTGCCACTCTACCCTGCTGCTATCCGTACCTAACCACATCGTTCTTATCGCTTTCCCGGCGTTTTCAACTTCGTTTCTAGGTAAGAAACCCTAACCCTAATTTAATCTAGGGTTATGAACATTGAAAATGATGAAATAGCTAATCTATTTCATTCTATAGGTTGCCAAACTGCCGTATACGAAAGCTTAGCGAATCTATCAAGTTTATTACGCTTCTACGACATAAGCTGCGGACTTTAGACGTATAGGTTATGGTTTTCAATGCTTTCAATGTCAGATAATGATAGATTCATGATCTGGATGCTATTGCACATGTACAAAGTGTTGTCCGTTTCGTTTTTTCGGTTTTCGTTTTTTCGGTTATACGTTAACTATGTTGAATATACTGTATTCCTCGTATTTGTGGAAAATACCGTATACGTATGAAATACGGATTTGTGCTTGCCATGATTAATTGCTATCTATGTATGCTAGATTCATGTGTATCAACTTCTGGGTGAACGGATTAGCCTAACACCTGTTCTATTAACATACGTCGTGTATGTACTAGTTGTAGCTTAAGTGTTTACAGAAATGTTCGAATGAATATGGAACTATGATTTATGCTTTCCATGACTATTGGTCGTGAATGCATGATCGTGGTTCATGTGGCAATCCTTTGTGAAAGGATTCCCTACGACTTGTGTTGTAACTAGTATATTATAGGTATGTTGGAATGTGTAGTCTAAGTGTTTGTGAAAATGCTTGTATAGATATGTACTTAATCTAGTAGTGCCTTCAGTAGGTGTTGAGATATGATTCTCAACTACCTTAGTGGTGTATGATTTCCTTCATGTAAGTTGTTTAGTTTAATCACTTACTGGTTTTTGAAACGTATGTGTTTGGATTTCCTGTTTGCATTGTGTTTGATAACATGCTTGTTAACATGTTTAAATTACTTGTTTATTTAATTCTGCTCTGACTACTTCACATGTTTAAGTTGTATTCCATAAAATCCATGAAGGGTGATGGGGGAGTGGTGTAACGATTCCGTGCAACAGCCCTGGCAGCCCTAAGCGGACAATATTGAATATTTGATTGTATGATTTCAAATCTTGATCCATTACTGCTTTAACTGTTCCGTAATTGAATGTGATTGGGGCTATTGTATAGTCCAGGCAATTGGTAACAGGATTGAATTCGTGGCTGAGATTCATTCGCCACTTGAGATGCGTTCGACGAACCCGAGTCGTACTTCGATTGGCGATAGTAGTTGGCCACACGAAGTGCTATGTACTTCATGTCGTTCAACTTGTCGTGCGCTCGAGCTAGCCGAGCTCGTCAAGTAACCCGATCTGTTTAATGTATGTTCACCATGTTTGTACGCTACTGCTTGAACCTAAGGTACCAAACTTACCAGTGCAACCCCGTTAACCTTGGTACCTCGATCTGCTAAGACTCATGAGCCGGGCATGGTGGTATGGGACACCGTGGTCGAGCTGTCGGCCTACGCTGGGGCCACGAGCCTCCCCGTAGTGACCATTGAGCAACCAGACTCGTGAGCCGAATACGGTGGTATGGGACACTATATTCGAGCTGTCGGCCTACACTGCTTTGATGGGTGATGAGGGAGTGGTGTAACAATTCCGTGTAACAGCCCTAGCAGCCCTGACCGTTCCAGGTGTAGTTACCTCGAGCATACTCTGAATCTGCGGAGAGGCGACGAGCCTTCCCGTAGTAAACAGAGTATAAGCTAGGCCTGTAATGATAAGGTGATGGGGGAGTGGTGCAACGATTCCGTGTAACAGCCGTGACAGCCCTTGCAACGACCTAGAACCGCATCATCGTATGAGATTATGTAGGATTGACGACCCTAGAATGGATCATTGTTTGAGAATGATATAAGGGAGGTACCTTAGTTTCCCAATACTACTGTATGAAAAGGACTAATAACAACTCGGTAATCATGCTCATCATCGCACTGCATGTGCCTGGAAGATGTGGAGCACTGAGGGATGAACGCATGCCGCGGACGTAAGATGGTGTCGCATATGGGAGTATGTTGGTGAGGGCATGCATCATGACTGCATTTTTCATACTTGCATTAATAAGAGTATTTAGGAGTGTTTGACTTTACTGCTTTATCATTACTGCTTGATTGAATTGATAACATGTTAACCTATGCTTTATTGCTCCACTGAGTTGATCACTCACTCCCATGTTACGGGACGGTGTTCCGGACACCCACCAGACTTTGTCTGATTGCAGATGGCGACGCTACTCCTGAGGCGGAGCCGCACTTTTGTGACGACAAGGATGTCTTCTAGTATATGTTATTTTCTGGCGGCTTCAAGTGAGTCGTGTTTTAATCGACGGGGTTACAGGGATGTTGACTAGAGAACCTTACACATTTGGTATATTTTGGAATTGTACTTATAATGAATTAAGTTGGTAACATTATCACACTCTGGAGACTCACCACAGTTTATATATTTTATATATCTATCATAGTCTTCCGCTTGCAAATTTAACTGTCTCTAGAGTATGATATGCTGTTTTGGTATAATCTCATTCATGTTTCAATGCTTTCATCATAATCATCATTATCTATGTTGCATAAGTGATGAGTTGGAACTAGAGAGCTGAGCTTTGCTTGACCCCCGATTTTCAGGGTGTTACAGTTCTTGTATAGGACATGTTGCCTTGTGTAGGAATAGGTTGCCTTGTGTAGGCTCCTAAGTGTCGTCCTTATGTAAGACTAGTCGCCTTGGGTAGACACCTAAGAATGTCCTATGTAGGCTCCTTAGTTAACCTTGTGTAAGTTGTGAAGGTTCATGGTTAACCTAATTTAAAACCATTGGATAATGTAATCCGGTACACTCTAGGAGAGAGTGTGTCTGCTGGGAGTGGAGTAGACACATAGCCGAACCACAAATATAATCGTGTTTGGGATTGTTTTTTGTGCATTTATCTAGTTATGGTTATGTTTCTTGAATTATTATTTGTTATGCATTATTAAAATGAATGTCTAAGCATTGATAGGAATCACATCCCATACACTCACATACACAATCTCTATAGGCTAGTTGCTTTACATACAAATCTTGTGTAACCTATGTGATTGGACCCTCTATTGGCTTGGAAGCCTTAGAGTTACTTTGCCTTAGCTTGATTATAAATTAATTTAAGTTAAGGCATTGTATGTTGTAATAAGTAAATATTTTTGAAAAGTCCTATTCGCCCATCTCTAGGACATTTAGACATAGTTCCATACTTCAATTAGTGGTTTTACTGCAATTTTAATTGGTATCAAAGAGGGTTTCTCTTAAAGGGCTTGATAACCTAATGAAAGATCCTAACTGAAGTTGTAAAATGTCTGAAGGAAAGGGAAAAGTTGTGGTGGACACATGGGATGACACCAAAGACTCAAATTCATAAACTAGTGAGTCTAAAAGTGATGGAGACCAAAGATCATTGAAAATCCTTATAGCCTTCACCACTATCATCATGCCAAGTCTAAGGGAAAATGATGAGAGAGATGGGGATCAAACTGAAAAGTCTATCTCCTCAAGTAAAGAGGAAGATGAACAAGAAATGGAAAGCTTACATGATGCATATGATCAACTATACACTCATAGCATAAATGTCCTCAAGAAACTTGACATTACTGTCACGCCCCAAACTCGGAGACGGGCTCACAGAATTCCCGATTGCCGAATCCGGTGCCGACAGCCTCCATAGTACCCCATTCTCGGATCCCAGCGCCCATATGCCAGATTCCAATCCTGGGATCCTACAAGGAGGATTTTCAACATACATTTATCTCGTAAGAAGCGTAACCACAAGTTTACCCAAATCATAAAGGTAACATCATCATCACATATCCACTAATATAAACAGTTGAATACAGTATTGAGAGGGAAATACATATATCGAAAATCAAAGCTCCAGAAGACAGTTGCACGCTCCAAGCTCAACGCTGCTGCGATCTAACGTCACTTGCACGCATCTATCGTGTATAAGCTTATAGAAAGCTTAGAGGGTGGTATAAGTGTGTGCGGAAGATAAGTGCCAAGTATGCATAATTAGAGTAATGCAGAAACATGCTGGTAAGTCCATAAATACCATCAGCCTTATCCAGGCTATGCGATGCAAAAACACAATAAGTAAATTTCATATACTGAGGAAGCAATGTAGATCAGCTATACAATGTGGAGACATAGTAAGTCAAATATCATGTACTGAGGATGCAATGCAATATGCAAATCGTGACGAACCCACGAATAAGGTCAACCTCATCTAGGCCATATAAATGTAAAAACATAGCAACCCAAAATGCCTTATGCCGTGGACGTAATGCAATATGCAGTGTGAATGAAATGACCAAGCTGGAGTGTAAAGTCAAGATGATAGTACATAGTATCGTAGGCTATGGGGTCCACCATAAGGAACTTCTATCCAAACTAGTCTCATACCTAAATTTGGATAACCAGACTCAATGTAGTAAACTCCTGATCTCAGGTTGGTCGGGCGCCCCAACTGAAATCCTGGCCATTATGAAGGTACACATAATAATTAGTTGCACACCACCAGCCCAAGTGAATAGTGAATGAATGAATGAATGAGTAAAATGCTGAGTATGCAACTCCTGCTCAATAAGTCCACATATCAGTACTGTACATATATGGGATCATCACCGGGATCTAGTACACTCTACACAAATTGCCGCCCACTGGACGTGAAACCATGCAAGTGGAGACCTCACTATCCACCTGGCTAGTAGTCAGCCAACACCTACCTTGCACATCGATAGTGGACCCATTTATGAGCTGATCAAAATCAGCCTAGCTATGCCCCCTACTTTTGGGAGGGTAAGGCCACACCCCCTTCCAATTGACCACGACACAGTGAGAGACACATCCTACTGGTATTCGGCACTCGAGCGCTCATGTATCCACTCAATCTAGACGTTGGAGCGTCTCCTAGTGACAAAGGTTTACGGACTTTCACCTAGGGACATCTATAACACCCCATGTAGAAAAAGATTTTCAGTGTCCCATCTGATCATCCACGATATGCCTGTGGAGGCTACGGTTATGATATCGCTAGGGCGTACAGTAGTCATATCATAAAATGTGAGATGCATGAGTCATACCATCCAGTCATGCATCAAACCTGCGCGTACCGCGCGTTCATGTGGGGAAACTCCGTCTATCATGGAGTCCCATAATAATCCGCCCAATGGCATGTACTATGATCAATCACTCCTCATATCAAGCATACATATGATGCGCATAGGCATGGATCGTGAAGCTATACTAAGTATGTTATATGATGATGATGTACTCTCCACATATCAAGGATGGGCCTAGACGGCCTACTTATATCAAGAATGGGCCTAACAAGGCCTAAGGGAAGGTCACAATGTGGACATTTAACCATCATTGCCCATCAATGTGGACATTCAACCAGCATTACTCCCAAAGAGTAGCCCTCATAGGGCAAAACATATAGTGGGACCCATTGCCTCATATAAGGGCCTCACATACAACATAATGGGCCTCATACAAGAGCCCAATATACATCATAATGGGCTTCACCACATAGGCCTCATATACATCACATTGGGCCTTATTCACGGGCAGCATATACATCACATGGACCTCATGTCTGGGCCACATATACATCACATGGGCCTCATATACATCAAGTGGGTCGCATCACGTGGGCCTAATACACATCACAGTAGGCCGCATAAATACATCACATTAAGGTGGGCCCTGCTCATTCCAATTGGGCCACAAATACATCTAATTGGGCCACATCCCATGGCCTACATCACATACATCTAGGTAGGCCCAATACACCACAAAATGGGCCTCATGAGGCAGCCCATAATCCAGGAAAAATGGATGGGCAGCCTGGATACAACATACATCACGGTGGGCCGCACAAGTGGACGACATAAATATACAATACATACATCACGGCATGGCCCCACCGCTGAACGGCCCAGATATACAATGCACACACATGGTGGATTACTAGATGTCCAGCCAATGAATGGCTTGGATTAAACACGTACATCATGATGGGCCCACATGATCTGGACGACCTGGTTAAAACACCTACATCTTGGTGTGCTTTCCACCGTCCAGATAGCTGGACGGTGGGGACATAAAGTATATACATCATGTGGGTCCCATGGAGGGACGGTATAGATAAAACACTCATGTGGGACCCACGTCCCTGTTCAGGATGGCATGAATGAAAACATGTACATCTTAGTCGCCCACAAAACTTACTGACGTCAATACATCAGTTACATAGCTGGTGTGAGGTACTCCGGCCAATTAGATTTCCGTTGTCCAATCCCTAGACGGTGAGGATACAACACATCCATCATGGTAGGCCCCACATGTTGGAGATGGACGGCATAGGTAAAACACAATATCAAGGTGGGGTCAAGTCCACGTCCAAGGACTAGACTAGACGGTGTTGATACAACACATACTTTATGTCAGGGCCCACCATCTGGATGACGTGGTTATGAAAGACATACATCAGGGTGGTCCCCACATCCCTGCTGGACGGTGTGGGTATACCACATACATCAAGGTGGATCCCACCTGATCTGGACGGCCAGGATGACCACGTCATCCAAGTAGACCCCATGGACGGACGACTTGGCTATACATATATTGAGGTGGGTCCCACCTGATCTGGACGACCAGTGTAGATAAAACACTAAATCACAGTAGGCCCCACAGATCTTCCTTACGTCAACCAGCAGTGGGACCCACCGTCCTAACATTTAACGGTGTGGATCTTGCATTCATACATCAAGGTGGGCCCCACCTCCACACGTGCAACATGTGTGGAGTGGGTCCCACGTCTAAGACAGTTGGACAACTTGAATATAAAATAAATACATCACGGTGGTCCCACATGCATTGTCCAGATGGACCAATAGTGGATACAAAAGTATATATCAAGGTGGGTCCCTCCTGCCCACACGTGCAGCACATGTGGGGTGGGCCCCACCCGCTACAATGGATGGTATAACACATACCACATGATCAGACCCAAACTCATTGACGTCAAAGCAGCTATCAGCTGCTGGACGTATGGACGGTCTAGATAAAACACATGCATGGGGGTGGGTCCACACGTGTGGGACCCACTAGTTTGGAAGAAGCTGATATTTGTGTTTTTACTTCATCTAGGTCTGCTGGAAATTGCTAGCAGCACTGGACGTCGGCAAGGTGGGCCCACTTGGACAGTGGTGTGGTCCACGTGGTGGATGGCATGGATAAAAAAAAAGTACATCGTGGTGGGCCACAAGATGGGAAAGAGAGATAGAGAGAGAGAGAGACGGTGTGATGGAGGGACCCTACCATTATGGTCCCCTCTTTGCTTATAACACATACATAAAAATGGGTCACATCACAAGTGGGCCTTACATTAAAAATAGAGATCTAATGTTATGAACACCCACTGATTTCACTCCTTCTTGGCTCCTTGGACTCCTAAAGTCCTTAGTTTTCCCTTTGATCGAAGATGATGAAGGTTGGATGGCTATGATGGGAGATTGGGTGGTAGGGAGTGGGCCACACTTGAGGTTCTTTCTCTCCTTGGAAGGCTTGGACGGTTGCTCCCTTGGTAGCTTGGGAGTGAAGAGAGAAATGAGAGAGAGAGAGAGAGAGAGAGAGAGAGAGTGATGGATGGGAGAGAGGAATGGTGATGGGTGTAAGGAAGGGATGAGTGGAGAGAGAGAGTTGACTTTGGATGGGAGAGGTATGGGTTGCCATGCCTTGTTGGTACGAGAGGGATGGGTGTTGTACTTGATTGATTGATGGGATTAATTTCATAGATTGTAGAGATTCTCTTCTAGGGATTAGCAATGCACGGCGTTTTCCTCAAAATAAACGCGGGCCCACACTTCTGGCCTGGGTATCGCATCGGTGCGCAAGACGTGGCGTTGGAATCGCGGCGATGGTAAGGTCACTAGGGTATAAGTCTCAGCTTGAGTCGACTCAGGTTGATAGGGTGTGACTCAAGGTCGCGCGCAAATGCTATCTACGCGTTGCGGGTTACCGGAATTCGATGGGGAGGATTGCCGAAGTCTACGAAACGATACAGCCAAGGATATGGACCTTATAATTGCCAACAATGAAAATAAGCAGCTACAAAAAGATTTGGATGAATCATCTGTTGTAAGTACTCGCCTGGCTGTTGATTTACAATAATATTTTGTGAAAAATGATAAACTTGAAAGGACAATGACTTCTCATTACCTTGAAATAAAAAAACCTGAACAAAAAGATCATTCATCTAGATTCAGAAAATGAAAAAATAAAAATTGAAAATGGAAGACTGAAACTAGATATTGAAAAATCCAAACATCTAACTGAACTTAGTCATAGGTTTTCCCAAAGTATTGAGAAATTGGAAAACTCTTAGGTATGGGAAGAAACTATGGGGATAAAAAGGGCTTAGGCTATGAAACTTGCAAATCTACCCACTCTACTGCATCTCCTATGACAAAGAAAACAATTGCATCCGGGAGCTAAAAAAAAAGCATCTCCCATCTTCCATTCTTATGGTGACATTGGGCATTACAAATTTGAATGTCTTAGATTAAGATAGCCCCATTCCACTACCAGTTCAAGCAACATAACTAAATTTAAACAAATCAAAAGAATGATGCAGAACTCAAAGAGACCTCCAAACAAATTCCAAAAAACGGAGGAAATTTCCTAATCCTCCTAGAATGACAAAGAGAATGGAGGGGTTGATTAGGCAAGTGGTTCAACTGAATAAGAAAACCAAAGAAATGATGAATCAGGCGAGTCTAGATCAGTTGTCCCAAAAATCCAAAATACCCGTGAACAACCACTCAAAGGGAGAAATTAAAAAGAATATCTCATCTCCAAAGAAGGTTGTCACCAAATGGGTGGTAAAAAATAAAACTAACTGCCTTGTGATTCATATCGCACTCAAAAAAAGTAACAACTCTAAATGGTATCTTGATAGCAGTTTTGAAAGTACACCTGCTAGTGCCCTGGTTTGTCAAGTTAAGTGAATGGTGAGTCAGACTGTATACAGAGCTCGATAGGAAGATCGATTCAAGTGTCTGCCTCAACCGGATGTGTGGAAGCTCGCAATAGGTAAATTATAGCCTCACATCCCATGTCCCAAAACACCAGGTGATTAAAACCTTTAAAACAAGATAGACATCTTAGGGTTTTTGAGGAGAGAAAACTTTTTCAAAATAGGAAAATCTCTAAGTTTTTCTCGCCTTATTGATTTTATCGAAACACCCTCGATATAATCGACCTGCTCTGTCGATGTCCTTGATACCTTAACGATATTATTGATAAGAGGACCAAAAATGTCCAGCAACTAAATATTCATCTGAACGAATTTATCGATGTATCGATACACATATCGATAACATCGATAAAAGCACTAAATATGTCCAACGACTTCACAACATATCTGGACGAATTATTGATGTATCGATACATCTATCGATATCATCAATATTCAATTCTCGAGTCCATCGAGAGTGGCTCGATAAGATCGACAGACAGTTTTTCGGCGCCCCTGTTTTTTAATGAAAATCTCAAAATCCTTCGATATATTAATGCTCTTTCGATATGATCTGAATTCAAATATCGATAACATCGGAAGTCCATCGATGATATCGATTGAGGGCGCGCATTTCTTACAGCAGATATTTCAGGTTGTTTTTTAACTATGATCAGGGGCCCTTCGATAGAATCGATATTCAAATATCGATGATATCGGCACCAGGTCGATTGCATCGAACAAGGACATAATCTGTCCAGCAAGCTTAAAGACAAATCCGCTAGATTTATCGATGCATCGACTCTGATCTCGATATCATCGACATTCAAATTTCGATGATCTCGATGGTTCCCCGATCATTCATGAAAACCTAAAAAATTTCAAAGTCAAGTCTCTCTCATTTTTCTAGTGTCGATGGATCGAACCTATCATCGATGGAATCGGAGTTCGAAATCCGATGACATCGACAATAGTTTCGATTCATCGACCAATTGGCAAAGAGTTTCAAAAGCGTATGACATCGAGTCCGAGTCATCGAGCAGACCATCGATGCTATCAAGAGTATACGCTCGATGATATCGAACCTGCTCGATGATATCGAACTCTGTCATAAATGTGACTGTTTTATATCCATTGGAACTTTTTGCCTATATATAGAGGACTTGTCTTTTGTTGCTGTGAGAGAAAGGAGAGAGAGCTTTTGTGTGTTTCAACTTACATCTTATATCTTAAGCCCATTCTCTCAAGGGAGTTCATCCTCCAATCTACCCTCACCATTGACATTCAATAGAGTGGATTGGGGAATGAACTTCCGCATTCAAGGATCCTCCAGCTACTACCTTAATGGTAAATCATTAAGTTGAGATGCCTTGAATGCATAAGATTGGAGCTACTCTATCTTCCTAATAGGAAAATCTTTAGAGAGTAGGATTCCATCTTCACCTTGACCCAACCCTAAGCCTAGTCTTGGTATATCTTTTGTGTTGCGGATCATGGGAGCAGAAGACTCTTCGTCAACAAGGAGGAGGAGATCTTCGGCATTGTGTTTAATGGGACTCATCAACTTATCTGTAAGTATTTAGAGTCCAAGAGAGAACACTTGTGATCATTCCTTTGTAGGATTGGGTCTTAAGTGGTTCTGGCCTTTTGAAGCCCTTGTAGGAGGCATCCGGCGGGAGTGTATGTAGTGGGTACGTTGTGTGGACCCTTGCTCTGGGAGAACATAAACATCCGGGTGCGTTGTGCGGACCCTTGCTCTGTAGAGAGCATAACCATCCGGGTGCGTTGTCTGGACCCTTGCTCTATGGAGAGCGTAAACATCTGGTTAGGAGTGAACTAGTAAAATTTCAGGGTTAGAGGTGAACCGAGTAGAAACCTCTGTGTAAAGGTTGAAGGTTAACCTGATTTAAAACCTTAGGTTTGACGTGAACCCTGGGAAACCTCCTTAGTGAAATCCGGTACACTCAAGGGTTGAGTGTGGCAGCTGGGAGTGGAGTAGACTTATCGTCGAACCACTATAAAATGACTGTGTTTGAGATTGTTATTTTGATTGAGTGATTTGCATTAATATTTCCATATCTAAATATTTGATCACTTCTCACAGACCTACACAGTCATATCCATCATGAACTAGACTTTATATTGTTTACTCTTTAAGCAGTTTATGATTGGATCCTCTACCAGGCTTGGAAGCCAGTAGAGTACATTTGAGTAATTCTGATAATTGTATATTTAAAAGGATTAGTGAAATAGGATTTTAAATAAACATAAAAACTTTTAAAAGTCCTATTCACCTCCCTCTAGGACATATTGGCATATTCCTTCTTCAACTCAAGCGGTCTTCACCACTATTTCAATTGGTATCAGAGAGGGTCTCTCTTTAGGGCTTCACCACCTAGAGTGTGATCTTGACTGAAGTTGGGAATATGGCCAAAGGAGAGGGCTCATTGATCTCTAGACCTCCAGTATTTTATGGTTCAAATTATGCTTATTGGAAGTCTAGGATGCACTATTTGGATCATGATGTTTGAACATAGTTGAAACTGGATATGTGCCACCAATTCTTGAAAATGGCACAACTGTCTCCAAACCTAAATCCAACGAAATGTGGACTGCATTCGAGGAAGAAAAACAAACATCTAAAGCAAAAGCAATGAATGCTATCTACTGTGTTGTGTCCTAAGATGTATTCATGCGACACATCTAAAGAGGCATAGGTCTTCTGGAAACAACCCACGAGGGAGCAAGCACAGTAAAAAGGTCCTAGATACAACTCTTAACATCTCAATTTGAACACATCAGAATGGAGGATGATGAGACCTTCATGGAATTTTTTTTTTCAAAATTGAATATCACTTGTAATTCCATGGGTGAATTAGGAAAGAAAGTTTTGGTTTAAAAATTTTAAGATCCCTACTAGAACATTTCAACTCAAAAGCTTCAACCATTAAATAGTGTAGGAAAATGGATGAAATGAAAGTAAAAGAACTAGTAGGTTCCCTATAAACTTTTGAACTACAAACAAACTCCTAAATCCAAAAATACTGTCCTCAAAACTTCAAAGAATACTTTAAATGAGGAAGATGAAAGTGAAAAGGAAAATGAAGATGAGGAAGTGGCTTTGTTGGTTCAACGGTTCAGAAAGTTCTTTCATAGAAATCATGGCCGACCATTTCACGGAAGATAGCTGGACAACAAACATTCTATAGGTAAATCTAGTAAAAAGACCAAGGAACCACAATGTTATACCTGTCAAAAGTTTGAACATCTGTCTACTGAATGCCCAAATAGAAAAACTAAGGGAAAGGCAATGGTAGCCACATGGGATGATACTAAAGAGTCAAACTGAATGTAGTGACTCAGAGAGTGATGGAGATAGAAAATCCTTGAAATTTCTTATGGTCACCAGAGCCTTCATCATTCTCATGGAAATGAGAAAATCGAAGATCCTCAAGCCACTGAATCATTTCCATCTGATAATGAGGAAACAGAGAAAGAAGAAGAAGAAAAGGATAAACTACAGGATGCCTATAATCAACTCTATATCCATAGCATCAATATCCTTAAAAGACTTGGAATAAATGAAAACAAAAATAAATTGTTGTAATTAGATCTAGGCAAAACATTGGAAATCAATACACACTTGATTAATGATCTACAACAATACCACTCTGAAAATGATAAACTGGAAAGAATCAATCTGTCCCTTAAATCTGAATCATTGAAACTTACTAAACAGATTGAACTATTGAGAGATGAAAATGAGCATATAAAGAATGAAAATCACACACTCATGTTTGATGTAGAGAAATACAGAAAATCTGCTGAAGTAAATTATAAATTTTCCCAAAATAGTGAAAAATTAGAAAAACTCTTAGGGATGGGAAGACCTGGGAAAGATAAGAGTAGATTAGGATATGACAAATTCAAATCGATATCCAAAAATGCAGCACCAATGTTCGAGAAATTAGCTGCATCAGGAAGTAAAACAAAAGCCACTTCTATTTGTCATTCACGCGGAGACTCTGGTCATTATAAATCTGAATGCTTGTCACCTAGTGGACTCAACTCATTTCTAGTCTAAATCATATTGATAAATACATACCAACCAGAAGAACAATACAAAATGTCAAGAGTCCACCTAGGAATATGGCTAGAAGTAATACACATCCATCACCACCCAGGATGACTGAGAGAATGAAGGAGCTATTAAATCAAGTGGTTGAACTAAATCAGAAAACAAATGAATTTGTGAAACATGGAAACATGGTTCAGCTACTCAACAATTGAGCAAGGAAGATGGTTAAAGGGAAAGGTAAGGATCTCTTGTTAGAGACTATTGGCTGGCAGAATATGCTTAACACAGGCAGTCCATACTAGTTTGAAATGATTCAGCAGTTCTTCAACTGTTGTCACGTTGCTCGGGATTATCCACCATGTATTCGTCTGGAATTCATGCAACACACCAAACAACTCCAACAGTCCTTGGTCATGTTCTAAACATTGGTGTGACTCAGATCCCAGTCACTGGTAGAAGTCTAAACAAATTAGGAAGGTAGGGGAAATCACTCGAGCACTGTGTTAGGGTGCAACAATTCCTAGAAATGATAAAAATGTCCTCCGGTAAAACATCTAGGAATCTTGTTCAAAATTCTCCACAGGATCTTCAGTACAAATGTATACCCATGTGATGCTAACAACACTGACCTGAGTCCCTTTGTACTCAATGTCTTGTATGATGTATATCAAGAGGTCCCTGTGTGTCTGCCAACTCTTATTCTAGATCAATTGATTAGGGTAGTCAAGGGAAACCATCTTGAAATACTTCCATTTCCATCCCTTATCTGCAAGCTCGCACACTGGGTAGGATTGCTGGAAACAACAGACAAGGTATATCCTAAAGTATGGTTCGACCATAATGCGGTTCGACAAGTGTATGCCTCAGTCTCATCTCATACTAAGAATCCTCTGCTGGTTGGAGAGAGCAGTCAACAACCTAATGAAGAAACACCTTGGGGATCTAATCAGACACCTCTTTGTAGCCCTGGTTCTGTCACTAATCGTCGATGTCATATACTTGAACATCAACTACTGAACAGTCTCGATGGAATTGACGAGTGGTTTCATAACTGTGAACGACGATTGTCAGGGATAGAGGACAAGATGAAAGCCCTCCAACTCTTAGTGCAACAAATTCTCGAGGTGCTAACAACTGACAGTTCTCTTATGCTTTAAAAGATGACAACCTTGAAGGGTAAGTGTGTCCAGTCATGAACATTGTAATCGCTTCTTAAAGGTCTCCCTATTCCTTATCTGGCACACTCTAGCGTCTGATTGTCTATGTTCTTTTTTGGAATGCCCATGGTTGAACTGAACATACTGTTTTTTTTTGGCTTGGTTCTGTTGTGGGATAAACTGTTAAAGTTACTGTTGTCTGTGACAGTATATGTTTGGATGCTTTGAATTATGGCCGCATATAATCCTATCTTTTATTGCCATAATTATGTCTTGAGCTCCCCTAGTTTATCAAGTCTTTGATATGGAATGCATGTGATATCTCTAACGTATATTCTATCTGCTATGCATTCATAAATTCTGAAATTGATGTTTGCTAAAACTGAGTTAAACTCTTATACATCAATGTTCTGCTTCTACCTGATTGGTTCTCTCAAGTATTTCAAGCTTCAGTCAATATCACTTGAGATATCTTTGTCAATGACTGACAAAAAGGGGGAGAACATTTGCAAACACCCCGAATGGAAAATTGTGTATTTATCTATATTGTTGCAGGTGTTAGGGGGAGCAGCTGCATCAAGCAAGGGGGAGTTTACAAGTAAGGGGGAGCAGATACTACTGGTTGTGTACATGGCATAAAAAAATTGTAAAATTGTGTAAAAGCATGTACACACAATTTAGGGTGTGTTTCTCCAGTTGTATTATAGGGTGTTTTGGGCATTTTGTGACGTAATTGACAAAGGGGGAGATTGAAAGTACACCTGCTAGTGCCCTGGTATGTCAAGTTACATGAATGGTGAGTTAGACTGTCTATAGAGCTCGATAAGACGATCCTCAACCGGATGTGTGGAAGCTCGCAATAGGTAAATTATAGCCTCACATCCCATGTCCCAAAACACCAGGTGATTAAAACTCTTAAAACAAGATAGACATCTTAGGGTTTTTGAGGAGAGAAACTTTTTCAAAATAGAAAAATCCCTAAGTTTTTCTCGCCTTGTTGATTTTATTGAAACACCCTTGATATGATTGACCTGCTCTATCGATGTCCTTGATACCTTAACGATATTATCGATAAGAGGACCAAAAGTGTCTAGCAACTAAATATTCATCTAGACGAATTTATCGATGTATCGATACACATATCGATATCATCGATAAAAGCACTAAATATGTCCAGTAACTTCACAACATATCTGGACGAATTATCGATGTATCGATACATCTATCGATATCATCAATATTCAAATCTTGAGTCTATCGAGAGTGGCTCGATAAGATCGACAGACAGTTTTTCGGCGCCCCTGTTTTTAATGAAAATCTCAAAATCCTTCGATATATCGATGCTCTTCCGATATGATCTGAATTCAAATATCGATAACATCGGAAGTCCATCGATGATATCGATTGAGGGTGAGCATTTCTTACAGCAGATATTTCAGGTTGTTTTTTAACTATGATCGGGGGCCCTTCGATAGAATCGATATTCAAATATCGATGACATCGGCACCAGGTCGATTGCATCGAACAAGGACATAATCTGTCCAGCAAGCTTAAAGACAAATCCGTTGGATTTATCGATGCATCAACTCTGATCTCGATATCATCGACATTTAAATTCCGATGATCTCGACGGTTCCCCGATCATTCATGAAAACCTAAAATATTTCAAAGTCAAGTCTCTCTAATTTTTTTAGTGTCGATGGATCGAACCTTTCATCGATGGAATCGGAGTTCGAAATCCGATGACATCGACAATAGTTTCGATTCATCGACCAATTGACAAAGAGTTTCAAAAGCGTATGACATCGAGTCCGAGTCATCGAGCAGAGTATTGATGCTATCGAGAGTTTACGCTCGATGATAACGAACCTGCTTGATGATATCGAACTCTGTCATAAATGTGACCGTTTTATATCCGTTGGAACTTTTTGCCTATATATAGAGGACTTGTCTTTTGTTGCTGTGAGAGAAAGGTGAGAGAGCTTTTGTGTGTTTCAACTTACATCTTATATCTTAAGCCCTTTCTCTCAAGGAAGTTCATCCTCCAATCCACCCTCACCATTGACATTCAATAGAGTGTATTGGGGAATGAACTTCTGCATTCAAGGATCCTCCAGCTACTACCTTAATGGCAAATCATTAAACTAGGATGCCTTGAATGCATAAGATTGGAGCTACTCTATCTTCCTAATAGGAAAATCTTTAGAGTGTAGGATTCAATCTTTACCTTGATCCAACCCTGAGCCTGGTCTTGGTATATGTTTTGTGTTATAGATCAAGGGAACAAAAGACTCTTCGTCAACAAGGAGGAGATCTTCAGCATTGTGCTTAATGGGACTCATCAACTTATCTGTAAGTATCTAGAGTCCAAGAGAACACTTGTGATCATTCCTTTGTAGGATTGGGTCTTAAGTGGTTCTCGCCCTTTGAAGCCCTCGTAGGAGGCCTCCGGTGGGAGTGTACGTAATAGGTGCGTTGTGTGGACCCTTGCTCTATGGAGAGCATAAACATCTGGGTGCGTTGTGTGGACCCTTGCTCTATGGAGAACATAAACATCTGGGTGCGTTGTGTGGACCCTTGCTCTATGGAGAGCATAAACATCTGGTTAGGAGTGAACCAGTAAAACTCCAGGGTTAGAGGTGAACTGAATAGAAACCTTTGTATAAAGGTTGAAGGTGAACCTGATTTAAAACCTTAGGTTTGAGGTGAACCCTGGGAAACCTCCTTAGTGAAATTCGGTACACTGAAGGGCTGAGTGCGGCAGCCGGGAGTGGAGTAGACTTATCGTCGAACCACTATAAAATGACTGTGTTTGAGATTGTTATTTTGATTGAGTGTTTGCATTAATATTTTCATATCTAAATACCTGATCACTTCTCACACACCTACACAGTCATATCCATCATGAACTAGACTTAATATTGTTTACTCTTTAAGCAGTTTGTGATTGGATTCTCTACTAGGCTTGGAAGCCAGTAGAGTTACATTTGAGTAATCCTGATAATTGTATATTTAAATGGATTAGTGAAATAGGTTTTAAATAAACCATAAAAACTTTTAAAAGTCCTATTCACCACCCTCTAAGACATATTGGCATATTCCTTCTTCAACTCAAGCGGTCTTCACCGCTATTTCAGGTTTCTCCAGACACATGACTGGTGATCGGATCCACTTTTATGACTATACATAATTTGATGGTGGGACAGCTACTTTAGGAGGTGGGAGTGCTGCCAAGATTATAGGACGAGGGACAATAGTTGGGCCTGGATTGCCCAAGATTGAGGATGTTCTTTGTGTTGAGGGACTGGAACACAATATCCTAAGCATTTCCTAAATTCCTGACAAAGATCACCCAGTCGCCTTCTCCAAGGATATGTGCGAGATCCCGAACCAAATAGGTAAATTAATTATGAGAGGTCTGCGCACAAGTGGTAATTGCAACATGATTGATAGCAATGGAGAAAACATTCCATCCACAAGATGTAACATGGCATGAGAAAATGAATATGAATTGTGGCACCAAAGACTTGGGCATGTACACTACCGAAACTTATCTCATCTCAGCACAAAAAATCTGGTAAGAGGACTTCCTAAGATCAAGAAAAAAAGAGAAAGTTGTCTGCAGAGGCTGTCTTAAAGGAAAACAAATAAAAGTGGCACATAAAAAAAACCACCGTAGCAACCTCCAAACCTCTTGACTTTTACACATGGATCTAGTGGGTCCCACCAAAGTTGAGAGCCATGGAGGCAAGAGATATTTTTTAGTTATAGTTGACGATTACTCCAGATTCACCTGGGCCTCTTTTCTTTATGAAAAATCTGATGCATTTGAAGAATTTAAGAAACTTACAAAGCGGCACCAAATTGAAAAGGGATATGTCATTGACAGAATACGGAATGATCATGGAGGCAAGTTTGAGAATGATCGATTCTAGAATTACCGTGATGAAAATAGAATGCGGCATGAATTCTCAGCCCCAAAAACTCCACAGCAAAATGGAGTAGTGGAAAAGAAAAATAGGGTGTTGCAAGAGATGGGCCCAGTAATGCTTAATAATAAAAATATGCCAAAGAGTTTTTGGGCTGAAGCTATCAACACTACCTGCTATACTATCAATCGTGTATATCTTATAGCAGGACTAAACAAAACTCCATATGAATTATGGACTGGAAAACAACCTAGTGTAAAATATTTATGTGTCTTTGGTAGCAAATGTTATATTCTTAGAGTTCGGGAACAACTAGGAAAATTTAACTCCAAAAGCGACGATGGGATCTTCTTAGTATACTCATTAACTATTCGTGCTTATAGAGTTTACAATATGCGGACCCTCTCAATACAAGAATCAGTCAATGTGGTTATTGATGACCAACCACATGATAATCATGGTCCTAATATTGATATCGAAGATGATGTAGAACCATGCACCATAGGAAAACCTTAGAACAATTCCACTCCTCTACCTAAGTCTTGCCCATTAGGTAATGTACCGGTTATTAAGGATAATCTCCTCAATCAAATCATAGGAGATCATAATGCCTGTGTAAAAGCTCGATGATAACTTGAGACCTCATTGAGTCATTGTAATTGTTTTTATGTTTAGCACACATGGATTGTCAAATTTCATAAGATAAAAGTGCTTCAAGTCAGATTGCAAGTTTCAAATCACAATAGAATTTCAACTACTCTACATGCCCGAAGATCAACTCAAGATCGACTTATGATCAACTTAAGATCGACATATCTTCTGACTTAGTCGTCGTCCGATTTCAAGAGAAGATCAAGTCAAAGTTCAAGTCAAGTTGTCCCATATATTGCTTAAACACGGGTGGTATAACCCTATAAAGACCCTAGGTTAGGATCTTTTGAAAAAGTCATTAAACTTGGGTTTTAATAGTGTTTTTGCTCTAGAATTCAGCCAGTCTAACTTCTAGTTCAGCCAGCCTAACTTCCTCGGCTAACCTAACTTCAAGCCCGAGCAAAATAACAAATTTTGTTGTAAATTCGTCCAGCCTAAGTTTTGGTTCGGCTAGCCTGAGCTTGAAATTTGGCTTGCTCGAGTTAGTTTGGGTCAAATTCTAGCAATGCAAACTTTTTATTTTTACAAAAATTCGGTCGGCCGAATTTGATCTCGGGCTAACCGAATTTTGAATAGATCTTATCTCGTGCAATCCGATAGCCGTTCAAACGAATCCGGTGGAATCCGGCTATTCGAAGCCTTTCTTAAGCTAGCCGAATTTCCAATATCTTTGGCTATAAATAGAGGCTTTCTCTCATTCTAAAGAACAATGAAAAATCACTCTAAACCTTCTACAAGAGAGAGAGAGAGAGAGAGAGAGAGAGAAACTCAAGTCCTTGGCAAGCTATGTGTGGTATTTATAATTTATTTTTTTAGCTTATTCAATTCCCTTTTTCTCAAGATCATTTCAATCTTAGCCTAAAGAGTATTCAATACTCACTTTGTGATCTAAAGAGAATTCAGTCAAATAGCATTTGTGTTTTTCATTTCAAAAAAAACTATAGAACCCTATATTCTTTCTTTTGAGCGAATATTGCCTCCTCTACATTTAAAAAAGAAGTTCTTCTACTACAAGCTTCTACTACGTCTTTGAATATACATTTGAAGATAAGTATTTTACTGCTTTATTTTATTTTAGGTTTTTTTTAGATAGCCTGTAAAAATCTTAGTGGGTTGATTTGTAATAGCCCATGATTTTTTTTTTTTTAAAGGGATTTTTATTTATGATAGTTTGTCAAAATCACAAAATGTGTTTTTATTGTGATAACCCATGAAAGTCATAAGGAATTATATTAGGTTGTTAAGGTGAACCTGTGAAAACCTTGTTATAGTGACAGCCGAAATTATGAGGGTAGTAATTCTGGGAGTGGAGTAGGTGTGATTGTTTTAAGCACCGAACCACTATAACTCCTTGTGCCTTATGGTGAATGCTTTATTCTTTTGATGGTGGATGTTATTTATTATTTCATTCTTTGTGGTGAATGCTGTAATTCTTTTATCTTCTTTTGATAGTTTGAAAGATTGATTTTGAAGACATTCGTGAAATAAAGTTGTCATGCCTAATATTTTAGGTGAAGGTTGTCCTACGAATTATTTGGAATCAAGGTTTCAATACTCAGGAGATTGAGATTTTATATTCTTTTTATATTCTGCATTTATTTTGATTATTTGGCATTGTCCTATTCACCCCCCCTAGGACATCAATAGCTCTCCTTTCTAGTCATCTATACTTCACCTCTAAGATTGAACCTAAAAATATTTCAAAAGCTCTTAAAGATGAATATTGGATTGCCGAAATGTAACATCCCGGATTTTTGCCAACCTGGGATTAGACGTCCTTAGGCAATGGGTCGTTCCTAACACCTTATTACCTTGTCAGAACTCAATCCCACAGTCGAAAACCGCTTTTGAACCCATTTCCTTCACAAATCCCACCCTTCACCACCTTGTTCTTTCAATTTTTCTAAGTACTTTCACCCTAGACACTATCTTAAACTAGCTAAGTATTATAACTTGGATTACTTTATATACAAACTACTAAGGCTCAGGTACCACCTCAGACAGAAATTACTCATGACTAAATTCTTTAGAAATTAGGCGAGAATTAGCCAGTGTTAAACTAGAGTACCTGTGAAATTAGCACCAATCACTTTAAATACGATCTGCAAGACCCAAAACTTGTAGATTCATTGACGCCACATTACCCTAAAATCTAGGATCAATCTCATTACCCAACTACTCTCGGGAGCATCCCGAAACTCCGTATCAGATCTGGACCGCACGTTGGAAGTCCGATTAACACGACGTTAAGGAATTAGGACCGCCTTGCTGGGCTTGACAACCATCTCAGAAATCAAATCCAGATAGTGTCCCAGTGCAATTCGCTTGAGTCTGGAGTGAAGAGTGTGAGAAATGTGAAATTAATTCAAAATAAAATATGAATTTATGAAATCTGGCACGTCTCGCTTGCGGATCAGTATTGAGCAACCTAACCGTCAGAATCTGACCCAAATACACCCTCGGATCGGGGGAAATTTCATACACATGTCCATGTACTCGGAATCTCCGATCGAGATCCACTGACTGTTGAACTGAAACTGGTCCGCCACGTGTGATATGGGAAGCCGACCGAAACGAAAACTTAATGGTACCTAGATCCAGTGTTAGTGAGCTTAAGTCCGACCTTTAGCTTAAGGGCGCCCGCTAGAAGTGCTCCGTTGAGACAGAACACGACCACTTTGGATATAACCTAAGTATACCTTGGCCTTGAGTCTATTTCGGTGAATTTTTAGGCTATATAAGGACCTTAGAACCCTCTCTCTCACAGCCATACGAATTTGAGAGAAACCCTAGAGAGAGAAGAGAGAAAAGAGAGAGAAAGTGTGGGAGAAGTGGGGGAATCTCCCTGCCACTTTTCCCTGCTGCTACGCAAGCTCCACCACTCCGTTCTAATCATTTTCCCGGCGATTCCGGCATCGTTTCTAGGCAAGAAACCCTAACCCTAATCTGATTTGGAGTTTTGATAGTTGTAGGTTATAAAATAGCTAACCTATTTCGTTCTATAGGTTACCAAACTGCCGCATACGAAAGCCTAGCAGATCTATCGAATTCTTTCCGATTTTACGACAAAAGGTGCGGACTTTAGGTGTATAGGTTATGGTTTTCAATACTTTCAATGTCAGATAATGATAGATTCATGATCTGCATGCAATTGCACATGTACAAAGTGCTGTCTGTTTTCCGTTTCGATTAAAGATGAAGAATATGGAATTTTACATACTCTAGGTATTTGTAGAAAGTACCGTATACGTATAAATTTTGGAAATGTGTTTGCCATGATTATTTGTTGTATTGATATATTATATATGGATAAAATACTTGTTTGGCGAAAGGATTCGCCCTAATACATGATTTTGCTAATATACACTATGTATATTAAAATAGTGTATTCTAAGTGTTTGTGAAAATAACTGAATGAGTATAGAATTCTCATTCATGCTCGGCATGACTAATTGTCATGGATATATGATTGTTGTATTGGCAATCCCCCTTTGACCAAAGAATTTTCCCTAAATCACGCCACGACCACTATAAGCTACATACGTTAAAATGTGTAGTCCAAGTGTTTGTGGAAATGACTGAATGATTATGGAACTTGGATTCCTGCCTACCATGACTATCCGTCGTGGGTGCACGCGTGTTATAATTGGGGCAACTCCCTAGTGAAAGGATTTGGCCTAATACCTATGTGATCAACATATGTCATGTATGTTGATGTGTGTAGTCTAAGTGTTTGTTGAAACGTTTGAATGAGTAGTAGTTAGTAAATTGTAATGTATAAGGGTATTGAGATATGATTCTCAACTCCTTTAACTATGTGTATGATTTCCTTGGATAGCCGTGTGATTAGGAATTGAATATGTACAAACTCATGCTTGTGTTGTGCTTCATAACATGCTCAACTGATTGTATGATTTTATCTATGTAATGCATATGTTTAAATTCATGTTTACATTGTATGATCTGTCATGGGTGATGGGGGAGTGGAGCAACAAGTGCGTGCAACAGCCCTGGCAGCCCTAAACGGATAATATCAGACTTTGTCTGTATGATTTGAATCTTGATCCATTACTGCTTTAACTATTGTAATTGAATGTGATTGGGGCTATGATTATAGTGCAGGCAATCGGTAACGGGATTGAATTCGTGGTTGTGATTCATTTGCCACGTGAGATGTGTTCGACGAACCCGAGTCGTACTTCGGTTGGCGATAGTGTTGGCCATGCGAAGTGTTTATGCGTTTCATATCGTTCAACTTGTTGTGCGCTCGAGCTAGCCGAGCTCGTCAAGTAACCCGATCTGTCTAATGTATGTTCACCATGTTTGGACGCTACTGCTTGAACCTAGGGTACTAAACTTACCAGTGAAATCCCGTTAACCATGGTACCTCGATCCGCTAAGACTCATGAGTCGGGCATGGTGGTCTGGGACACCGTGGTCGAGCTGTCGGCCTACGCTGGGGCCACATGCCTCCCCGTATTGACCATTGAGCAACTAGACTCGTGAGCCGAATATGGTGGTATGTAACACTGTATTCGAGCTGTCGACACCTATGGTGAGAGTTAAGTACGGTGAGACTTGTATTCGTGCTGACGGGCGACAAGCCCTTCACAGCAACTAGAGCATGAGTTGAGCTGAGTACGGTGAGATCTGTATTCGAGCTGACGGCAAGCGATTGAGCCGATTACAGTGAGACCTGTATTCGAGCTGACGCTAGCAATTGAGCCGCATACGGTGAGATATGTATTCGTGCTGACGGGCGACGAGCCCTTTGTCGTGCCTTCGCAATGCCTCTTAAACTATAATATCGTTGAGACTAACTAGGACTGATGACCCTAGAATGGATCATGTTTGGGAATGATACAAGGGAGGTACCTTAGTTTCCCAATACTGCTGTTTGAAATGGACTAATAACAACTCGGTAATCATGCTCATCATAACATTGCATGTACCTGGAAGATGTGGAGCACTGAGGGATGAAAGCATGCCGCGAACGTAAGATGGTGTCGCACGAGGGTGTGTGTGGTGAGGGCATACATCATGATTGCATTCCATACTTGCATTAACAAGAGTATTTAGAATTATTTGATTGTACTGCTTTATCATTACTGCTTGACTGAATTGATAACATGTTAACCTATGCTTTATTGTTCCACTGAGTTGATCACTCACTCCCACGTTACGGGACGGTGTTCCGAACACCCACCAGACTTTGTCTGATTGCAGATGGCGACACTACTCCTGAGGTGGAGCCGGACCTTTATGACGACAATGATGCTTGTTCGTATATGCTGTGTGCTGACGGCTTCATACGAGCCGTGTCTTGATCGACGTGATTACACGGATGTTGACTAGATAACACTACACCTTCGGTATAATTTGAAATTGTACTTGTAATTCATTAACCTGGTAACATTATCACACTCTGGAGACTTACCACAGTTTTTATATTTTATATATCTATCACTATCTTCCGCTTACAATTTAACTGTCTCTGGAGTATGATATGTTGTTTTGGCTTAATCTCACTCATGTTTAATGCACTAATACAGACAACATTCAATCATCATTCATTTTGTTGCATAAGTGATGCGTTGGAACTCGAGAGTGAGTTTATACTCGAGCCCCGATTTTCAGGGCGTTACATGAAATGTAAGATGAACTGCAACAGTTTGAAAGGAATGAGGTGTGGCAGCTAGTTCCCAGGCCATTAGAAACCAACATCATCGGAACAAAATGGTTCTTTAGGAATAAATCAGATGAATTAGGGAATGTAGTAATAAACAAAGCAAGAATCGTGGCGTAAGAGTACTCTCAAATTGAGGGCATTGATTTTGTTGAAACCTTTGCCCATGTAGCATGCCTTGAATCGATAAGGATTCTCATGTCCATTGCATGTGCACTACAATTCAAATTATTTCAAATAGATGTGAAGAGTGCCTTCCTCAATGGTGTACTTGAGGAAGAAGTATATGTTAAGTAACCTAAATGATTTATTGATCCTAGACATCCTCAATATGTATACTAAAAGGACAAGCTATAGATGTCCTAGAGGGAGGATGAATAGCACAATGCCAAATATTTCGATATAATGTGGAATAATAAAACTATTATACTCAATTGCTTAGAGTATTGAATTCTTGATATCAAATAGTTCGTAGGACAACCTTCACCTAAAAGATTTACGCAGGACAACCTTATTTCACGACGTCTTTGAAATCAAAATGTCAAACTTAGTAAGAACTAATTAGTCACAAGACAGGCATATAAATAATAAAAAATTACCACAATGTACAAAGGAATTATAGTGGTTCAGTGCTTAAACTCACACCTACTCCACTCCCAAAATTACTACTCTGGCAATTTTGGCTTTCACTATTTCAAGGTTTTCACAGGGTCACCTTAACAACCTTATACATTTCTTGTGATTTTCACAGGCTATCTCAAAATAAAAACCCAAAATGAAATGAATATAAATACAATACTTATCTTCAAATGGTGAGCGAAGATGTTACTGTAGCCTGATTGTGGCAGCGATTTTCTTTCTTAGGGTATTGATGAAGCCGTGTATGAGTTCATCTCAAAAAATATATAGGGATCTAATGTGTTTTCAATATAAACAAAAACCCTAATAGTTACAAATTTTATTATCTGAATCTCAAGTAGAGTATGGATTACTCTATTAAAAATGATTAAAACTATCTTGAGAAAGAGAATAAAATAAACTAAACAAATATTAAAATTACCGCACAAATAACTTAAGAAGAGCCTGTCTTTCTCCCTTACTTTGAAGAATTTTCTCACTTATTTTCATGCTTGAAATGAATGAGAGAAGGCCTCTATTTATAGCCAAAGGATTTGAAAATTTGGCTGGTCCCAGTGTCGTTTCGACTAGTCAGATTCCAACGATTTCGTTCCAACGACACTCAAATTTCACATGATAAGATCTTTCAAAAATTCGATTGGCCCAATCTTTCTGAAATACGAAGAAATGCATTGCTGGAAACATGATCGAACAAACTTCACGCTGGCCGACCAGTCAGGTTCGGCTAGCTAAACCCAAGATTGGGCTAGCTGAACTTACCGCGAAAAATCTATGACAATCTGTAAACTTTCCCGAATTATGTTGGGTTAGCCGAATGTAGTTAGCTGGCTGAACCAAATGTCAGGATGGCCCAATTGGAGTATATTTTACATGAAAATATGTTCATTATAAAGTTATACAAAATACACCTAACCTAGGGTCATTCCAAGGTTATACCACCTGATGGTTGACCCATACGAAGTGTTCCGTGAAATTGTGGTAGAATCGTTATTACTAAGTATGTCCAAGTGTCCTAGATGGGGATGAATAGGACTTTTCAAAATTTACTTTCCTATAATAACAAACACTGCCTAACTTTAAACAAAAGAGTAAGGCAAAGTAACTTTATATCTTCCAAGCCAATAGAGGGTCCAAACACATACGCTTACACAAGATTTACATGTGAAGAAACAAGCCTATAAGGATAGTGTATATGATAGTGTGTGGGATGTGATTCCTCTCATTACTTATACATTTACTAAATCATGCATCATAGTAATTATTTAATAAACATAAGCATAATTAGATCAATGCACAAAAAGCAATCCCAAACACAATCATATATAGTGGTTCAGCTACTTGCTTACTCCACTCCCGGCGAACGTACTCTCTCCTAGAGTGTAACGGATTTCACTATCCAAAGGTTTTAATCAGGTTAACCATGAACCTTCACAACCTATACAAGGTTAGCTAAGGGACCTACACAAGGTTGCCTTAGGTGCCTACAGAAGGCAACGAGTCCTACACATGGACACAACTGGGAGCCTACACAAGGCAACCCATGCCTACACAAGGCATCACATCCTTCACACGGACAACATGTCCTACACAAGGACCACATATTCTTCCTTCGGAGGCCTACAAAGAGGACTTGGCAAGTTTGCCACTCAAACTCTGAATCTCAATCCTACACATGAAAAAGGCTTCAGACTCAATGGACTCCTTATACTTACAGATAAGTGAGTGAGCCTCTTTCTCGCACAATCTTAAAATCTTTAATGTTGACGAAGAGTCTTCAGCTCCCTTGAACTGCAACCGCTTATGATGCTTCGATCAATGCTCCAAGGTTGTGAGGTTTAGGGTTTGGTTGTTCTTCTCTATTTAAATAATATGATTTAAACACATATAATAGGTTCCCTTGAGCTATTCATTCAAGAGTTCCAACACAAGGATTTGCTTATGATGAGGGCTGCTGGAAACTCATTGAATGCTAGAGTTCATAATTCAATCCAAGCAATGAAGATGTGAGTAAATGCTTATGCTTAGGATTGAATGATGAACTCTAATGGGAAAGAGGGAATGAGGAAGAGGGTATTAACTCTTGAAGCAACTCTCTCAAACTCTCTTAAATTCTATCTCATTTTACAAGAAGCAAACCAAGTGTATTTATAAAGTTGAAATCCCAACGGTAAAAAAACTTGCAGAAATCTGTCATTGTGGATGTTATTGAGTAGTCTTCGATTCCATTGAAATTTGAATTTCGATGTTATTGAGCCTACTTCGATTGCATCGATTTATTACACATATATATTCATTTTTGTGTAGAACGGATTCTTCTTGATTTTATTGAGAATTCTTCGATTCTATCGACATGCACTTCGATGTAATCGAGAGGTAATTCGATCCCATCGGATTCTCTTCGAAAAATTACCTTTGGTTGTTGGAAGATTTTGTCCCAATTTTTAATATTATTGATCATCATTCGATGCTATCGAATTTTGAAGTTCGATGCAATCGAATGGTCTTCGATGTAATCGAAAAGATGGATATACTTGGATAGCTTGCTGAATAAAATGTTCCTAATCTTCGATGTAATCGAGTAGTCTTCAATTTTATTGAGAACTTACTCTCAATGTGATCGAGGGTGACTCAATTATATCGATGAACACTTAGAGAATGTTTTCTATGTAGAGGGAGTGCCCTAAGTCGATGTCATCGGATATGATTCGATTCTATCGAAATTTGAATTTCGATATCATCGAACTCTATTCGATATAATCGATATTTCTCAACAGATGGTTATTTTGTTGATGGACAGAATGGGCCTTTTTCTTGATGCAATCGAACATTGTTCGAGAGAATCGAAAATGTCTTCGATTGCAAATCGATGCAATCATTTTTTCCTATATAGTTCATGTTTTACTCCTATAACATTCTAAGTGTTCAACACTTAAGCTTACCAAAGATTATTTATAATGTATTGGAGGTAAGACTAAGTTATTTGGGGTCATCTACCTCAAGGATTTGGTTAGGGAAGTGAGGCTTCATTTACCTATTTGGAGCACTCAAGCTTCTTCCTAGTTGAGGTCTTTCTCTTGTAATCTTCATTTTGGGGCTCACTTAAAGAGTAACTCAACACTCATGTAATTTGACAAACCAGGGCACTTTCAATCTCCCCCTTCGTCAATTACGTGATAAAATAACCTAACAAACCCTAGGTTATTACAATCAACTCAATACATTACAAATTTATAACTGAATTAACTCTTGAGTTGCTTGTAGCTCCCCCTTAATTCATGCTCCCCCTAAGTTCTTGCATTAAGATTTGTAAAACACAAAAGCAGTAAACTTGGGAGGATGGTTCTCCCCCTTTTTGTCAATCATTGGCAAAGGGTAATAAATGAAAGAGATAGGCCAACAAAACTGAAGTATGAATTTTAGCAATTAATGCAAAGCTAGAGGGAGAAGGAAGAATCACACAAGTTCATAAGATAAAGAGTATAAAGTAAGAACTTAATGTGAAAGTTGCATGTCATGAAGTGATATACCTAGAAGAAGTAAAATGACATCAACATTTAAGAGTAACATATCAAAAGGATATCCTCATTCAATCACAAAAAAAAAAAGGAACTACCCCAAGCTTGGGTAGATTTAATATCTAAAAAGATCCAGCCCTTAAGGCATAAATGTCTAAAAAATAATAATGTATCATAATGCACCATTAGAAAGATATCATAGGCCGAACTGAGCTTTATCATGATGGACCACCCTCATAAGGGGGAATATGATCATGTTAACTTAGGAGCAGCTCTGTGATGTGTTCTCTAGTATGTTAAAGAGCGTCGATGGGCAGTTCAATTATGGAGAGATAATTTTCACATTGTCGGATGCGTGCTTCAACATTTGATTGTCCATGTAGGAGATGTCGAATGAGATAATTTTGGTGAAGGAACTGGCAAGTATTGACCGAGACTGAACTTTGTACAGGTACAGGGGTACGACAAGAGTCTCGAGCAGTTGCCATAGGAGTATTTTGAGCATCATATCCACTAATGTCCTCATGGTTGTCTTGATACACATTTGCAAATACTTTTAGATTTATAAGTGTTTCCTAATTGAAGCAAATAGTAGGATATACAACATCATGGGTAGGTGGTAATCTTATGAGTTTTGATAGGTTGCAAATGAGACTTGGAAATTGGAGGGTTGTACGATGTATGCCTTTAATCACAAGGATTAGTTGTCGCAAGATAAGAGTGGGTAGACAAACTTGAATTCCTTCGTGAACATCATACCAGACATTAAGAACATATGGAGAGAGCATATTTCCAGAAACTTCACAGGGATAAACATTGGTACTCAAGATGTTGTGAAGAAATTTAAACGTTGAGTCCGAAGTTGTGGAGGAAAGGAAGTTTCTCTTGTTCTTGGGGATTGTTGATCCATCACATAAGGCTTGGGTTACTTCTCCCTAAACCCCGAGATGATTTAGAGAACATTCAGTTGAGGGGATACGGGTAACTTTAAGCCCCAAAAGGTGGCCCAACATCATTGGAGTGATTTGGTTGGTGGAATTCATATAGTTGATGCTGATTGACAGAGTATCATCATGAGTGTCATGACGGGAATTTAGAAACTGACAGATGAGGTCATATTGAACTTCTCCTTCGAGATGGAGTATATTGTGCCAATCTATGGTTCCTAGGAATAAATCGACCCCATAGGATTCTACGCAGAAGGATTTGACCTTATGTTCAAAGATGATTTCTTTTTCCTGAGACACGTTTTGATGATAAGAAGAGGTGTGATCGATAAGCCTTCATTTGGAGATCTCTCCTTTTGCAGGGGCCTTGCCTTTATCTTTTACTAGGATGTACTGACAGAATTTGTTAATAAGAGTTAAGCAATAAGGACAATAAAAAAAATAAAAATCCTATATCCTAAAAGATATTCAAAGTAGAAAATTTAAGAAGGTACACAGATATTTACTGAAATATATATATATATATATATATATATATATATATATAATATTAAAAACAATGAGGCTACAGATCCTCGTATATGACAATTAACACCAATGGGCTCACTTAGACAATTTTTAGACTGCGCATACTCTAATAGATTTTTGAAGATCTCCAAATCTATTGGCATCCAGAGGCTTTGTCAAGATATCAGCAAGTTGTCTCTCGGTAGGCACATGTTCTAATATAATAATGTTGTCTTTGACAAGTTCACGTATAAAGTGATGTTGAATGTCAATGTGCTTTGTTCTAGAATGTTGAACTAGATTTTTCGAAATATTGATGACACTAGTATTGTCGCAAAATAGTGTCATTGTAGATTGTTCAATACCATAATCCAACAACATTTGCTTCATCTATAGAAGTTGTGCGCAACAACTACCAGCTGTAATGTATTCAGCCTCGGTAGTGGACAAGGATATAGAGTTTTATTTCTTGTTATGCCAAGATACAAGACAGTTGCCAATGTAGAAACAACTGCCGCTGGTTGATTTGCGATCATCAAGATTTCCAGCCCAATCAGCATCTGAGTACCCGACAATGATGGTAGATGTGTCAAATGGGTACCATAAGCTGAAATCAATAATTCCAGCCACAAACTTTATGATTCTCTTAACCGTGAATAAATGTAATTCTTTAGGATCGGCCTAAAATCTGGCGCATGCACCAACAGTATATGCAATGTCTGGCCGGCTCGCGGTTAGGTATAGTAAGCTCCTTATCATGCTGCCATACAAGTGTTGATCCACACTCTTGCCATTAACATCTTTAGAACGTTTAAATGTGGTGTAAGTGCTATGGTCTCATGCTCCTTTGGTTGTCAAATTTTATTGTGTCAAAACATCTATCTGTGTCTTGTGCTTGTATGGTGATTTATATATATTCAAGACACTGCATAAACACTTCATGACATTGGATGTCTTTAAGAAATACAAAGTGTACTTCATCATCCTATCAATGTTTAAAGCTACAATGTTGAAGTTCAAGTCTCAAGAAACAATTTCAAGACTCAAGAAATGACTTCAAGATTCATAAACACCGCATGAAGTAGTTTTCACGCTGATGAAGATCTCAAGATTAAAGCTACAACAAGTTCAAGATCTCAAGCTTGATATGGTTCAAATATCTACATTCGTTGAATGGTTGAAGTTCAATGTCCATACGACATGTTTTCAGGTTTGACTGACCTTAGGTTGACCTTATAAGTAGGTCACTTTGGATATATAAATCAAATGTTTATTTTACATAAGTTTGGTCTATTCTTCGACCAGTCCTAGCTCCTGTTCGACCAGTCCTAACATTGGTTCGACTAGTCCAAGAAATTCCACGACCAGTCCTAAGTTGTTGAAGATTTTTGGAATTTTTTGGTACACCTACGACCAGTCCTGGAGGTCCTTCGACCGGTCGTAGGAGAGTCTTCGACTCGTTCTTGACCAGTCGTAGAGCTACGACTCAAAGTCCAGCAAGCTAATCTATGGTCCTACGACCAGTCGTAGAGAGATACGACCAGTCGTAGGTGACCCACGACCAGTCGTAGGCTTCCCACAACCAGTCGTGATCGCGCTCAATATTTCAAATATCCGTTAGAGCTACGACCAGTCGAAAGTTTCTAACACCAGTCGTAGACGCGATTTTTGTTTCTATAAATTGAACACGAAATTCAGAGTTTTGATAATTAAACTCGATTCAATTCAAGAAATTTCAAGTGATCACTCTGAGATAAGTCTGTGTTTATTTTAAGCTACGTTGTGCTTATTTAATATTCCTTTTTGCTAGCTTATTTAATTTGATTTTGTTTCTGTATTCCAATCTTATTTGAAAAGAGGAATTACCTTATTCCTTCTTCTTGGAATCAAAATCAAATATAGCTACGCCCAACTAGTTAAAATCTAAAATCTATTAGAATTTAGAACCATATTAAAGTGAGTATTGGAAATTGAACTTTGACATTCAATCATCTACTCCGATTGGTTCTACCAGGCTGCTACGAAAAGGAAAATCCAGGTATTTTACAATTCTGTAAAATTTCATTACTTTTGGTTTTGTTTGAGGTTAAGCCAGAAAAATCTCATTGTATTGGTTATCTGAGGAGAGCCAGAAAACTCAGAAAAGAGGGGTTTTTGAATTGTGTAAGCCCGAGTGAAAAAGACACAATTGTAAAGGTTTTGGGTGAACCTGTGAAAACCTATTTGATAGTGAACGCTAATATCCCCTGTGTGAGGATATTAGGAGTGGAGTAGCATTCTGTGTGGCTGTTGAAAGACAGTTGGTGTACACACAGGCGAACCACTATAACTCTTTGTCTTGTGGATTGAATGCTTGCTTAATTTTCATATCTTTTATCATTCAATTGTGTGGAATGTACAAGTGGATGTGAATGTTGTAACTATTTACATTTCAAGCAAGTGTGGGGATTGTTGTAATAATTTAGATCTATATTTCTGCATTTAATTTCAATTCCTCCTTGCTATTCATTTATTTCTATTAAAATTGAGTCCTTGATCCAAAAGATGTTATAGAAATAAGGTTGTCCTACCATAAGCCCTTGTTTATTATGGTGTAAGGTTGTCCTTAGAACTGAATTTGTATCAATCTCTCAATACTTATTTATCAAGGTGATTTGATTTCAGCATTGTGAATTGATTTATAATTGTAAGGCTATTGGTTTATTTTATTTCCGCTGATTTTATTTTAATTTGGCATAGTCTTATTCACCCCCCCTCTAGGACATATAGCTTGGCCTTTTCAAGTGGTATCAGAGCCTAATAGCTCATTTTTGTTGCTTTTTATTTGGATTTATTTCCTGAGCTACGATCTAAGCTATATAAAAAGATGTCAAATTTTGATAGCCTTTCAGTTACTAGGCCTCCACCCTTTGATGGCTCCAACTATGCCTATTGGAAAGCCAGAATGAGGATCTTCCTCAAATCAATGGATGAAAGTGTGTGGCAAGCCACAGTGACTGAATGGAATCCTCCTATCATGGAAGTAACTGGTGTTGATGGTTCAAAATCTATGAAAATTACACCGTATTTCCAATGGACCACACTTCAGAAAAATTGAGTAGTGCAAATGCTAAAGCACTAAATGCAATCACTTGCGCACTATCACCGGATGAGTTCAAAAGAATCATATCCTGTGATACTGCAAAGCAAGCCTGGGATATATTAGAAATGACACACGAAGGTACATCAATTGTCAAGAAATCCAACTCCTCACAACTAAATTTGAAGAAATTCATATGGAGGAAAATGAAATGTTTATGGACTTTTACACTAGATTGAATGACATTGTAAACTCAATGTGGGGTCTTGGCGATAAGATCCCAGAAAGTAAAGTGTGTGCAAAAATACTACGCTCTCTTCCTGAACGGTTCAATTCTAAGGTAACCGCAATCCAGGAACTTCGTGATACGGATAATATGAGGGTAGAAGAATTAGTTGGTTCTTTACAAACCTATGAATTAAGTTTTAAAGCTCCTAAAGGTAAATCTATTGCTTTGAAGTTCGTCTAAAGGTATTACTCAAGAAAATTCATATTCAGAAAATTCTGAAGATGATATGGCCCTTTTGGCAAAAAGTTTTATAAGATTTTCAAAAGTAAGAAAAGAGTCGACTTTCAAAAGGCAAATGAAAAGAAACGTTCTAAACCTAAGTCTAAAACTTGGAAGTCTTTGAAATATAGTCAATGTTACAACTGTCAAGAATATGGGCATTTAGCAAACAAATGTCCTAAAAAGGACAGATCCAAAAGGAAGGGTATGTTGGCTACTTGGGATGAATCGTCTGATTCTGAAGCCTCTTCTGAATCAGAAAATTCAGAAACTGAGTCGGGCAGTGAACTTAAGGCCCTTATGACTCTAGCCAAGTTTACTTTTTCAGATCACGATGATTCAACAAGTGAAGAAAATTTGGATAGTGATCATGAAAATGATGAAGATCTTCAAGATGCTTACAATGCCTTATATAAGGAAAGTTGTAAAATTGTTGTCAAACTTAAACTTCAAAAAGAAAAGTTTTTTAAACTCAAAGAATGTTTTGAAACCCTTGTTTTAGAAAAATCCCAAATTTCATATTGTTTTGAAAAATCAAAGTGTGATCTGGAATTCAAAACCTCCCTGATTGAAAATTTGAAATCTGAAAATGAGAAACTTAAAAATGAAGTATCTTCTCTTCGGAGTTTGAAGGACACATGGAGATATGCCCAAGGTGATCCAAAATTAGAAAAATTATTATCCGGATCAAGAAAATGTGGCGATCGATCCGGGTTGGGCTATGATAAAAACACGTCTCCTAAACAGAAGAATACTCCTTCCAATTTTGTGAAAGGAGAGACTTCTAACTCAAAAGGAAAAGGTATTAGTCAAGTTTTTTCTAAAAACTAAAAAACTTTTCAAAAACCCAAAAGCAGCTATATAAATTTCAAAAATCAGATTCGAAACCCACTAGCTGAAAAAATTGTTGATTTACTTAAGGAGCTATTAAAATCTAACTCAGTAGGTCACTCACTCTTACAACTGTAAACAAAAGAAGACCAACTATTCTCCTAAACCAAAACAGTTCTGAAATGGGTTCCTAAGGTTGCCTGTTTGGTTGCTCACACTGCTTTCAAAGCTACAAGCCATTCAAAATGGTACCTAGATAGTGGATGCTCCAGACATATGACAGGCGACAAGGCGCTATTCACCGATCTTAAAGATATGACTGATGGGTCGTCACATTTGGTGATGGTAGCAACTGCAAGATAATTGGCAAAGGTACGGTCCAACTCTATAACCTTCCCTTATTTAAAAATGTTTTATATGTTGAGGGTTTAAAACACAACCTGTTGAGCATATCTCAAATATGCGATAACAACCATAGTGTTAAATTTTCTAATCAAGGTTGTGAAATTTTTAACGAAAAGGGTTCTATAATATTAACTGGTCGCAGAACTTCTGAAAACTGCTATATAGTAAGCGATGGTAGCTCATCTAAACAAACGTGCTACATGGTCCATACCGATGAGACAGAATTATGGCATAAACGCCTCGGACATGTACACTACCGAAATTATACAGATTGAGCAAAGGAGAACTAATTAGAGGTCTACCTAAGATGCAAAAAGTAGACAAGATTTGTGGTGAATGCCAGTATGGTAAACAAACTAGGAGCTCTCACAAAAAGGTGAACTCCAATACCACCACAAGACCACTCGAGTTTCTCCACATGGATCTTATAGGACCAACAAGAACGGAAAGTCGAGGTGGCAAAAAATACATCTTAGTTATCGTAGATGATTATACAAGATACACTTGGGTTTCATTCTTGAGGGACAAATCAGAAACCCTTGATGAAGTGAAAAAGATTATAAAACGGATACAAACTGAAAAATGTTCTCAAGTCAACAAGATCCGTAGTGATCATGGATCCGAATTTGAAAATAGCGGTTTTGAGAAATTCTGTAGCGATCAGGGAATATCGCATGACTCCTCACCAAAATGGAATTGTCGAGAGGAATAATAGAGTGCTTCAAGAAATGGGAAATGTTATGTTAAATAGCATGAAGCTCCCTAGGAATCTCTGGGCTGAAGCAGTGAATACTGCCTGCTACATTATTAACCGTGTTTATATTTGCAAATCTAATAATAAAACGGCTTATGAAATGTGGTTTGAGAAAAAGCCTTCTATCAAATACTTTCGAGTTTTTGGCAGCAAGTGTTATATTTTGCGTGACTATGAAAATTTGGGAAAGTTCGACACTAAAAGTGATGAAGGGATCTTTTTAGGATATTCTTTAAACAGTCGTGCATATCGTGTTCTGAACAACAGGACCGGTGTGATTCAAGAGTCATAAATGTTGTGATTGACGATCATTTGAATACACCTGTCCCTAGTTCAGATAATGATGAAGTTCTTATACTTGAAAAACAAGAACTTCATCAAGTGAAACTAATTCTGAATTAAGGACTGTTAAAGATCATCCAACTTCTCAAATACTTGGAAACCCTCTCACTGGTGTGCGCACTCGTAGACAATTAGAGGACATATGTAACTACGTATGCTTTACATCCCAGATAGAACCGGTTACGTGAAAGAAGCACTTTCGATGAAAACTTGATAGTTGCGATGCAGGAAGAACTTAATCAGTTTGTCAGAAATGATGTCTGGTACCTTGTTCCTAGACCTAAAGATAAACATATTATTGGAACAAAATGGATTTTCAAAAACAATCTGATGAACTTGGAAATATTATTCGAAATAAAGCAAGCACACTATTGTACATATATCTGATATTGACTATATTGAAATCATTTGCCCTTGTAGCTCGTCTTGAATCAATCAGACTTTTTATCTCCATTGCTTGTTTTAGGAAGATTAAAATTTACCAAATGGATGTAAAAAGTGCCTTTTTGAATGGTGATTTACATGAAGAGGTATATGTTGAACAACCTACAGGGTTTGAAGATCCTAAATTTACTGATCATGTGTATCGTCTTAAAAAGGCTCTCTATGGTCTGAAACAAGCTCCAGAGCATGGTACGAAAAACTGACTAAGTTTTTACTGAGTCATAATTTTCAGATGGGATGTGTTGATAAGACGCTCTTTGTTAAGAAACATAACGATGACATTCTAATGGTTCAAATATATGTTGACGATATTATTTATGGATCAACCTGTACTAACATGACTGTTGAGTTTGCAGATTTAATGAAGTCTAAATTCGAAATGAGCATGGTTGGAGAATTAAATTATTTCCTAGGGTTGCAAGTAAAACAACAACCTGATGGAATTTTTATCTCTCAAACCAAATATGCTCTGAACTTAATTAAGAAATTTGGATTTGAGAATGGTAAAAATTTTGATACTCCTATGAGTACAACTTTGAGACTCTCAAAAGACTCTACAGGTAATGATGTGGATCCTAAATTGTATCGTAGTTTGATTGGTAGTTGCTTTATTTGACTGTAAGTAGACCAGATATCGCTTTGAGTGTTGGTATTTGTGCTCGTTATCAGTCAAATCCTAAAGAATCTCACTTAACTGCTGTTAAGCGGATTATGCGATATGTCGCAAGTTCTGCTAAACTGGGTCTCTGGTATCCACATGAGACTAGTGTTCAATTAGCCGGGTACTCAGATGCTGACTGGGCTGGAAACATTGATGATAGAAAATCAACCAGTGGTGGTTGTTTCTACATTGGAAATTGTCTTGTTTCTTGGTTTAGCAAGAAGCAAAGTTCTATATCGCTATCAACAGCTGAGGCTAAATACATTGCTGCTGGAAATGCATGTACTCAGCTTGTTTGGATGAAACGTATGTTAAGCGATTATGGAATTACACAGGATTCTATGATTTTGTTTTGTGATAATTCCAGTGCAATAAATATCTCAAAAAATCCAGTTCAGCATTCACGTACTAAGCATATTGACATTAGATTTCATTACATTCGTGAATTAGTGGAAGAAAAATTAATATATTTGGATTACATTCCAACCGAGACTCAACTTGCGGACATTTTCACTAAATCGCTCGACAAAAGCAGGTTTAATAAATTAAAGTTTGATCTCGGTATGTGCAATTTAAATTGAATTTGCATGCTTTAGTGTATCATAATGTACATATGTTTGATGTTTTATTTGCTTAAATTTGGAAATCATTTGAAAAATTGCAAATTTTAGTCGGTTCTCGACTAGTCGTGAGTGTACACGACCGGTCGTGATACGACCGATCGAACACATCCACGACCGGTCGTGAAACTCGTGAATTCACTTTATTTTGGGATTTTGGCTCTTCTTCTTCATTTCCTTTTGTCTCTCCAACGAGCCTAGGCTCGACCGGTCGAACCCACCTTCATGATACTTCAAGGTTAGTGGTTCTTTTACAATTTTCTTGCAGATTCTTGTTATTGGTGTTTCAAATTTCACTCTTGTAGAATCTATTTGCTCTTTCATTGCAAGTTTAGGGTTTTCTCTTGAAAAATCTGTTCTATCAAAACCCCACTTCTTCTTTCTTGCATCTTATAGTTTCATTGATTCCTCCTTTGAAAATGGATGCTAGGGGTAAAAAGAAAACTACACGTGGTCCCTCTTCATCTAGATCAGCATCTATTACGCAACGTCATCTTCGCTCTCCCGAAAATGATCCTTCAGATGCACGGGATTTGCGTATGCGCAATATTATTGTTGAGCGTCCTGTTAATGTTAATCACATTGCTTCCTTTGGTATCCTTCCTCTGTTGCAATCTGTGGGATGGGATAACATCTTACATTGGGGTGGAGCTGCATACCAGTCCATTGCCCAATCCATGCTTGCATGTATTTGTGATTCTTCTCTTGAGAATTTAACCTTTAAAATTGATACTCAAGAAGACTTATTTTCAGTGGATCGACATTTGATAGCTCACCTTATGGAAATACCTGTCAATGATGAGGGCATTCCGATTCATATATTACATGACAAACTCTCAGAATCTGAACGACAAATGCTTACTAGAGATTTGTGTAATTTGGATGTTCACTGGACTCATAAAGGTCATGCACTTCCCTTAAGGTACTTGTTACCCAGACACAGAGTGCTTCACAGGATTTTCATCTCAAATCTATATCCGCGTTCTGGTAATAAAACCGAACTCACTGCATTCATGGTTCGTGTTTTGCATTCTGTCATCTCTGGTGCGAAAATCTGTCTACCTTCGTTAATTTGTCACTCCATTATTTTGTCTCGTCACCATCCAGGTCATAGTGATATTCCCTTTGGTTATTTGATGACTATGCTCGCCAATCATATGCTCGTGGCTATGCCTGTTAGAGAAAAACCCATCCATCATCTCCCTTTTAATAATTCCAATCTTAACAAGATGAATTTAGAATTGGTTCCTAGCCAAGTGGATGCTGGTAGCAGTGGTGCTGAAGCAGGAAATGCAGATCAAGCTGGTGATCTTCCTGGAGACGTAAATATGGATGATTTATTTCAAGAACTTGAGTCAGACTCGGCTGATGATCCTGACTTTCAGCCTTCTGATTTTGATGAGAGGTTGAATTCTCTTCAAGAATAGGTGACTCAAATTCGTGTTACCCAAGACACTCAATTTTCTTATTTACGCAAATATATGAGGCGGGTTGCTAGGGGTTTACACAAAAGTGATCCATCTAATCCTGATCCATCTTCTGGTTCTGACTGAATTTTTATTTGGTTTGTAATAACTAATATTTTTCTTTGTTTTTAGTCTGAACTTTGCATGCTTACTGACTTTTTGTTGAATTATGCACTATACTCTCTTGCATCTATATTCCATCTCCTATTTTCCTTATCCTTACTGCCCTTCTTCCTTTGTCATTTTGTGTCAAAAAGGGAGAGAAGTTTTGGGAGGCTTTGGCTTTGGTTGGATTTAATGATTATGATTAGTTTCATTCATGTCTATTTAAATATGGATGTGCTGCTATTACTCAGGGGGAGTTAAGCTTCTCAGGGGGAGTTATTCTAGATAATGTTTATGATGTCTATATAACTGGTGCATGATTCTCTATTTGAACCTGTTGTGCCTGTACTTCTCTTATTTCTATTGGAAGTATTATTATTTGGGTGTTTTGTCACAAATTTGACAAAGGGGAGATTGTAAGTGCTATGGTCTCATGCTCCTTTGGTTGTCAAATTTTGTTGTGTCAAAACATCTATCTGTGTCTTATGCTTGTATGGTGATTTATATGTATTCAAGACACTGCATAAACACTTCATGACATTAGATGTCTTTAAGAAATACAAAGTGTACTTCATCATCCTATCAATGTTTAAAGCTACAATGTTGAAGTTCAAGTCTCAAGAAACAACTTCAAGACTCAAGAAATGACTTCAAGATTCATAAGCAATGCATGAAGTAGTTTTCACGCTGATGAAGATCTCAAGATTAAAGCTACAACAAGTTCAAGATCTCAAGCTTGATATGGTTCAAATATCTACATTCGTTGAATGGTTGAAGTTTAATGTCCATACGACATGTTTTCAGGTTAGACTGACCTTAGGTTGACCTTATAAGTAGGTCACTTTGGATACATAAATCAAATGTTTATTTTACATAAGTTTGGTCTATTCTTCGACCAGTCCTAGCTCCGGTTCGACTAGTCCTAGCATTGGTTTGACTAGTCCAAGAAATTTCACGACCAGTCCTAAGTTGTTGAAGATTTTCGAAATTTTTTGGTACACCTACGACCAGTCCTGGAGGTCCTTCGACCGGTCGTAGGAGTGTCTTCGACTCGTTCTCGACCAGTCGTAAAGATACGACTCAAAGTCCAGCAAGCTAATCTATGGTCCTACGACCAGTCGTAGAGAGATACGACCAGTCGTAGGTGACCCACGACCAGTCGTAGGTGACCCACGACCAGTCATAGGCTTCCCACGACCAGTCGTGGAACGACTTTCAAAGATCGCGCTCAATATTTCAAATATCCGTTAGAGCTACGACCAGTCGAAGGTTTCTAAGACCAGTCATAGACGCGATTTTTGTTTCTATAAATTGAACACGAAATTCAGAGTTTTGATAATTAAACTCGATTCAATTCAAGAAATTTCAAGTGATCACTCTGAGATAAGTCTGTGTTTATTTTAAGCTACGTTGTTCTTATTTAATATTCCTTTTTGCTAGCTTATTTAATTTGATTTTGTTTCTGTATTCCAATCTTATTTGAAAAGAGGAATTACCTTATTCCTTCTTCTTGGAATCAAAATCAAATATAGCTACGCCCAACTAGTTAAAATCTAAAATCTATTAGAATTTAGAACCATATTAAAGTGAGTATTGGAAATTAAACTTTGACATTCAATCATCTACTATGATTGGTTCTACCGGGCTGCTATGAAAAGGAGAAATCCAGGTATTTTACAATTCTGTAAAATTTCATTACTTTTGGTTTTGTTTGAGGTTAAGCTAGAAAAATCTCATTGTATTGGTTATCTGAGGAGAGCTAGAAAACTCAGAAAAGAGGGGTTTTTGAATTGTGTAAGCCCGAGTGAAAAAGACACAATTGTAAAGGTTTTGGGTGAACCTGTGAAAATCTATTTGATAGTGAACGCTAATATCCCCTGTGTGAGGATATTAGGAGTGGAGTAGCATTCTGTGTGGCTGTTGAAAGACAGTTGGTGTACACACAGGCGAACCACTATAACTCTTTGTCTTGTGGATTGAATGCTTGCTTAATTTTCATATCTTTTATCATTCAATTGTGTGGAATGTACAAGTGGATGTGAATGTTGTAACTATTTACATTTCAAGCAAGTGTGGGGATTGTTGTAATAATTTAGATCTATATTTCTGCATTTAATTTCAATTCCTTGCTATTCATTTATTTCTATTAAAATTGAGTCCTTGATCCGAAAGATGTTCTAGAAATAAGGTTGTCCTACCATAAGCCCTTGTTTATTATGGTGTAAGGTTGTCCTTAGAGCTGAATTTGTATCAATCTCTCAATACTTATTTATCAAGGTGATTTGATTTCAGCATTATGAATTGATTTATAATTGTAAGGCTATTGGTTTATTTATTTCCGCTGATTTTATTTTATTTATATTATAGTAGTCCTATTCACCCCCCCCCCCCCCCCTCTAGGACATATAGCTTGGCCTTTTCATGTGGTTCTCATGGGAGTGTGATGTGAACGTCCAGATTCAATCCAAATCTTTTTACCAATTCTTTTGCATACTTGGACTGGCATATAAAAATCCCATTTAGCATTTGTTTTACTTGTAACCGCAGAAAGAAGTTGAGCTCACCTACCATGCTCATTTCAAATTCAGATTTCATAAGTTCAGCGAATTCATAAGCAACATCTTCACAAGTGGATCCAAATACAATGTCATCCACATAAATTTAGACGATGAGTAAGGCATTCCCCGTCCTTTTTGTAATAGTGTTTTATCAACACTTCCCCTGCAAAATTGATGGTCGAGAAAAAATTGCATCAAGCGCTCGTACCATGCTCGGGGTGCTTGTTTAAGACCGTAAAGTGCTTTGTTCAAACGGTACATATGTTGAGGATATTTAGGATCTAGAAATCCTTTTAGTTGTTCTACATATACTTCTTCTTCAAATAAACCATTGAGAAAAAAGCACTCTTCATGTCCATTTGAAACAATTTGAATTTTAGTGCACATGCAATGGACATGAGAATTCATATAGACTCTAGACGAGCTACGGGGGAAAATGTTTCATCAAAATCAATGCCCTCAATTTGAGAGTATCCTTGTGCTACAAGTCTTGCCTTATTTTTCACTACATTCCCAGATTCATCTGATTTATTTTTGAAAATCCGTTTGGTTCCAATGATGTTTGTGTTTAGTGGTCTGGGAACTAGTTGCCACACCTCATTTCTCTCAAATTGTTGTAGTTCGTCTTACATGGTTGCAATCCAAAATTCAACTTGTAGTGCTTCTACAACATTCTTTGGTTCAATCTTTAAGGTGAAGCTGAGATGACTGTAAATACCCTCAAGTTGTCGTTGAGTTTTTACACCTTCATTAGGATCTCCAATGATTTGATTTGGAGGATGATCCTTAATGAATGTCATACTACTTGACGACAGAGGTTCAAGAGGAGAAGTGGATTTGTCATTAGATTTACCTATTATGCAAGGTTCCACATCATCCTATATTTCAATTGAGGGACTACTTTCATCATGAGGTTGGTCATCAACAACCACATTGACAGTTTCTGAATTGTGAGGGTCAAATTATATACTCTATAAGCACAACGATTTAGAGAATATTCAAGAAAGATACCATCGTCACTTTTAGAGTCAAATTTGCCTAGTTATTCTCTATCTCTAAGAATGTAACATTTGCTACCAAAGACACAAAAATATTTAACACTAGGCAGTTTCCCACACCATAATTCATATGGAGTTTTATTCAATCCTTCCCTAAGATATACTCTATTGACTACGTAGCAAGCGGTGCTGACAGCTTTGGCATAAAAGCTTTTAGCCATATTCTTGCCATTAAACATTACTGAGCTCATTTCTTGCAACCCCGTTTCTTTATTTCAACTACTCCATTTTGTTGTGGTGTTTTTGGGGCTTAGAATTCATGTTGGATTCCATTTTGATCACAATATTTTTGGAATCGATCATTCTCAAATTCCCAATCACGATCACTCCTTAGGCATTTTATACAATATCCCTTCTCATTTTGGAGTCGTTTTGCCATTTTTAGGAATTCATCAAATGCATCAAATTTTTCCCGAAGAAAGGTGACCCAAGTAAATCTGGAGTAATCATCTACCACTACCAGGAAGTATCTCTTTTTTCCATGGCTCTCAACTTTGGTGGGACCCACTAAATCCATATGTAGCAAGTCAGGTGCTATGGAAGTTGCTATGGTAGTTGTCTTTTTTATCTCTAACTTTTATTTGTTTTCCTTTGAGACAATCACCACACACAATATTTTCTTTCTTTCCAATCTTGGAAGTCCTCTCACTAAAATTTTTGAGTATTACTTGGCCAAGTTCCGATAGTGTACATGTCCGAGTCTTTGATGCCACAGCTTAGAATCAGTATCTAAAGCCATGTGGCATCTTGTGGATGGGACACTGTCTCCTTTTCTATCTATAAAATAGCAGTTATCACTAGTATGAAGACCTTTCATGATTAGTTTACCTACAAGGTTTAAGATCTTACACATATCTTTGAAAAATGAAACTGAGTGTTCTTTGTTGCAGATTTGAGAAATGCTTAAAAGAATGTGTTTTAATCCTTTTATGCAAAGAACATCCTCAATTTTAGGCAACCTCGACTCAACTATCGTTCCCCTTCCAATTATCTTGCGGAGCTCCCATCACCAAATGTGACCGACCCACCATCAAATTCTGAATAATTACAAAACTGGGTCTGGTCACCAGTCATATGTCTGGAGCAACCGCTATCAAGATACCATTTTGAACTATTATCTTCTTTAAGTGTAGTGTGAATTATAAGGTAGTTATTCTTATTTTTTGTAACGTCTCGAAAAAATCCGTATAAAGACCCGAGTACCACCTCAGGCAGAAATCACTCAAGACCAAATCCGTTAGAAATTAAATGAAATTAACTAAGTGTTAAACTAGATTACCTGTGAAATTAGCACTAATCACTTTAAATACGAACTGCAAGACCCAAAACTTGCAGAACCATTAACCGAGTTGCTCTCGGGAGCACATTGAAACTTCGTATTGGACCTGGACCGCGCGTTGAAAGTCCGATGACTACAAAACTATATGCTTATGACCGCCTTACTAGGCTTGACAACCATCTCAAAAATCAATTCCTAATGATACCCAGAAATGTACAACTTGAGCTGGGAGCGAAGTGTGTGAGAAACGTGAATACCTTTAGGAAATGAAATCAGATTTAAGTAAAATGGGTCGTTCACTTATGGGCCAAATTTAAGGTTTCAGACCATCAGAATCTAACCCAATTACATCCTCGAATCAGGGAAAATTTCATACACATGTCAGTGTACTTGTGGCCCTGATCAAGTGTCGGTGACTGTTGAATTGAAACTGGTTTGCCGCGGTCGATCTGTAAATCTGATCGGACTGAAAACTTAACTCGACCTAGATCCAATGCCAAGGAGCTTAAGTCCGACTGCATACAGAAAAGGGGCCTCCAGAAGTGCTCCGTTGGATCGAAACAGTAAACATTTGGCTATAACTTAAGTATACCATGGCCATGGGGCCATTCCCATCACTTTGGGCCTATATAAGGCCTTAAAGCCTCTCATGTCATACGAATTTGCAAACCCTAGAGAGAGAAGAGAGAAGAAAGAAAAGGAAAGAGAGAAAGTGAGGGAGAGAGTTGGAGTTTGTTTGTGGGATTCCACCTCGCCACTTCACATGCTTAACGATCACCTCTGTATCGCTATTCCGGCGATTCCGATCCCGTTCTTAGGTAAGAAAACCTAACCCTAATCTGTTTTAGGGTTTTAAATAGTGTAAAGGATTAAATAACTAACCTATTTCATACCATAGGTTGTCGTTGTGTCGTAGATAAAGACTCGGTATACAAACTGAGTTCGATACTTGTTTATCAGCGAAAGGTGCAGATTATAAACATATAGGTTATGTGAAATGACCAAGCTATATGTCCTAGAGGGGGTGAATAGGACTATACCAAATTAAAAATAATTACAGCGAAATTTAAATAACAAGATAGCCAAATAAAGTAAATCAATCCACAATGCTGAAATGAATAGTAACCTCAATAAACAAGTATTGAGAGATTGATACAAAAGTTATTCTAAGGACAGCCTTACACCAAAAACCAAAGTTTATGGTAGGACAACCTGATTTCTAGAAAGATCTTTGTATCAAGAACTCAAACTTTCTAAGAATAAACAAATTAAACTAAACAGAGGAATAGAATGTAATTCAAATATTGATTGTTCTAGGGACAACCATACACCATAGAAATGGCATGGCAACCTTACTAGAACAATTTAGAGAATCTAAAGCTCAAACAAATAAAATAATAACTAGAAATAAATTGCACAAATTTAAATCTAAACTATTACAACATTCCCCACTGAGCTTGAAATTAAAATGATTACAACATTCACATCCACATACATTCCACAAAAGAAGAATCAAAGATAGGAAAATAAAGTATGCTTCCACACAACACAAGGAGTTATAGTGGTTCGCCTGTGTGTACACCAACTATTCAACAACAGCCACACAGAATGCTACTCCACTCCTAATATCCTCACACAGGGGATATTAGCATTCACTATTAAGTAGGTTTTCACAGGTTCACCCAAAACCTTTACAATTGTGTCTTTTTCAAAGGGCTTACACAATTCAAGAAACCCTCACTTTTGAGTTTTCTGGTTCTCCTCAGATAACCACCAGCTTTGAGATTTTTCTGGCTTAACCTCAAATAAAACTAAAATAAATGAATTTACAATAAATGTAAAATACCTGAATTTCTCCTTCGATGTAGCAGCCCAAAAAGAACCGAGTTGGAGTAGAGATTTGAATGTTCAAGATCAATGTCCAATACTCACTTTATAATGGTTCTAATTTCTAATAGATTTTAAATTAAAACAAATGGGCTAGCTTGAATTGATTTTGATTCCAGTAAAAGGAAAATAAAACTTCTTCTTTACAGATAATTGGAATGCAGGAAACAAAATCAATTAACAAAGCTAAAGAAAGAGAATATTAAATAAGCACACTTAGCTTTAAACGGAGCACATATTTATCTCTCAGAAGGCCGAATTAAATTAGCTTGAATGGTCTATTTAATTCTGAGATTCGTGCTCTATTTATAGTGTGAATAAGTCACGTCTTCGACTGGTCTTAAGTCGCTACGACTGCTCAAAGATCCAACAGATATTTAAAAATTCAGGCGCGATAAGATAAGACGGTTTCACGACTGGTCGTAGGGCACCTTCGACTGGTCGAAGGTCACACACGACTGGTTAAAGCTACGTACAAATCATTGCTGTAGTTTGAGTCGAAGGTCTACGACTGATCGAAGAACCAGTCGACACTGTTCCTATGACTAGTCGAACAGTCCCCAGGACTAGTCGAAACCTAACAGAAAATTTCCAAATTTTTCAACAAACTTACGACTGATCCAGGAAATCCTTAGACAGGTGAAGCAGTGCTAGGACTAGTCGACTAAAGTCTAGGACTAATCTTAGAACAGGCCAGACTCACTTATATAAAATATATGAATTATGTATCCAAAATGGCCTACTCTAAAGGTCAACCTACGGTCAGTCAAACCTCAATAGTGAAGTAAGGACATTGAAACTTAAGAATAAGTGACCTTAAAAGTAGTGAAGCTTGAAGTCTTGATGTAGTTCAAACTTGAAAGCTTCTTGAGATCTTGAGATTGAACTTGAAAGCTTCTTGAGATCTTGAGATTGAACTTGAAAGCTTCTTGAGATCTTGACTTGTGAGCAGTGCTTGTCCATCAAAGTTGATCTTGAGTAGCGATTTGATCTTCACATATGCAAGCTTCATAACAGTGTCTTTGGCACCATAAATTTGATAACAAAAGGGGCTATCAACAATAGCACTTACAATCTCCCCCTATGTCAAATTAGTGACAAAACACACTTCCAAGATATGTTGCAGAACACAAAGCATGGGCTTTAACGAATCATGCACCAGTTGTTATCAACCGTTATCAACCGACATGCTAAACATGATCCTGCATATGAATAGTCAACAGTCCTCCTCCTCTACACATACTCTCCCTGAGTAACATCATACTCTCGCTGAGTAACATATGCGCAATGCTACTCCCTCCTCATAACTTAAGCATTAGACATATGCATTCATCCATTCATATGAGCATAAGCATTATTAGACATTAGACATAATATGCATTCTCCCCCTTTTTGTCATAAGAGGACAAAGGAAGCACAGAACAGATAAACTAAGGAGAAATAATTAGAGAGATATATGAGAGGTAACAAGACAAGATAACAGAAAATATCATAATCAACTCACATAATTTATAGACTGAGCTAAGTCATAGATAGATAAAATCTCCCAACCAGTTGTAACACAAGAATAGTAAAGTTATTACAAATTAGATAGCTGAAAAGAACTAATCTGAACCTGATGAAGGAGCAGGGATGGAAGGATCAAGTTTATGCATGCCTTTGTTCAAGTGCCTAAGATATTTACGCATATACTTGAATTGTAAATCATGAGCAACAAACATGTTTTCCATCTTAACATTTATATTCTTAACCTTATCCTCCAATGCATACAGACGTGCATAAAAGTCAGAAGGCTCATAATTTGGATCATTCGTAGAATCAGAATCAAGTTCTTCAAAGATATCATCCATATTAATATCATCAGAAGGAAGATCACCAGCTACTTCCTCATGTGCTGCTTCAGCATTGCCAACACCATCACCTTGGCCAGGGAGTAAATCCAACTTCATCTTATTTAAGTTAGAATTATTGAATATCAGATGACGGATAGGGGCCTCTCCAACTGGCATATCGACTAACATATGAGTAGGCAACACAATCATCAAATAAGCAAAAGGAATGTTACTGTGTCCAGGATGGAGACGAAAATTAAGAATAAAGTGACAAATCAAGGATGGTAAAGATAGACCTACCGCTGGCAACAACATGAAGAACACGAACCATGAAGGAAGTCAATTCAGATTTATTACCCGATCGTGAATATAAGTTAGACACAAAGATTTTGTGAAGAACTCTGTATTTGGGTAACAAATACCTTGAGGGAAGCACATTCCCTTTATGACTCCATTGAGCATTCAGATTGCATAAATCTTTAGTGAGGAGACGTTTTTCAGTTTCTGAGGGTTTGTCAGATAAATTATAGATAGGAATCCCCTCATCATTCACAGGAATATCCATAAGAGCTGAAATCAAATGACGATCAATGTCAAATGGTCCTTCTCTAGTGGCTATTTTAAAAGTTAAATTCTCCAGTGAAAAATCACATATACATGCAAACATGGACTATGCAATGGACCGGTATGCTGGCCCACCCCAATGTAATAAGTTATCCCAACCTACAGCTTGAAGCGGGAAGGATATCAAAAGGAGCAAAATAATTAATAGAAACTTGATGTTCAACAATAACATTGCGTAATCTGATGTCCTGAACATAAGACAGATCATCATCGGGAGGCCGAAGATGACGCTTAGTGAGAGGGGCTGATCTGGAAGAAGAAGACGGACCACAGGATGTTGCTTTTCTCTCTCCTCTAGATGCCATTTGCAACAAAGATTTCAAGAAAATAAAGAGTTGTAAAGGTTTGAGAAGATGGTTTTCTCAAAACAGATTTTTCAAAAGGGAACCCTAAATCTCAACGAAATTTGAAATAGATAGCTTCAAGAGTAAAAGAGAAGTAATCTAGACACAAATCCACAAGAAATAAGCAAATGAAGCACTAACCATGAGGGATTTGGAAGGTGGGTTCGACTGGTCAAGTGTCGGCTAGTCGGAGAGGAAAGAAGAAATGACGAAGAAAGTGATTTCCCCAAATATAAGTCAATCCCGTGATCTACGACTGGTCGTAGGTTTTCTTCGACCGGTCATGCCACGACAGGTCGAGTACCACCAAAAATCAATTTTCATGCATATTTCAAAAAATCAGAAATTTAATCTAAGCAAATATATACAATATAATACAAATAGGCGTAAATAATCATTTTAGAATGCACATGCCAAGATCAAATTTCATTTTGTTAAATCTTCTTTTGTCGAGCGGTTTAGTGAAAATATCAGCACGTTGATTCTCGGTAGGGATATATTCCAATGATATTACCTTTTCATCTATTAAATCTCGAATATAATGAAACTAATATCAATATGCTTAGTACGAGAATGCTGAATTAGATTTTTCGAAATATTTATGGCACTGGTATTATCACAATATAATAACATAGAATCCTGTTTAATTCTATAATCACTTAGCATACGTTTCATCCAAACAAGTTGTGTACAAGCATTACCAGTTGCGATATATTCAGCTTCAGCTGTTGAAAGTGATATAAAACTTTATTTCTTACTAAGCCAAGAAACTAAACAGTTTCCAATATAAAACAACCACCACTAGTTGATTTTCTATCATCAAGATTACCAACCCAGTCAGCATCTGAGTACCCAGCTAATTGAATACTAGTCTCATGCGGATACCATAGACCGAGATTAACAGTACTAGCAACATAGCGTATAATTCGTTTGACTGCAATCAAATGCGATTCTTTAGGTTCAGGCTGATATCTAGCGCAAATACCAACACTTAGAGCATATCGGTCTACTAGCAGTTAAATATAGTAAACTACCAATCATACTCTGATATAATTTTGGATCCACATTCTTACCTGCTGAATCTTTTGAGAGTTTCAAAGTTGTACTCATAGGAGTATCAAAATTCTTACCATTCTCAAATCTAAATCTCTTAATCAAATTCATAGCATATTTAGATTGAGAGATGAACATTCCATCAGGTCGTTGTTTTACTTGTAACCCAAGGAAGTAATTCAATTCCCCAACCATACTCATTTCAAATTGAGATTTCATCAAATCTGCAAACTCAATAGTCATGTCAGTACAAGTAGATCCATAAATGATATCATCTACGTAGATTTGAACCATTAAAATATTTTCATTATGTTTCTTAACAAACAATGTTTTATCAACACTTCCCATCTGAAAGTTATGACAAAGTAAAAACCTAGTCAATTTCTCATACCATGCTCTGGGAGCTTGTTTTAGACCATAGAGAGCTTTTTTAAGACGGTATACATGATCAGTAAACTTAGGATCTTTAAACCCTGTAGGTTGTTCATCATAAACTTCTTCATGTAAATCCCCATTTAAAAAGGCACTATTTACATCCATTTGAAAAATTTTAAACTTTTAAAGCATGTCATGGATATAAAAGTCTAATTGATTCAAGATGAGCAACTGGGGCAAAGATTTCATCATAATCAATACCTTCAATTTGAGTGTACCCTTGTACAACTAATCTTGCCTTGTTTCGAATAATATTCCCAAGCTCGTCAGACTTATTTTTAAAAATCCATTTTGTTCCAATAATATGTTTATCTTTAGGTCTAAAACAAGATAATAGACATATTTCGAACAAATTGATTAAGTTCTTATTGCATTGCAACAATCCGGTTTTCATCAACAAAGGCTTCTTTTACGTTAGAAGGTTCTATCTGAGATGTAAAACATATGTAATTACATATATCCTCAAGTTGTCTACGGGTACGAACACCAGTGAGAGGGTTTCCAAGAATCTGTGTGGTTGGATGATCTTTAACAGTCCTCAGATCAGAATCAGTCTGATTAGATGAAGTATCAGATTTATCAATTACAAGAACTTCATCATTATCTAAACTTGAGACTGGTGTGTTCAAGTGATCATCAATGACCACATTGATGGACTCTTGAATCACACCAGTCCTTTTGTTCAGAACCCTATAAGTTCAACTGTTTAAAGAGTATCCTAAAAAGATCCCTTCATCACTCTTTGTATCAAACTTTCCCAGATTTTCACGATCTCATAAAATATAGCGCTTACTGCCAAAAACTCGAAAGTATTTGATAGTAGGCTTTTTATCAAACCACATTTCATAAGCTGTTTTATTGTTACCTTTACTAGTGTAAACTCGGTTAATGATGTAGCAAGCTGTATTGACTGCATCAACCCAAAGATTCTTAGAGAGTTTCATACTATTCAACATGACATTAGCCATTTCTTGAAGCACTCTATTTTTTCTTTCAACAATACCATTTTGTTGAGGAGTTTTGGGCACTGAGAATTCATGTAATATTCCCTGGTCGGTGTAGAACTTTTCAAAACCGTTATTCTCAAATTCAGATCCATGATCACTACGAATCTTACTGACTTGAGAACTCTTTTCAGTTTGAATCCTTTTTAGAACCTTTTTTACTTCTTCAAGGGTTTCTAATTTGTCCCTTAAAAAGACAAACCATGTATATCTGGTAAAATCATCCACTATTACTAAGATATATCTTTTACCACCTTGACTTTCTGTCCTTGTAGGTCCTACAAGATCCATATGGAGAAGCTCGAGTGGTCTTGATGTGGTATTGGAATTCACCTTTTTGTGTGAGTTCCTTTTTGTTTGCCAATCTGACATTCACCACATATTTTATCCAATTTTTGTAGTTTGGGTAGACCTCTTATAAGTTCTTGTTTGCTCAATCTATATAGATTTCGGTAGTGTAGATGTCCAAGACGTTTGTGCCACAAATCAGTCTCGTCTGTATGGACCATGTAACAAAATTGATTAGATGAGCTGGATTCACTTACAATATAGCAGTTTTCAGACGTTCTTCGTCCAATTAATATTACCGAGCCTCTGTTATTTAGAATCTCACAGCTTTGATTAGAAAACCGTACACTATGGTCATTATCGTATATTTGAGATATGCTAAGCAAGTTATGTTTTAGACCTTCTACATATAAGACATGTTTTAATAAAGGAAGGTTATAAAGTTGAACCGTACCTTGGCCCATAATCTTGCAGTTGCTGCCATCACCAAATGTGACTGAACCATCAGTCATGTCTTTGAGATCGGTGAATAGACCTTTATCACCCGTCATATGCCTTGAACATCCACTATCTAGGTACCATTTAGAATGACTTTTAACTTTGAAAGTAGTGTGAGCAACCAAACAAGTGACTTTAGGAACCCATTTCAGAACTGTTTTGGGTTTAGGAACATAGTTGGTCTTCTTATGTTTATAGTTGTGGGAATGACCTACTAAGTTAGATTTTAAGAGCTCCTTGAGTAAATCAACTATTTCTTCAGCCAATGGGTTTTTGTTCTGATTTTTGAAATTGATATAGCTACATTTAGGTTTTTGAAAAGTTTTTGTATTTTTAGAAAAACCTTGACAAGTACCTTTTTCTTTTGAGTTTGAGGCTTCTCCTTTCACAAAGTTGGGAGTACTCTTCTGTTTATGAGGTATGTTTTTATCATAACCTAATCCGGATCGATCACCACATTTTCTAGATCCGGATAAAAGTTTTTCTAACTTTGGATCTCCTTGGGCATACCTCCATGTATCCTTCAAACTCAGAAGAGAAGATACTTCATTCTTGAGTTTCTCAATTTCAGATTTCAAATCTTCAATCAGGGAGGTTTTGAATTCCAAATCACATTTTGATTTTTCAAAACTATCTGAAATTTGGGATTTTTCTAAAACAAGTAAGTCGAAGCATTCTTTGAGTTTAAAAAACTTTTCTTTTTAAAGTTTAAGCTTCACAGCAATTTTACAACTTTCCTTGTATAGGGCATTGTAAGCATCTTGAAGATCTTCTTCATTTTCATAATCACATTTCAGATTTTCTTCACTAGTTGAATCATCATGATCTGAAAAAGTGAACTTGGCTAGAGTCATAAGGGCCTTAACTTCATTGCCCGACTCGGTTTTAGAATCTTTTGAATCAGAAGTAGTTTCAGACTCAGATGATTCATCCCAAGTAGCCAACATACCTTCCTTTTGGGTTTGTCCTTTTTAGGACATTTGTTTGTTAAATGCCCATATTCATGGCAGTTGTAACACTGACTGTCTTTCAAAGATTTTCGAGTTTTGGGTCTAAATTTCTTTTTATCATTTGATTATTAAAGATCAACCATTTTCTTACTTTTGAAAATCTTATAAAACTTCTTTGCTAAAAGAGCCATATCATCTTCAGAATTAGAGTTTTCTTCAGAAACAATTTTAGAAGATTTAAGTGCTATAGATTTTCCTTTAGGAGCTTTAAAGTTTAACTCATAGGTTTGTAAAGAACCAACTAGTTCTTCTACCCTCATATTGTCCGTATCACAAAGTTCCTGGATTGCAGTTACTTTAGAGTTGAACCGTTCAGGAAGTGAGCGTAGTATCTTTGTACACACTTTACTTTCTGGGATTTTATCACCAAGACCACACATTGAGTTTACAATGTCATTTAATCTTGTGTAAAAGTCCATAAACATTTCATTTTCCTCCATATGAATTTCTTCAAATTTGGTTGTGAGAAGTTGGATTTTAGATTTTTTACAATTGATGTACCCTCGTGTGTCATTTCTAATATATCCCAAGCTTGTTTTGCAGAATCACAGGATATAATTCTTTTGAATTCATCCGGTGATAGTGAACATGTATTGCATTTAGTGCTTTAGCATTTGCACTACTCTCACTTTTCTGAAGTGTGGTCCAAGAAAAATAAGCCGTTATTTTTGTGGTTTTTGAACCATCAACACTAGTCACTTCAGTGGTAGGAGGGGTCCATTCATTCACTGTGGCTAGCCACACATTTTCATCCATGGATTTGAGGAAGATCCTCATCTTGGCTTTCTAATAGGCATAATTGGTGTCATCGAAAGGTGGAGGCCTAGTGACTGAAAGGCTATCAAAATTTGACATCGTATATAAAGCTTAGATCATTAGCTCAAGAAGTAAATCCAAATAAAAAGCAATAAGAGTGAGCTATTAGGCTCTGATACCACTTGAAATGACCAAGCTATATGTCCTAGAGGGGGGGTGAATAGGACTATGCCAAATTTAAAATAATTACAGTGGAATTTAAATAATAAGATAGCCAAATAAAGTAAATCAATCCACAATACTGAAATGAATAACAACCTCAATAAACAAGTATTGAGAGATTGATACAAAAGTTGTTCTAAGGACAACCTTACACCAAAAACCAAAGTTTATGGTAGGACAACCTGATTTCTAGAAAGATCTTTGTATTAAGAACAAGAACTCAAACTTTCTAAGAATAAACAAATTGAAACTAAACAGAGGAATAGAATGTAATCTCAAATATTGATTGTTCTAAGGACAACCATACACCATAGAAATGGAAGGGCAACCTTACTAGAACAATTTAGAGAATCTAAAGCTCAAACAAATAAAAGAATAGCTTGAAATAAATTACAGAAATTTAAATCTAAACTATTACAACATTCCCCACTGAGCATGAAATTAAAATGATTACAACATTCACATTCACAAAAGAAGAATCAAAGATAGGAAAATAAAGTACACTTCCACACAACACAAGGAGTTATAGTGGTTCGCCTGTATGTACACCAACTGTTCAACAACAGCCATGCAGAATGCTACTCCACTCCTAATATCCTCACACAAGGGATATTAACATTCACTATCAAGTAGGTTTTCACAGGTTCACTCAAAACCTTTATAATTGTGTCTTTTTCAAAGGGCTTACACAATTCAAAAACCCTCTTCTGAGTTTTCTGGCTCTCCTCAGATAACCCCAGCTTTGAGATTTTTCTTGCCTAACCTCAAATAAACCAAAATAAATGAATTTACAATAAATGTAAAATACCTGAATTTCTCCTTCGATGTAGCAGCCCAAAAAGAACCGAGTTGGAGTAGAGATTTGAATGTTCAAGATCAATGTCCAATACTCACTTTATAATGGTTCTAATTTCTAATAGATTTTAAATTAAAACAAATGGGCTAGCTTGAATTGATTTTGATTCCAGTAAAAAGAAAAAAAACTTCTTCTTTACAGATAAGATTGGAATGCAAGAAACAAAATCAATTAACAAAGCTAAAGAAAGAGAATATTAAATAAGCACACCTAGCTTTAAATGGAGCACATATTTATCTCTCAGAAGGCCGAATTAAATTAGCTTGAATGGTCTATTTAATTTTGAGATTCGTGCTCTATTTATAGTGTGAATAAATCATGTCTTCGACTGATCTAAAGTCGCCACGACTGGTCGAAGATCCAACAGATATTTGAAAATTTAGGCGCGATAAGATAACACGGTTTCATGACTGGTTGTAGGGCACCTTCGACTGGTCGTAAGGCACCTTCGACTGGTCGAAGGTTACACACGACTGGTCGAAGCTACGTGCAAATCATCACTGTAGTTTGAGTCGAAGGTCTACGACTGATCGAAGAACCAGTCGACAATGTTCCTACGACTAGTCGAACAATCCCTAGGACTAGTCGAAGCCTAACAAAAAATTTCTAAATTTTTCAACAAACTTACGACTGATCCAGGAAATCCTTAGACAGGTTGAAGAAGTGCTAGGACTAGTCGACCAAAGTCTAGGACTAGTCTTAGAACAGGCCAGACTCACTTATATAAAATATATGAATTATGTATCCAAAATGGCCTACTCTATAGGTCAACCTACGGTCAGTCAAACCTCAATAATTGAAGTAAGGACATTGAAACTTAAGAACAAGTGACCTTGAAAGTAGTGAAGCTTGAAGTCTTGATATAGTTCAAACTTGAAAGCTTCTTGAGATCTTGAGATTGAACTTGAAAGCTTCTTGAGATCTTGAGACTGAACTTGAAAGCTTCTTGAGATCTTGACTTGTGAGCAGTGCTTATCCATCAAAGTTGATCTTGAGTAGCGCTTTGATCTTCACATATGCAAGCTTCATAACAGTGACTTTGGCACCATAAATTTGACAACAAAAGGGGCTATCAACAATAGCACTTACATTATGGTTTTCAAGGCTTTCAATGTCGGTTAATGAATTATAACTGATTTGGTTGTCATTTCACATGCTAAATGCGATGTTTTCCCTCGCTTTACAGATATATATGAACTATGTTGAGTATAGTGCATTCAATGTGTTTGTTGAAATGTTTGAATGAGTTTAGAATTTGGATTTGTGCTTGCCATGATTATCCGTCGTGGATACATGATGGTTGCACGTGTGACAACTCCTTGGTGAAAGGAATTGCCCTAATACTTGTTATGGCCAACGTACGTCGTGTATGTTGAAATATGTAGTCTAAGTGTTTGTGAAAATGTTTGAATGAGTATGGAACTAGGATTCGTGCTTGCCATGATTATCCATCATGGATACATGATGGTTGCATGTGTGACAACTCCTTGGTTAAACGAATTGCCCTAATACGTGTTATGGCCAATACACGCCATGTATGTTGAAGTGTGTAGTCTAAGTGTTTGTAAAAATGTCTGAACGAGTAAGTGTTCGGAAGCTTGTACTTTATGAAGGTGTTGAGGTGAGATTCTCAATTTCCTTAGCTATGTGTATAAATCCCTTCATACAACTTAGATTTAAAACTATTTGATTTAGTATGAAATGCATATGTGTGAAACATGCTTACTTTGTATTTTATGAAATGCTCAAATGGTTACGTTCTTCGAATCAATTGTTTAATGTTGAAATGTCCATCACACAAGTTATCCTATTTTGTTTAAATGTGTTTGGGACTCTACATAGTCCAGGCTATCGGTAATAGCTCCCGAACGAGTGGTTGAGTTAGCCTCGTCATAACGGATATGTTCGAGGAATCCGGGTCGTACGGAGATTGCCGACAGTGATTAGGCCACGTGGAGTGCTTACGCGCTCTATGTCGATCAATTCAACGTACAATCGTACTAGTTGAGCTTGTTAAGTAACCCGATTGGCCCAATGTATGTTCACTATGTATGGACGCTACTATTTGAATCTAAGGTACTAACTTACTTATAACACCCTGAAATTTGAGGGTCGAGTAGCAACTCAACTCTCGAGTTCCAAAACATCACTTATGCAATATAGATAATAATGATTAAATGTTGTCTGTATTAGAGCAATAAACTTGAGTGAGATTATACCAAAACAGTAATTCATACTCCAGATCAATTGTATAAAGGCAAGCGGAAGACTGAAACTGCATATATGTATGTAAAAGAAACAAAATCATCTCAATCTCCAAAGTATGAACCAACTAAGTCACCATATACATGTATCTGTTTTACAATCAAAATGTCAAAATACAACTAGAGAAGTGAGCCTTGTAAGTCTCGTCGATCCAGACAGTCTAGTCAAAGCCACCAGAATACTGCATAAATGAGAACTCGTCCTGGTCCTCGTCATAGTCCGGCTCAGCCTCCTAAGTCATCACCTCATCTGCACCTAAGACAGAGTCTGGTTGGTGTGTACAGCACCATCCCGTAACGTGGGAGTGAGTAGCTAACTCAGTGGAACAATAAAGCATAGGTTAACATGTTATCGATGCAGTCAAGTAGTAATGATAAAGCAATATAATCAAACACTCCTAACTACTCTTATTAATGCAAGTATGAATGCAGTCATGATGCATGCCCTCACCACACACTCCCTCGGCCGACACCATCTTACGTTCGCGGAATGCTTTCATTCCTCAGTGCTCCACATCTTCCAGGCACATGCAGTGCGATGATGATCATGATTACCGAGTTGTTATTAGTCCATTTCAAACAGCAAGATTGGGTGTAACGACTCGAAAAATTCCGTACAATGGTCTGAATACCACCTCGACCAGAAATCACGTAGGATTAAATCCTTTAGAAATTTGACAAAGTTAACTAAGTGCTAAACTAGATTAGCCATAAAATCCGTTGGAATCGCTTTAAATACGATCCGCAAGACCCAAAACTTGTAGAATCATTGTCGCTAGGTTACCCTGAAGTCTAGGATCAAACTCATTACCCGAATGCTCTTGGGAGCACATTGAAACTCCGTATCAGGTCTGGACCGCACATCGGGAGTCCGAATAATATGAAGTTAAGGACTTTGGACTGCCTCGCTGGGCTTGACAACCATCTTGGAAATCAAACCCAGACAGTGTCCCACGGCTATTCGCTTGAGTCCGGAGCGAGAGAGTGTAAAAATACTTATTTTCTTTACAAAATAAATATCTTAAATAGTGATCTGGCACGTGTCGATTGCAGACATTTTATAAGCAGCCATCCGACCGTCAGAATCTGACCAAATACACTCTCAGATCAGGAAAAATTTCATAAACATATCCATGTACTTGGAATTTCGGATCGAGACCCACTGACCGTTGAACTGAAACTGGTCCACCACGCGTGATCTGAGAATTCGACTAAAACGAAAACTTAACTTTACTGTATCCAAGGTCGGTGAGCTTAAGTCCGACCTGTGGCTCAAGGAGACCCACCAGAAATCCTCCGTTAAGCTGAAACAGTGTTACTTTGGTCATAACCCAAGTATACCTTGACCTTAAGTCTAGTTTAGTGCATTTTTAGGCTATATAAGGACCTTAGAACTCTCTCTCTCATAGCCATACGAATTTGAGAGAATAGGGAGAGAAGTGAGAAAAGAGAGAGAAAGAGTGAGAGAGTGGGAGAAACTCCCTCTCCCTGCTACTGTTTCCTGCCGCTACCCACCCCACCAGCTCCACCACTCCGTTCTTGTCACTTTCCCGGCGATACCGACTTCATTTTGAGGTAAGAAACCCTAACCCTAATCTGTTTTAGGGTGTGAAGGTTGCAGGTTATGAAATAGTTAACCTATTTCATTCTTTAGGCTACCAAACTGCCGAATACGGAGGCTTAGCAAACCTATCTGATTCGTTGCGATTCTACGGTATAAGGTGAGGACTTTAGGTGTATAGGTTACGGTTTTCAACGCTTTCAATGTCAGATAATGATAGATTCATGATCTGCATGCAATTACACATGTACAAAGTGCTGTCTGTTTTTCGCTTCGATTAGAGATGAAGAATATGAAATTTCACATACTCTAGGTATTTGTAGAAAGTACCGTATACGTATAAATTTTGGAAATGTGTTTGACATGATTAATTGTGGTATGAATATATTATATATGGATAAAATACTGATTTGGCGAAAGGACTCGCCCTAATACATGTTTTGCTTATATACACTATGTATGTTGAAATTGTGTATTCTAGAAAGTACCGTATACGGATAAATTTTGGAGATGTGTTTGCCATGATTATTTGCTGTATGAATATATTTTATATGGATAAAATACTTGCTTGGCGAAAGGATAGCCCTAATACATGTTTTGCTAACATACACCATGTATGTTGAAATAGTGTATTCTAAGTGTTTGTGAAAATGCTTGTGAGAGTAAATGCTTAGATGATAGTGTCTTAGGTAGGTGTTGAGATGGGATTCTCAACTACCTTAGAGACGTATATGATTTCCTCCATGTTGGCTGTTTAATATAACCACTTACTTATGAGATATATGTGTTTGTATTCCTATTTATGTAGCACTTTATAACATGCTCTATAACATGCTTTATGATATGTTGTTAACATGCTTGAATTACTTTGTTCAATATGCTTTACTCTACATGCTATAGATAAGGATTGATTGAGTTTGAGACTATGATTATAGTCCAGACATTCGGTACCAGACTTGAGATCGTGGTTGAAATTCATTTCGCCACATGAGATGTGTTCGACGAACCCGAGTCGTACTTCGGTTGGTGATAGTGGTTGGCCACACGAAGTGCTTCTGCACTTCATATCGTTCAACTTGTTGTGCGCTCGAGCTAGCTGAGCACGTCAAGTAACCCGTTATGTTTTATGTATGTTCACCATGTTTGGACGCTACTAGCTTGAACCTAGGTACCAAACTTACCAGTGGAATTCCATTAACCATGGTACCTGGATCTGCTAAGACTCATGAGCCGGGCATGGTGGTATTGTAACATCCCGAAAAATCGAGGGTCGATTACTAACTCAACACTCGAGTTTCAGAACATCACTAATGCAACATAGATAATGATGATTAAATGTTGTCTGTGTTAGTACAATAAACATGAGCGAGATTCAACCAAAACAGTAATTCATACTCCAGATCCATGTATAAAACATAAGCAGAAGACTGAAAGGTGTATATAGATATATATGAAACAAAACATTCTCGATCTCCAGAGTATGAACACTAACTGAGTCACCGAATATATATACATGTTGGTTCTGAATCAAAATGTCAAAATAGTACAACGAAATTATCAACCCTGTAGCCTCGTAGCACTGGATAGCCTATGTGAAGCCTCCAGCGAACTGTATGTAGGAGAACTCCTCCTGATCTTCATAGAAGTCGGGCTCAGTCTCCAGTGCTCCAGTTATACCTGCATCTGATACAGGGTCTGTGGGTGTTTTAAAACACCGTCCCGTAACGTGGGAATGAGTGGCCAACTCAGTGGAACAATAAAGCATAGGTTAACATGTTATCAACTCAATCAAGCAGTAATGATAAAGCAGTAATCAAACAATTCTAACTACTCTTATTAATGCAAGTATGAATGACATGATGTATGCCCTCACAACACCCTCCCTCGTGCGACACCATCTCACGTTCGCGGCATGCTTTCATCCCTCAGTGCTCCACATCTTCCAGGCACATGCAATGCATGATGAGCATAATTATCGAGTTATTATTAGTCCATTTCAAACAACAGGATTGGAAAACTAAGGTACCTCCCTTGTATCATTCCTAAACATGATCCATTCTAGGGTCGTCAGTCCTAGTTAATCTCATACGATGGTGTGTTTTTCTAGGTCACTGCAAAGGCTGCCAGGGCTGTTACGCACAAAGGTTACACCACTCCCCCATCACCTCTTTAACGATTCATCACTATACAGAAACAGGCCTAGTTTATACTCTGTTACTACGGGAAGGCTCATCGCCTCACCGCAAATTTGGAGTATGCTCGAGGTCACTCCACTGACACCCTACCAACTGGCAGTCTATTTTCGAAGCCCGACCAGTCCGCTTATTGAGAATGGAACCTGGATGCAACCCGACTGGGGACCACAGCCAGGCTGTGCCAGCGTAGGCCGACAGCACGAATATAGTGTCCCATACCACTATAATCGGCTCACGAGTCTGGTTGCTCACTGGTCACTACGGGGAGGCACGTAGCCCCAGCGTAGGCCGACAGCTCGACCACGGTGTCCCATACCACCATGCCTGGCTCATGAGTCTTAGCGGATCGAGGTACCATAGTTAAAAGGGATTTCACTGGTAAGTTTGGTACCCTAGGTTCAAGCAGTAGCGTCCAATCATGGTCAACATACATAAGACAGATCGGGTTGCTTGACGAGCTCGGCTAGCTCGAGCGCACAACAAGTTGAGCGATATGAAGCGCATAAGCACTTTGTGTGGCCAACCACTATCGCCAACCGAAGTACGACTCAGGTTCGTCGAACACATCTCACGTGGCAAATGAATCACAGCCACGAATTCAATTATGGTATCGATTGTCTGGACTATAATCATAGCCCCAAACACAATCAATTTCAGATAGATAAAGTAATAATGGATCAAGATTCAAATCATACAATCAAAGTCTGGTATTATCCGTTTAGGGCTGACAGGGCTATTGTACGAAATCATTACACCACTCCCCCATCACCCATGACGGATCATACAACGTAAACATAAATTTAAACATATGCATTACATAGATAAAATCATACAATCAATTGAGCATGTAATGAAGTGCAACATAAGGATGGGTTTTTACATATTCAATTTTCTAATCACACAGATATCTAAAGAAATCATACACATAGTTAAAGAAGTTGAGAATCATATCTCAACACCCTTAAACATTACAATTTACTAATTACTACCCATTCAAACATTTCAACAAACACTGTAAAATACATACATCAACATACATGACATATGTTGATCACATAGTCATTAGGCCAAATCCTTTCACTAGGGAGTTGCCCCAATCATAACACGCGTACACCCACGACGGATAGTCATGACAAGTAGGAATCCAAGTTCCATATTCATTTGAACATTTTCACAAACACTTGGGCTACGCATTTCAACATATATAGCGTATAGTGGCCGTGGCGTGATTCAGGGAAAATCCTTTCGTCAAAGGGGTATCGCCAATACAACAATCATATATCCATGACAATTAGTCATGGCGAGCACGAATGAGAATTCTATACTCATTCAGCCATTTTCACAAACACTTAGAATACACTATTACAACATACATGGTGTATGTTAGCAAAACATGTATTAGGGCTATCCTTTCGCCAAGCGAGTATTTTATCCATGTATAATATATTCATATAGCAAATAATCATGACAAATACATCTCCAAAATTTATACGTATACGGTATTTCTAGAATACACAATTTCAACATACATAGTGTATATGAGCAAAACATGTATTAGGGCGAGTCCTTTCGCCAAACAGGTAATTTATCCACATATAATATATTTATACGACAATAATCATGTCATACACATTTCCAAAATTTATACGTATACGGTACTTTCTACGAATACCTAGAGTATGTAGAATTCCATATTTTTCATCTTTAATCGAAACGGAAAACAGACAACACTTTGTACATGTGCAATTGCATGTAGATCATGAATCTATCATTATCTGACATTGAAAGCATTAAAAACCATAACCTATACACCTAAAGTCCGCACCTTACACTGTAGAATCACAATGAATCAGCTAGGTTCGTTAGGCTTCCGTATTCGGCAGTTTTGTAGCCTAAAGAGTGAAACCGGTTAGCTATTTCATAACCTATAACCTTCACACCCCAAAACAGATTTAGGGTTAGGGTTTCTTACCTTAAAACGGAGTTGGTATCGTCGGAAAAACGGCAATAACGGAGGATGGAGCTAGGATAGAGGTAGGAAACAGTAACAGGGAGATTCTCCCACTTCTCTCACACTTTCTCTCTCCTTTTCTCTCTTCTTACTTAGAGCTTTTCCCAAATTCGTATGGTTGTGAGAGATGGTGCTCTAAGATCCTTATATAGTCTAAAAACTCTCTGAAATAGACTTAAGTTCAAGGTATACTTATGTTATAACCAAAGCGGCATTGTTTCAGCTCAATGGAGGACTTCTGGCGGGCCTCCTTGAGCCAAGGGTCGGACTTAAGCTCACCGACACCGGATCTACATACTATTAAGTTTTCGTTTCGGTCGGGATTCCAGATCACGCGTGGCGGACCAGTTTCAGTTCAACGGTCAGCGGATCTCGATTGGAGATTCTGAGTACATGCAAATGTGTACAAAATTTCTCCTAATCCGAGGGTGTAATTTGGTCTGATTCTGACGGTCTGGTTGCTTAAAACTGATCCGCAAGCAACACGTGCCAGATTACTATTCAAGATATTTTATTTTGAATTAATTTCACATTTTTCACACTCTTCACTCCGAGCTCAAGCGAATAGCGTTGGGACACTATCTGGATTTGATTTCTGAGATGGTTGTCAAGCCTAGCAAGGCGGTCCTAATTCCTTAACTTCGTGTTAATCAGACTTCCGACTTGCGGTCCAGATCCGATACGGAGTTTCGAGATTCTCCCGAGAGCAGCCGGGTAATGAGATTGATCCTAGGTTTTAGGGTAACCTAGCGTCAATGATTCTACAAGTTTTGGGCCTTGCAGATCGTATTTAAAGTGATTGGTGCTAATTTCACAGGCACTCTAGTTTAACACTAGCTAAATCTCGCCTAATTTCTAAAGGATTTAGTCCTGAGTAATTTCGGTCTGAGGTGGTACTTAGACCTTTGTTGCAATGTTTAGTTTAAGTATTGTTCTTCATCACCTAAACTTTAAGGTAGTGTCTAATGTGAAAGTACTTAAAAGGATTTAAGGAACGAGGTAATGAAAGGTGAGATTTATGAAGAAAATGGTTTGAAAAGGGACTTAAGACCCTCGAGTTGAGTGTTTGTGAAGTTAAACAAGAGTTAGGATTGTCCCATCGCCTAAGGATGTCTAATTCCAGGTTGAAAAAAATCTGGACTGTTATAGGTATGGGACACCGTGGTCGAGCTGTCGGCCTACTCTGGGGCCACGTGCCTCCCTGTAGTGACCAGTGAGCAACCAGATTCGTGAGCCGATTATGGTGGTATGTGACACTATATCCGTGCTGTCGGCCTACATTGATAAGGTGATGGGGGAGTGGTGTAACCATTGTGAGTAACAACCCTGGCAGCCCTTTGTAGTGACCTCAAGCATACTCTGAATTGCGATGAGGCGACGAGTTTTGCCACAGTGTATAAAGTATGAAACTAGGCTTGTATCTATATAGTGATGAATCGTTAAAAAGGTGATGGGGGAGTGGTGTAACCTTTGTGCGTAACAACCCTGGCAGCCTTTGCAGCGACCTAGAAAACACACCATCGTCTGAGATTAACTAGGACTGACGACCCTAGAATGGTTCATGTTTGGGAATGATACAAGGGAGGTACCTTAGTTTCCCAATCCTGCTGTTTGAAATGGACTAATAACAACTCGGTAATCATGCTCATCATGCATTGCATGTGCCTGAAAGATGTGGACCACTGAGGAATGCAAGCATGCCGCGAACGTAAGATGGTGTCGCACGAGGGAGTGTGTGGTGAGGGCATACATCATGACTACATTCATACTTGCATTAATAAGAGTAGTTAGGAGTGTTTGATTGTACTGTTTTATCATTACTACTTGACTGAGTTGATAACATGTTAACCTATGCTTTATTGTTCCACTGAGTTAGCTACTCACTCCCATGTTACGGGACGGTGTTGTACACACCAACCAGACCCTGTCTCAGGTATAGATGAGATGACAACTCAGGAGGCTGAGCCGGACTATGACGAGGACCAGGCCGAGTTCTCATTTATGCAGTACTCTGGTGGCTTTGACTAGACTGCCAAGATTGACGAGACATGCAGGGATTACACTTTAGTTGTATTTTTGACATTTTGTTCATAAAACAGATATATGTATATGGTGACTCAGATGGGTTCATACTCTAGAGAATGAAATGATTTTGTATCTTTTACATACATGTATATACAGTTTCAGTCTTCCGCTTGCGTTTATACAATTGATCTGGAGTAGGAATTACTATTTTGCTATAATCTTACTCATGTTTATTTCTCTAACACAGATAACATTTAATCATCATTATCTATGTTGCATAAGTGATGCGTTGGAACTCGGGAGTTGAGTTCATGCTCGAACCCCCAATTTTCAAGGTGTTACAAGTTGGTATCAGAGCCAAGTTTTGATTAAACCGGACCTGAGTTATGTTCCCACGACGTACGCTGACACTTTGACTTAGGAGGGTGCGAGAAAAATATAGAAATAGTCCTAGGTTTTCCCGATTTCGCCATTTGGCGAAGTTCATCGAAAACTAGCGTTATGATCGAGTTGGTACTCGATCCTGATCGCACGAGTCGATCCCAAATCTCTTATAGGCCTTCTATTGATGTGTCTAGATCACAATACATCTCATCCCAGCAGTCAAAAATCTGTAAATGTCAGTATGTGTCAGAAAGTGCCCGAAACTGCCTGAAATTGAGCGAATTGGGGTCGGGGGCCTACCCACGTTAATCTAGGGGTACCCAGGGTGGGACCTAGGGTTTTTTGGGGCCTAAGGATCAGGAGGGTCACGCCCATGGGGGGAGCCCTCAAAATCGGGACAGTTTGTCGGCGAGGCCTCGCCGAAATTTGGGCTGGGTCGGGCCCGCGGCTCGGGCCAATCACATTGGGGGGTCTAATAATCCCCCTGACATAGCTCCCGTCCCATTTCAATCTCCCAAAACCTTACCTCCTTCATAAACCTCCCCTCCAAGCCGTTTTTCCCTCTTAACTTATTGTTTTCTCTTCAAAATCGCCCTTCCAATCGTCCTCTCTGCTAGATTCGACCACAACCCACCCATTCCCATCGTCCACAAAAGTCCTTTCCCCCCTTCCCTCTCCGTTTCTCTCATTTGGACTCCCACACGTCCCGTTTGAAGCTCTAAAACGTGTAAGCTCCCCAAGCCATCTTATCTCTCCATTTTCCTTTCCTATTCACTGTTCTTTGGGCCCTTGCAATACCTGTTGAGCCTCCTATTCGTGGAGAACTCACATTTCCAGCCCCTTCTTTCTTTTTCCTTCATTTTCCATAGCCTTTCTCGTAATGGTTTCGGCCATTTTCTCCATCTCCACCATCCTCTCTCTTATAGGAAAGAGAAAGAGAACCGCTGATGAGGTTGAGCCTAGTCGCCCTACACGTTCAAGGCGGCCGAGAGGCACCGCCGCTAGCTCAAGCTTTGCCCAGGAATTTCGAACGAAGCGGACCTTGATCCCCGGATCCCTGCTGAACGAGCTCAGTTGGCGGCACTACCTCATAGGGTTTATGAGGACCGCACGGTTCTCTTTGAAGCCCAGGTGGATGGTCGGCTCTTCGGTGAATACTACTTGTTTGAGCAAGTGGAGGCGGCCCACTGGGGTCCGCTATTTCAGGCCAGAGGTCGCGCCAATCCTGGTATTGTCCAAGCCTTCTACGCCAACATTCGTGAGCCTACACTGGAACCTTTGCAGTTCTGGCTCTTAGTTGGGGTGGATCTGTTTGTCACCGTTGATGTGAGAGTGATTGCGCGGCTTATGAATATGCCCCTTGGTGACGTACATGCTAGCAAGCAGAATCTAGGGACTGTTCGTGAAAAGGATCGTCGCACAAGTTACCTTTGTGGTGGCCGACTGGTTGAGTGATAGCCTAACAAAAGCCTGCTAGCGTCCCACATGTCAGAGGACTTCCACGTACTACATCATATGTTCACATACAACCTCTACCCCAGGCATAATAATCGCAGTGAGTGCACGTGACTCATGGTAGACTTTCTGTACCAAGTGGGGCAGAGGGCGAACCTGTGCGTACCTACATTCGTGTTGCGACAGATTGTGGGTATTGCACGCTCCACCAGGAGCTCTGATTCGCTTCCCTTGGGCCGACTCATATGCATGAATGCACGGGAGTTTGGCTATAGTCTGGGGGTGGAAAGGCCAGCAACGATTCACCAAATCGACGAGAGTACTCTCCATCAGATGCAACTTGGGACACGGCGACGACGGGCCCGACATGAGGAGAGCGAGGATGAGATTGAGAGCGAAGAAGACAAGAGTGAAGATGGGAGTGAAGCTGAAGAAGAAGAAGAGGAACCTGAGGCCCAGGACACAGAGGAGAGTTCACCTCCTGTGGCTCAGGAGCAGGGCACCGATCGGGCTACCATAGATGCGCGTTTAGCCCATCTTGAGGAGGACCAGGCCGCCCTACAACAAGAAGTCGGGCGGGTCAGAACCAAGCTCAGCAAGGTGTCTCGCACCTTGAAGCCCATCCTGTGCTGTCTACAGGACAAGAATGCCCCTCCTCCATCGCCTGACTCGGATGCCTAGCCATCCATACTGCTGTTTTGTAGTTGTTTTGGTTTCCTCTGTAGTAGGTTTATGTTTCATGTTGATGATGTAGTAGTTAGTAGTATGTTTTAAGTGTTTGATGTTGTGGATGTAATTGGCTCACATGTAATTTCTGTCATGATTCATGTATCTCTATATTCCATGTATTATGACAATTTTGGGTAAATGAAAAGCATGCAGCCTCTTTTGCTATGAGATATGTGGAATGCTTAAAGTGCTTGTATAATGTGTTAATATGCTTTATCTAACATACGTTGCACCCTATGTTGTATAGGTGATGCCACGGAGATTTACGAGGAGCACGGCGCCCCTCTTGCTTACTGACTCTATGGACCAGACTCCTTCCCGCAGGGGTGGTCCTACGGGCCAGGGTTCTGGCTCTGATCAGCCTCCTGCTGGTCCTACTAGTGGACTGCCACCTTATACACCCCCGGTTCGCGAGCAGCACCGGGCATCCTCATCTACACAGCATGACCCACAGGCTGCTCCACCTCCTGACAGGTTTGAGCAGATGATGATGCTGATGCAGCAGCAGCATCAGTAGCTTCTTGCAGTCTTATCAGCCCAGGGTGGCAGTGCGGTTCCACCTTCACCATCTACACGGCTAGAGACTGCAGAGCTTCCTGCTCAGGCTGCGGCTATACCTCCCCCTATGCCTATTGTACCCCATACTGGAGAAGTTGGTACTCGTGGCCTACTCGAGCGATTCCAGCGCTTAAGGCCTCCCACATTCATGGGTTCTCACAGACCCGAGGAGGCTAAATTTTGGCTGGACCGCATCTCCAAGATGCTACTGATGCTGCACTGTACTGAGGCAGAGCAGGTCGAGTTGGCCACTTTCATGTTCAAGAGGGAGGCCAGTCTATGGTGGGACAGTGTGCTGCGGTCTGTCGTAGTGGACTATGTGTGGACTTGGGCAGCATTTGAGTTCTGGTTCCATGAGAAGTATTATCCGCAGACCTACAAACATGAGTGGGAGGATGAGTTTTTACGCCTCAGGCAGGAAGGCATGACTGTTACTGAGTACGAGCATCGCTTCACCGAGTTGGGCTGCTTTGTCCCGACCATCCTTGTTGATGAGCAGATGCGGATGCACCGTTTTTCTGGGGGTTTGCGACTTGATATACGGTCGAAGATGTGCTGTATCAGTTTACCTTCTTACGCGGAGCTGGTTCACATGTTTATGATGGTCGAGCAGGATGTTGATCGACTGACACATTCTCGTGGTGCTATGCTTACGAGACCACGACCTGATGTTCAGAGTAGGCCTTTCTTAGGCAAGAGGCCTCGTATCGACTCTCCCCCCAGGGCCGCGGCGCCAGTAGTTCCGATGAGGCGCCCTATTGTGACTTGTACGTATTACGAGAAACAGGGCCATCCTGTTGGGAGTTGCTTTGCGCGAATGAAGGATAGCGGGTTCTCTCCGCCGCAGATGATTGGTCGTTCTTGTCCACAGGTTATATCGACTCCACCACTCCGGATGGTACCTGCGCATCCATCTTTCAGACCGCCTGCACCTCACTTCCGGCCGCCTCAACGGCCCATGGTACCTCAGCCTAACTGATCACAGCAGGCGCGTGTTCATGCGCTTACCGCAGAGGACCCAGAGACTGCACCTTCAGCACCAATGGCCTTCGAGGTTACTGCACATGTACAAGGTATTCCAGTCTTTCTATTGGTGGACACCGGGTCTACTACCTCTATTGTTTCATGTGTTGTGGTCAAGCGACTAGGGTTGGAAACTAGTCCTATGATTGGGAGGAGACTCCTTACTGCCACAGGGACTTTCTCAGACTCCACTACGATGTGTATGGGTTGTTCGATAGACCTAGGGAGCAGGACAGAGGCTGTCGACCTGTTGGTCGCACCGCTCCATCATTATGATGTGATTATCGGCATGGACTGGCTCATGGAGATGAAGGCCAAGATCGATTGAGATACTCGGATCATGACAGCACGTGGACCTGACGGCACCGTCTTTACTTTCCCAGTGCAGGTCAGTTGGTATTACCGCATCAGTAGTTACGCTACCCTATTAGAGCAGGTTGATGGTCCGACGTTGGGAAATACACTTGTGGTTCGGGATTTTACAGGTGTGTTTGCAATGATTCCTGGTTTGCCACCTCGCGCGAGATCGACTTCACCATTGATCTTACGCCTGGTGCAACACCTATCTCATTGCCGACTTATCGTATGCCTCCATGTGAGATGGAGGAACTGCGGAGACAGATTGACGAGCTAGTAGAGAAGGGTTTCATACGACCTAGTGTGTCTCCTTGGGGAGCACCTGTACTATTTGTGAAGAAGAAGGACGGGTCACTACGGTTATGTATTGAATACCGTAGGTTGAACCAGGTCACGGTGAAGAACAAGTATCATTTACCCAGGATAGATGATCTGTTTGATCAGTTGAAGGGGGCGAGGTATTTTTCGAAGATTGATTTGTAGTCAGGGTATCATCAGTTGTGCGTCAGAGATGAGGACATGCAGAAGACGGTTTTCAAGACATACTTTGGGCACTACGAGTTTCTAGTTATGTCGTTCGGTCTTACGAATGCACTGGCAGTGTTCATGGACCTGATGAACCGGGTATTTCGGCCATTCCTATACCGATTCGTCATCGTCTTTATTGATGACATCCTGATATATTCTACGAGTCGGGAGGAGCACGAGGAGCACCTGAGAGCGGTGTTGAATACGTTGAAGAAGAACCAGTTGTTCGCGCAGTATAAGAAGTGCGACTTCTGGCAAGAGGAAGTCAAGTTCCTCAGACATGTGGTGTCCAATGATGGGATAACAGTGGACCTTGCTAAGGTAGCCGCGGTTCAGGATTGGCAGCAACCTGGCTCAGTTACCGAGGTGAGGAGTTTCCTTGGTCTGGCAGGATATTATATACACTTTATTCGGGATTTCTCGAAGATTGCCAGGCCGTTGTCTCAGTTGACACGGACGGACCTGAAGTTCGCCTGAAATGAGAAGGCGGAAGCAGCTTTTAAGGAGCTGAAGGACAGGTTGACGTCCGCCCCTGTGCTAGTATTGCCAGAGCAAGGGGTTAAGTACACGATATATACTGACACGTCTCACGTTGGTTTGGGTTGTGTCCTTATGCAGAAGGACAGGGTAATTTCGTATGCCTCAAGACAATTAAGGAAGCACGAGGAGAATTACCCTACACACGACCTGGAGTTGACAGCTGTCATCTTTGCATTGAAGCTCTGGAGACATTACCTCTACGGAGAGGAGTTCGGGCTTTTCTGCGACCACAAGAGCCTTAAGTATATATTCACGCAGTGAGACTTGAATATGAGACAACGTCGATGGATGGAGACCTTGAAGGACTTCAAGTTCGAGGTTTCCTACCATCCTGGCAAGGCGAACCTTGTGGCAGATGCGTTGAGCTGCAAGAGGCTATAGCATTTGTTGCTCCGTTGATGATAGCAGAGTGGGACATGGTTGAGTTCGTGCGGGACTTTGAGCAGAAACTCACCGTGGAGGACCTACCAGTAGGACCAGCAGAAGGCTGATCAAAGCCAGAACCCTAGGCCGTAGGACCACCCCTGCAGGAAGGAATCTGGTCCATCGAGTCAGTGAGCAAGAGGGGTGCTGTGCTCCTCGTATACTTCCGTGGCATGCCCTATACAACCTAGGGTACATTGCATGTGAGATAAAGCATGGCAACACAATACATCATCACTTAAGCATTCCACACACTTCATGGCAAAAGATGTTGTATGCATTTCATTACCAAAATTGTCATAATACATGGAATATAGAGTTACATGAATCATGACAGAAAATGCAGGAGAGCTAGTACAACCAAGCTTCAACTACTACAAAAACACACTACTAACTACTACATCCATCAACATGAAAACATAAACCGCCTAAAACGGCAAACAAAACGAATTACAAACAACAACAGGGATGACTAGGCATCCGAGTCAGGCGATGGAGGAGGAGCATCCTTGTCCTGTACACAGCACAGGATAGTCTTCAATGTGCGAGACACCTTCTTAAAACTTCTCTTCATGTAGGCTTCAATCACCTCAAGCTTGGCTCGGGTGTAACATCCCGGATTTTTTGCCAACCTGGGATTAAACGTTCTTAGGCGATGAGTCGCTCCTAACACCTTATTAACCTGTCAGAACTAAATCCCAAAGTCTAAAACCGCTTTTGAACCCATTTCCTTCGGAAATCCCACCTTTCACCACCTTGTTCTTTCAATCTTTCTAAGTACTTTCATCCTAGACACTAACTTAAACTAGCTAAGTAGTATAACTTGGATCACTTTATATACAAACTACAAAGGTCCAGGTACCACCTCAGACAGAAATTACTCAGGACTAAATCCTTTAGAAATTAGGCGAGAATTAGCCAGTGTTAAACTAGAGTACCTGTGAAATTAGCACCAATCACTTTAAATACGATCTGCAAGACCAAAAACTTATAGAATCATTGACGCTAGGTTACCCCAAAATCTAGGATCAATCTCATTACCCGGCTGCTCTCGGGAGCATCTCGAAACTCCGTATCAGATCTGGAGCGCACGTCGGAAGTCCGAATAACACGAGGTTAAGGAATTAGGACCGCCTCGCTGGGATTGACAACCATCTCGGAAATCAAACCCAGACAGTGTCTCACGGCTGTTTGCTTGAGTCCGGAGCGAGAGAGTGTAAAAACACTTGTTTTCTTTACAAAATAAATATCTTGAATAGTAATCTGGCACGTGTCGCTTGCAGATCAGTTTTAAGTAACCAGACCGTCAGAATCAGACCAAATTACGCCCTCGGATCAGGAGAAATTTCATACACATATCCATGTACTCGGAATCTCCGATCGAGATCCGCTGACCGTTGAACTGAAACTGGTCCGCCACGCGTGATCTGGAATCCCGACTTAAATGAAAACTTAACTAAACGCAGATCCGGTGTTGGTGAGCTTAAGTCCGACCTTTGGCTCAATGAGGCCCGCCAGAAGTCCTCCGTTGAGCTGAAACTGACCCGCTTTGGTTATAACCTAAGTATACTTTGACCTGGAGTCTGTTTCGGTGAGTTTTTAGGCTATATAAGGACCTTAAACCCTCTCTCATTGCAGCCATACGAATTTGAGAGAAACCCTAGAGAGACAAGAGAGAAAAGAGAGAGAAAGTGAGAGAGGAGTGGGAGAATCTCCCTGCCTTGCTTCCCTGCTGCTATCCATGCTCAACCGCACGATTCTAATCGCTTTCCCGGCGATTCCAGCTTCGTTTCTAGGTAAGAAACCCTAACCCTAATCTGTTTTGGGATTGTATAGGTTGTAGGTTATGAAATAGCTAACCTATGTCGATCTATAGGTGGATAAACTACCGTATACAGAAGCTTAGCAATTCCAGCGACTCCGTTACGATTCTACGACAAAAGGTGCGGACTTTAGATGTATAGGTTATAGTTTTCAACGCTTTCAATGTCAGGTAGTGATAGATTCATGATCTGTATTCAATTGCACATGTACAAAGTGTTGTCTGTTTTTCGTTTCGATTAAAGATGAAAAATATGGAATTTTACATACTCTAGGTATTTGTAGAAAGTACCGTATACGTATAAATTTTGGAAATGTGTTTTCCATGATTATTTGTTGTATTAGTATATTATATATGGATAAAATAATTGTTTGGCGAAAGGGCTCGCCCTAATACATGTTTTTGCTAATATACACTATATATGTTAAAATAGTGTATTCTAAGTGTTTGTGAAAATGACCGAATGAGTATAGAATTCTCATTCATGCTCGCCATGACTAATTGTCATGGATTTGTGATTGTTGTATTGGCGATGCCCCTTTGACGAAAGGATTTGCCCTAAATCACGCCACGGCCAAAATACACTATATATGTTAAAATGTGTGGCCCAAGTGTTTGTGGAAATGACTGAATGAACATGGAACTCGGATTCCTGCTTGCCATAACTATCCGTCGTAGGTGTATGCATGTTATGATTGGGGTAACTCCCTAGTGAAAGGATTTGGCCTAATACCTATGTGATCAACATATGTCATGTATATTGATGTATGTAGTCTAAAATGTTTGTTGAAATGTCTGAATGAGTAGTAGTTAGTAAATTGTAATGTATAAGGGTGTTGAGATATGATTCTCAACTCCTTTAACTATGTGTATGATTTCCTTGGATAGCTGTGTGATTAGGAATTGAATATGTATAAACTCATGCTTGTGTTGTGCTTCATAACATGCTTAACTGATTACATAATTTTATCTATGTAATGCATATGTTTAAATTCATGTTTACGTTGTATGATCCGTCATGGGTGATGGTGGAGTGGAGCAATGATTCCGTACAACAGTCCTGGCAGCCCTAAACAGATAATACCAGACCTTGATTGTATGATTTGAATCTTGATCCATTACTGCTTTACATATCTGCAATTGAATGTGATTGGGGCTATTGTATAGTCGAGGCAATAGGTAACGGGATTGAATTCGTGGCTGAGATTCATTCGCCACGTGAGATGTGTTCGACGAATCCGAGTCGTACTTCGGTTGGCGATAGTGGTTGGCCACACGAAGTGCTTATGCGCTTCATATCGTTCAACTTGTTGTGCGCTCGAGCTAGCCGAGCTCGTCAATTACCCGATCTGTCTTATGTATGTTCACCATGTTTGGACGCCTCTGCTTGAACCTAGGGTACCAAACTTACCAGTGGAATCCCGTCAACCATGGTACCTCGATCCGGTAAGACTCATGAGCCGGGCATGGTGGTATGGGACACCGTGGTCGAGCTGTCGGCCTACGCTGGGGCCACGTGCCTCCCCGTAGTGACCATTGAGCAACCAGACTCGTGAGCCGATTATGGTGGTATGGGACACTATATTTGAGCTGTCAGCCTACACTGGCGTAGCATGGCTGTGGTCCTTAGTCGGGTTGCATCCGGGTCCCATTCTCAATAAGTGGACTGGTCGGGCTTCAAAAATAGAGTGCCAGTTGGTAGGACATTAGTGGAGTGACCTCGAGCATACTCTGAATCTGCGGTGAGGTGATGAGCATTCCCATAGTACCAGAGTATAAACTAGGCCTGTATTGATAAGTGCAACGATTCCGTATAACAGCCCTGACAGTCCTTGCAGCGACCTAGAAACACACCATCATATGAGAATGTCTAGGACTGACGACCCTAGAATGGATCATGTTTGGGAATGATACAAGGAAGGTACCTTAGTTTCCAAATCCTGTTGTTTGAAATGGACTAATAACAACTCGGTAATCATGCTCATCATGCATTGCATGTGCTTGGAAGATGTGGAGCACTGAGGAAAGCAAGCATACCGCGAACGTAAGATGGTGTCGCATGAGGGAGTATGTCGGTGAGGGCATACATCATGACTACATTCATACTTGCATTAATAAGAGTAGTTAGGAGTGTTTGATTGTACTACTTTATCATTACTACTTGACTGAGTTGATAACATGTTAACCTATGCTTTATTGTTCCACTAAGTTGGCCACTCATTCCCACGTTACGGGGCGGTGTTCCGAACACCCACCAGACTTTGTCTGATTGCAGATGGTGATGCTACTCTTGAGGCGGAGTCGGACCTTGATGATGACAATGATGCTTGTTCGTATATGCTATGCTGACGGCTTCACGTGAGCCGTGTCTTGATTGACGGGATTACAGGGATGTTGACTAGATGACACTACCCATTTGGTATAATTTGAATTGTACTTATAATTCATTGACCTGATAACTTTATCACACACTAGAGACTCACCATAGTTTATATATTTTATCTATCTATCACAGTCTCTAGAGTATGATATGTTGTTTTTGGCTTAATCTCACTCATGTTCAATGTACTAATGCAGACAACATTCAATCATCATTCATTTTGTTGCATAAGTAATGTTCTGGAACTTGAGTGTTGAGTTACTACTCGACCCTCGATTTTTCGGGATGTTACATCAGGTCTCACCAAGCTTAGCCCGAACATGCCCAATCTCTTGCCGCAGAGTGGCCTGGTTCTCCTCAATGCGAACCATACGAGCATCTCTCGTAGCCTGAGCAGCGTTCGGCTCTGGTGCTCCAGGAGGAGAGCTCTCCTCAGTATCCTGAGCCTCATCTTCCTCTTCCTGTATCTCATCATTGTTTCCTTCTTCACTTCCTACCTCGAGGTCAACACTCTCCTCACCTGCGCTATCCGACTCATCTCCAGACTTGTCGAGTCGGGCCTGCCGTTGTCGAGGGCCGATCTTCATATTGTTAAGTGTAGCCTCACTTATGACCCGGACTGGCGTAAGATCTTCCATGTTAAGCCTATAGCCGACATCATGAACCATCTTGCATATCAGATAGCCAAATGGGAGTGAAAGGTCATTCCTGACAGATCTAACGACCTGAACTATCTGAAATAGGACGAACGTGGGCAGGCATAAGTTATCCCCTTGTCCAATCCTGTATAGGAAGTTCACCATCAACCGAGTACACTCCGTGTGGTTACCCGACTGTGGATACACATTATATGTGAAAATGTGGTGAAGTAAACGGAAGTCCTCTGTCAACTTCGACGACGTAAGACAGTTTCCTCGTGTCCAAGAAACCCGTCGACCGCAAAGGTATCGCGTACAGCGATCCCTTTCTCGCATAGTCCTGGAGAAGTTGTCATTAGGAAACACTTCACCACGCGGGATCTTCATGATCCGAGCCATCTCAACCACAGTAATTGTGCGCCTTATGCCCCTCATAGAGACCGTGAACTAAAGAGGCTAGAACGAGGGGTCTACGATATGGGCGTAGAAGGCACGAACCATGTTCTCACATGCAGGAGACTCACCTTGAAATATAGGACCCCATTCAATGTCCACCAAGTGGTCCATCATCGGGTGTAGCCCAAACATTCTCTCATCCACGTGAGCTTCAAACACAATCTTACGGTCAGCAAAATGACCTTATTCGATGCTTATCGGAAAAGCATTTCTGATCGGATGTTGGGGATCTAGGTCTCGCTTCGACCTATACTCCCGAACTGTGCTAGGGCTGGCTTCATCGTCCACTTCTCTCCTCGAACGGGTTGGACAGCTAGGCCTAGCTTCATCTACATCGGTCTTCCTTTGCCCCATAAGAGAAAGGACGGCGGAGACGGAGAAAATGGCCGAAATAATGGCAAAGAAAGCCATGGAAAGTGACGATAAGAGAGAGACAGAGGGATGTTCTCCTTGCTCCACCACGAGCTTGGGTCTCAACAGTGGTTGTAGAGGCCCAAACGACCAGGGTTTAAGAAGAAAGAAAGAGAGATGAAGTGGGGTAGGGGGCGTGCACGATTTTGGGATTAAATGGGGAGTGTATGGACTGAAATGAGAGAGAAATGGAGAGGATAGGGAGGTAGGGTTGCTGTGGACGATGGGAATGGATGGATTGTGGTCGAAATTAGCAGATTGAGTGATTGGGAGGGAGAGTTGAGAGAGAGACAGCAACTTGGAGGGCTTGGAGGGGTGGAAATGAAGAAAGGGGGCTGACGAAATAAAAATAGGGGCCCCCGCACGATTTCGTGGGTCCCACACAAGTCCTGGGGTCGGGCCAACCCTAACCAGACCGGCCCAACCATACCCGATGGGCCTGACCGCGGTGACCGCGGTTCCACCGAGGTCCGATGGGCTAGGCGTGGCACCACAGCGGTAGGGTGGTGTTCACCACCCTCCCCAAGTGTCTAATACACCCTGGGTCTGTCCTGGGTCCCACTGGATTGCATCGTGTAGCCCCCGACTCCGTTTCGGGTCCATTCGAGTATATTCTGATACATAACGGTATTTTACTGAATTTCAACAGCTGGGATTGGGTGGATTGTGATCTAGACCCGTCATTTGACGGCCTAGAAATGTTTTAAGGTCGACTCGTGTGACCAAGGTTAAGTACACACTAGATTTCGGTGTTCATTTTAGTGAACTTTGCTGTTGGACAAAACTGGGATGCCTAAGAATGTTACTACATTGTTCTCGCACCCTCCTATGTCAAAAGGCGTCAGTGTACGTAGTGATAACTTAGGTCCGGTTTAATCAAAATCATGCTTTGATACCAACTTGTAACGCCCTGAAATTCGAGGGTCGAGTAACAACTCAACTCTCGAGTTCCAAAACATCACTTATGCAACATAGATAATGATATTAAATGTTGTCTGTGTTAGAGCAATAAACATGAGTGAGATTATACCAAAACAATAATTCATACTCCAGATCAATTGTATAAAGGCAAGCGGAAGACTGAAACTGTATATATATATGTAAAAGAAACAAAATCATCTCAATCTCCAGAGTATGAACCCAACTGAGTCACCATATACATGTATCTGTTTTACAATCAAAATGTCAAAATACAACTAGAGAAGTGAGCCCTGTAAGTCCCGTCGATCCAGGCAGTCTAGTCAAAGCCACCAGAATACTGCATAAATGAGAACTCGTCCTAGTCCTCGTCATAGTCCAGCTCAGCCTCCTGAGTCGTCACCTCATCTGCACCAAAGATAGAGTCTGATTGGTGTGTACAACATCGTCCCGTAACGTGGGAGTGAGTAGTTAACTCAGTGGAACAATAAAGCATAGGTTAACATGTTATCAATGCAGTCAAGCAGTAATGATAAAACAATATAATCAAACACTCCTAACTACTCTTATTAATGCAAGTATGAATGCAGTCATGATGCATGCCCTCACCACACACTCCCTCGTGTGACACCATCTTACGTACGCAGCATGCTTTCATTCCTCAGTGCTCCACATCTTCCAGGCACATGCAGTGCAATGATGAGTATGATTACCGAGTTGCTATTAGTCCATTTCAAACAGCAGGATTGGGAAACTAAGGTACCTCCCTTGTATCATTCCCAAACATGATCCATTCTAGGGTCGTCAGTCCTAGTTAATATCATACGATGGTGTGTTTCTAGGTCGCTACAAAGGCTGTCAGGGCTGTTACACACAATGGTTACACCACTCCCACATCACCTTTTTAACCGTTCATCACTAAATTGATACAGGCCTAGTTCATACTCTATACACTGCGGCAAAACTCGTCGCCTCACCGCAAATTCAGAGTATGCTCGAGGTCACTACAAAGGGCTCGTCACCAATCAGTGTAGGCCGACAGCTCGAATATAGTGTCCCATACCACCATAATCGACTCACGAGTCTGGTTGCTCACTGGTCACTACAGGGAGGCACGTGGCCCGAGCATAGGCCGACAGCTCGACCACGGTGTCCCATATCACCATGCCCGGCTCATGAGTCTTAGCGGATCGAGGTACCATGGTTAACGGGATTTCACTGGTAAGTTTGGTACCCTAGGTTCAAGTAGCAGCGTCCAAACATGGTGAACATATATTAGATATATCGGGTTACTTGACGAGCCTGACTAGCTTGAGCGCACAATCAACTGAACGACATGAAGTGCATAAGCACTTCGTGTGGCCAAACCACTGTCGCCAACCGAAGTACGACTCGGGTTCGTCAAACACATCCTACGTGACGAAATGAATCTCAACCACGAACTCAAGTCTGGTACCGATTGTCTGGACTATAAACATAGTCCCAAACTCAATCAATCCTTATTTATAGCATGGAGAGTAAAGCATAATAAACAAAGTAATTCAAGCAAGTTAACAAGCATGTCATAAAGCATGTTATAAAGCATGTTATAAAGCACTATATAAACAAGAATACAAACACATATATTTTATAAGTAAGCGGTTAAAGTAACAATCGACATGGAGGAAATCATATACGTCTCTAAGGTAGTTGAGAAGCCCATCTCAACACCTATCTAATGCACCATCATCCAAGCACTCACTCTCACAAGCATTTTCGCAAACACTTAGAATACACTATTTCAACATACATAGTGTATATTAGCAAAACATGCATTAGGGCAAGTCCTTTCGCCAAACAAGTATTTTACGCATATATAATATGTTCATACAACAAATAATCATGGCAAACACATTTCCAAAATTTATACGTATACGGTACTTTCTAGAATACACTATTTCAACATACAGTGTATATTAGCAAAACATGTATTAGGGTGAGTCCTTTCTTCAAATAAGTATTTTATCCATATATAATATATTCATACAACAAATAATCATGGCAAACACATTTCCAAAATTTATACGTATACGGTACTTTCTACAAATACCTAGAGTATGTAAAATTCCATATTCTTCATCTTTAATCGAAGCGGCAAACAGACAACACTTTGTACATGTGCAATTGCATGCAGATCATGAATCTATCATTATCTGACATTGAAAGCGTTGAAAACCATAACCTATACACCTAAAGTCCTCACCTTTCGTCTTAGAATCATAACGAATCAGATAGGTTTGCTAAGCTTCCGTATTCGGCAGTTTGGTAACCTATAGAATGAAATAGGTTAGCTATTTCATAACCTACAACCTTCACAACCTCAAAACAGATTAGGGTTAGGGTTTCTTACCTAGAAATGAAGTCAGAATCGCTGGGGAAGTGACTAGACTTGCGTGGTTAAGCTTGTAGAACGACAGGGGATAGTAGTAGGGAGTTTCTCCCACTTCTCTCACACTTTCTCTCTTTTCTCTCTTCTCTCTTTGGGTTTCTTTCAAATTCGTATGACTGTAAGAGAAAGGGTTCTAAGGTCCTTATATAGCCTAAAAATACACTAAAATAGACTTAATGTCAAGGTATACTCAGGTTATAACCAAAGCGAGCCAGTTTCAGCTCAACGGAGGACTTCTTGTGGGCCTCCTTGAGCTAAAGGTCGGACTTAAGCTCACAGACCTTAGATCTAGGTACCATTAAGTTTTCGTTCCAGTAGGGTTTCTAGATCACGCGTGGCGGATCAGTTTCAGTTCAACGGTCAGTGAAACTCGATAAGAGATTTCAAGTACACTGCCATGTATATGAAATTTTTCCTGATCCGAGGGTGTATTTGGGTCAGATTATGACGGTCTGGTTGCTTACAAATTTTTTGCAAGCGACACGTGCCAGATTACTATTTGAGATATTTGTTTAGAAAGAAAACCAAGTATTCTCACACTCCTCGCTCCGGACTCAAGCGAATAGCCGTGGGACACTGTCTGGATTTGACCTCCGAGATGGTTGTCAAGCCCAGCGAGGCGGTCCTAAGTCTATAACTTCGTATTATTCGGACTTCCGATGTGCGGTCCAGATCTGATACGGAGTTTCAATGTGCTCCCGAGAGCAGTCGGGTAATGAGTTTGATCCTAGATTTTAGGGTAACCTAGCGTCAATGATTCTATAAGTTTTGGGTCTTGCAGATCGTATTTAAAGCGATTCAAACGGATTTCATGGCTAATCTAGTTTAGCACTTAGTTAACTTGTCAAATTTATAAAGGATTTAATCCTAAGTAATTTCTGGTCGAGGTGGTACTCGAGTCATCGTATGGAATTTTTCGAGTCGTTACATTACCAATGAAAACCAAGTTAACCTTGGTACCTCGATCCGCTAAGACTCTTGAGCCGGATTGTTGGAGCATAAAAATCATTATCTTGAGGATGACTGGGAATCAGAAATCAGATAAAAAGTAAAGTGAAAGAAGACAAGTTGCGCGGATCGCACAATCAAGAAGATAAGGTTCATAGGTCGCGCAATCAAGAAGATAAGTTCCGCGGGTCGGGCCATCAAGAAGATGGGTTTCGCAGGTCGCACAATCAAGAAGATAAGTTCCACGGGTTACGCAATCAAGAAGATGGGTTCCGTGGGTCGCGCAACCAAGATGATAAGTTTCACGGGTCGTACAACTAAGAAGATAGTTGCGCGGGTCACGCAATCAAGGAAGCTATTGGCACAAAACCGAGGATTGACACGTGTGCGGGGCCTATAAATACCCCGCTCCTCTCATTTTTGGGGATTGAAGATTTTGGGAAACTGGAGCGGAGTAACTGAAGGTAGAGAGCAGAGGAAATGATCAGTTGCACGGACCACGCAACAAGGTTATCGGTTGCATGGACCGCGCAACCAAGATATCCATTGCACGGCCCGTACAACTAGTTTATTGGTTGTGTGGGTCGGACAACTGGGTCAATTGGCCAACTTTGTGTGAAGGTCGAAATGTTGCTGAATCTTCAAGCCTCCTTTGAAAAGAGAGATCAGTTGATGAATTCAACATTCCTCCTAGGTATCAGGAGATGACCGAAGAAGCTGCTGGAATGCTGCAGAAATTTCTATCTCTATGGAGATCGGATGATGAATTCAGCAATTCCTCCTAAGTATTAGGAGATGACCGAAATAGCGCCGGAATGCTGCCGAAATTTACATTGGACCAGGACAGTTGCACTTAGGATAATTCTTCTATTCTAAATGATCCACCTTAGAATCAAGGGATGTAGAAAGAAAGTAAATGAACTCAATATAATGAAAGTATGATGATTGTTCTAAATACTCTTCGTGTTATGTTTGAATAAGATGAATTCCCAAATCAAACACGTTTGTTTCCTTGTTGAAACAAAATGGCGACTCTGCTGGGGAATCTTCATCTTATTCTAGCATTAACATTGAGATGATTAGGAACTTTCACCATAGTTTGGGGTCTTCATGATGCCAAAATGGCGACTCTGTTGGGGAATCTTCATCCTATTCTAGCATTAACATTGAGATGATTAGGAACTTTCACCATAGTTTGGCGTCTTCATGACGCCGAAATGGGAACTCTCAGTGGGAACATCCTCCCCTTCATCTCTAAGGTAGATCATCTTATCCTTTAAACACTAACTATAAATGTGTTTTATAACTGAAGGTGTCCAAATTCGACTGCAAGTTACAATTAATGGCAACTCCTGCAAGAGAAGTAAGCTTTCATTTTACATCAACCGGGTTAGTGGTAGAATATACGCTGGACCAAGCTCCCGCTTACATGACTCGGTTTCCTGCAAGCAAAAGCAACATGATTCAAGCAATAGCTGGGGTCGTATCTGCTTCGCCCCAACCATCGAGTAGTGACAATGGCTAGACCGTTGTAATGTCCCACAAGACAAGGGCGCGGAGTGCAAAAAATGCTCGAACAAATCTGCCTTCGCCGAGAGTAAGAAGGCCTATAACACGTAACACAGTCAAGAAGCATCCTGAACTCGCTCCACCTGCGATATATCCCGAACGAATAATTCCACTGGTGGCGTCGAGTGACTTTCCGGCATTGGTCGCCCCAAGGGTAAGATGGACGAAAGAGTAGAAAGGTAAAGCATTAATGACAAGTTCACCAACATCCGTGTCTCCCCAGACAAGTTCGCCGATGTCTGTATCACCCCAATTGATAGATAGCTCCAAGAGTGTAGAGAAGTCAAACAAGACCCCGTCTTCTCCTCTCGTTGTAAGTCCTGTTATGTTTGTATGCTCTCGCCCTACTCCAACTACAGCTTCATCGAAGAGTGGCGAAGCTGCAATATATGTGATTGAAACAAACCAAAACAATATACCGACTGCAGAGGATCGCATCAATGAGATGGCGGAAGCACAAAGAATGCTAACAGAGGAGTGCAGACACCTCAGAGAAGCCTTGGTAACCCTTGCACATAACGTAGCTCAGATGGCGGCTCTACCAAGGATGGGTACAGTGAATGGGCAGGAAAACCAGCCCGAAGGCTCTCATCCACAAGGGGAAGGATCACGAGGGTCCGTTCCCATCGCGAGAACTATAACACAAGATGATATAAGGCAAGTCGTTGAAGAAACTGTGAGAATGGAAAGGGAGCGTGAAAATACTGGCCGCTTCAGATACCGTAGGCCATATCCAAGGGAGGTAGAAGATGTTCCGTTTCCAGCCAACTTCAAGCATCCAGATTTTCAGAAGTTCAACGGGGAAGGCTCGCCAGAAGAGCATCTGATGCACTTCATTACCAGCATGGGGAATTTTTCTACGATACCGTAGTATAGCTTGAGATTGTTCAGGTCAGCATTAACGCACAAAGCATTTCGGTGGTATTCCAGCCTGGCTCCAGGGTCGATGCGAACTTGGGAGCAAATACAGGACGCCTTTATGTTAATTTTTTTTCTCCTCAGAATGTGATGTTAGTATTACAGAATTGGCCTCCATACGGTAAAGAGAAGAACCGATAGAAAAGTTCATAGAGAGATGGAAAACATTGGGAGCCTCGTGCAGACAGTTGCCAGAAGAAAAGGAACAGGTCAAAATGTGTCTAAATTATATGGAAATGGGAATTGCGTTCGGACTCACCAGCACCGACATCAGAACATTCTGTGATCTAGCCACCAAGGCTCATGCTTTAGAATTAATGACCTGTAAAATGCCAGCATTCCACCACGAAATAGCTAGGAGGATACCCGGCTGGATGAGTGTGAATACTATCGATAGCGATAAGAAGAGCAAAGATGCAATGGACTCAAGGGACAAAAGGCCAGAATGAAAAGAGGGATGGAACCAGTCAAGAAATAAATATAATGGAAAAAGACCCAGAATGCTTAACTCTCATGATGGGTTTGATTTCGAGAAAGAAGATGTTGTCCCTATGATGAAACAGCTACTAAAAGCTGGCACGATAGAATTACCAGAACCCAAGCGCCCCAAAGATGTGACAAAAACCAGAGAAAAGGATTTCTGCCGTTATCATTACCTGGTAGGGCATCCGACGGAGATTTGCTATAAGTTGAAGTGTATAATACAATGAATGATAGACAAGGGTGAAATAGTAACCGGTGAAGGAAAAGAGAAAAGCACGAGGGCAACAGTAAACATGCTCATGATCCAGGAAAAGGCCCGAGCAGTGAAAGAGAAAGAAGATCAAAAGATAACAAAGAAAGTAGCGGTTATTACATTACGATCGGGAAAGAAAACGACAAGCCCTGTGAAGCGGAAAGCAGGGATCATAAGAAAAGAAGCCGTTGCAAAGCAGAATAATGGCGATGAAAATGAAAAGAGGGGTGAAACAGCGAAGGTAACTTATGACGTAGTTAGTCATTTGAAGGGAATACCAGCATGGTTAAGCATCTATGGTGCACTCAAGTTATCAAAGGAGTTTCGACAGAGCTTAGTCCAAGCATTGTCCGATCATAATGTTAGAGAAACTTTACTAACAGAGACGAGACACGAAGAACACGATGGACAAGCGAACTGCCTGCCAATTGTCTCATTCTCCGATGATGATTTGATCTGCGAGACAGAACATAACAGACCATTAATGATAGAAGGTTATATCCGCAAAAAGAAGGTTAAATGGATTATGATAGACAATGGATCTGCAGTAAATCTCTTTCCACTCTCGATGATAAGTAAGCTAGGTTATCGCCGTTCTGACCTATGGCCCAGTGGAATGATGATACAGGGCTTCAATCAAGATGGACAATGCACGCTTGGTAAGATTGTAGTGACATTGGAAATTGGAGAATTGACGACCAATGTCATATGCCACGTTATAAATGTCATGACGACGTACAATCTTCTCCTGGGAAGGCCATGGATACATTAGTACAGTATTATACCCTCTACTCTGCACCAATGCTTCAAATACTGTAAAGATGGAATACAGTATAAGGGATGGCAGATGCAAAACCTTATACAGAGGCTGAGACTTTCTTTACGGATGCAAGCTATTACGAAGGGTTTGCTACAGAAGAGAGAGATAATGATGAAAACAAAACTCCGGAAGATATTCAAGTAAACAATGTTTGAGAAAAAAGGGCAGAATCTTTTAGGACTGCAGAAGTAAAGAAGAAGTTCTATTTTGTACCAAAACGTCTTAGACAACCGGGGCAACCGCCACTAACCTTATTATCATCGGAGCAGCTGAGAATTTTTCAATCTAATTATACAATGCCGCTGCCAAATGTTGAAAGGTGTAAGCCATTTTCAGCCGCTCCAGGAAGATTCCAGGTCAAGGCTATTTGTAACGCCCAGAAAATCGAGGGTCGAGCAAAGCTCAGCTCCTGAGTTCCAACGCATCACTTATGCAACATAGATAATGATGATTATGATGAGAGCATTGAAAAATGAATGAGATTATGCCAAAACAACATATCATACTCCAGAGACAAGTGAAATTGCAAGCGGAAAATTGTGATAGATATATAAAAATATATAAACTGTGGTAAGTCTCCATAGTGTGATAATGTTACCAGGTTAAATAATTACATGTCCAATTCTAAAATATACAAAAGGTGTAATGTCATCTAGTCAACATCCCAGAAATCCCCGTCTATCAGGACACGACTCACATGAACCCACTCGAAAACTGCATGTAGGAGAATGTCTCCTCGTTATCCTCAAAGTTCGGCTCCTCCTCGTAGGCACCGCCATCACCTGCAACTGAGACAGAGTCTGGTTGGTGTGTACAACACTGTCCCATAACGTGGGAGTGAGTGATCAACTCAGTGGAACTATAAAGCAAAGGTTAACATGTTATCAATTCAGTCAAGTAATAATGATAAAGCAATACATTCAAACATTCCTAGATACTCTTATTAATGCAAAGATGAAATGTATTCATGATGCATGCCCTCGCCTACACTCCCTCGTGCGACACCATCTTACGGTCGCGGCATGCTTTCTTCCCTCTGTGCTCTTCAACCCGGGGCACATGCAATGTGATGTTATGAGTGTGATTACTAAGTTTTTATTAGTCCTTTTCATACAGCAGGATTGGGAAACTAAGGTACCTCCCTTATATCAATACCCAAAAAATGATCCATTCTAGGGTCATCAGTCCTAGTAAATCTCATACGAGGTTGCGGTTCTAGGTCACTACAAAGGGCTCGTCGCCTCGATGCAGTGTAGGCCTAGTTTATACTCTAGTTACTACGGAAAGGCTAGTCACCTCAACGCGGGCTCAGAGTATGCTCGAAGTCACTACAAAGGGCTCGTCAACTTATCAGTGTAGGCCGACAGCTCGAATACAGTGTCCCATAACACTGTATTCAGATCACGAGGCTGTGTTGCTCACTGGACACTACAGGGAGGCTTGTCGCCCCAGCGTAGGCCGACAGCTTGACCACGGTATCCCATACCACCATGTCCGGCTCATGATTATTAGCGGATCGAGGTACCATGGTCAACGGAGTTTCCATTGGTGAGTTTGGTACCTTAGGTTCAAGCAATACTGTCCATACATGGTGAACATACATCGGGTCAATCGGGTTACTTGACGAGCTCGACTGGTACGAGCGCACATAAACTTAACCGACATGGAGTGTGTAACGCCCTGAAAATCGGGAGTCTAGCATAAACTCAACTCCCGAGTTCCAACGCATCACTTATGCAACAAAATGAATGATGATTGAATGTTGCCTGTATTAGTGCATTGAACATGAGTGAGATTAAGCCAAAACAGCATATCATACTCCAGAGACAAGTGAGTTAGCAAGCGGAAGACTGTGATAGATAAATAAAATATATAAACTGTGGTGAGTCTCCAGAGTGTGATAATGTTACCAGGTTAATTCATTACAAGTACAATTTCAAATTATACCAAGTGGTGTAAGGTCATCTAGTCAATATCCTAGAAAGTCCCGTCAATCAGGACACGGCTCACAGGAACCCGTCTGAAACTGCATAAAGGAGGAATCCTCCTCATCCTCATAAGAGTCCGGCTCCGCTTCGCAGCATCGCCATCATCTGAAACTCAAACAAGTCTGGTTGGTGTGTACAACACCGTCCTGTAACGTGGGAGTGAGTGATCAACTCAGTGGAACAATAAAGCATAGGTTAACATGTTATCAATTCAGTCAAGCAGTAATGATAAAGCAACACAATCAAACACTCCTAATTACTCTTATTAATGCAAGTATGAATGCAGTCATGATGCATGCCCTCACCGCACACTCCCTCATGCGACACCATCTTACGTTCGCGGCATGCTTTCATCCCTCAGTGCTCCACATCTTCCAGGCACATGTAATGCGATGATGAGCATGATTACCGACTTATTATTAGTCCATTTCAAACAGCAGTATTGGGAAACTAAGGTACCTCCCTTGTATCATTCCCAAACATGATCCATTCTAGGGTCGTCAGTCCTAGTTAATCTCATACGATGGTGTGTTTCTAGGTCACTGCAAGGGCTGTCAGGGCTATTACACGGAACCGTTACACCACTCCCCCACCACCCTTTTAACGGTTCATCACTAATTTGATACAGGCCTAGTTCATAATCTATATACCGTGGCAAAACTCGTCGCCTCACCGCAAATTCAGAGTATGCTCGAGGTCACTACAAAGGGCTCGTCACCAATCAGTGTAGGCCGACAGCTCGAATATAGTGTCCCATACCACCATAATCGGCTCACGAGTCTGATTGCTCAATGGTCACTACGGGGAGGCACATGGCCCCAGCGTAGGCCGACAGCTCGACCACAGTGTCCCATACCACCATGCCCGGCTCATGAGTCTTAGCGGATCGAGGTACCATGGTTAACGGGATTTCACTGGTAAGTTTGGTACCCTAGGTTCAAGCAGTAGCGTCCAAACATGGTGAACATACATTAGACATATCGGGTTGCTTGACGAGCTCGGCTAGCTAGAGCGCACAACAAGTTGAACGATATGAAGTGCATAAGAACTTCGTATGCCCAACTACTATCGCCAACCGAAGTACGACTCGGGTTCGTCGAGCACATCTCACGTGGCAAATGAATCTCCACCGCGAACTCAAGTCTGGTACCGATTGTCTGGACTATAATCATAGTCCCAAACACAATAAATCCTTATTTAGAGCATGTGGAGTAAAGCATAATAAACAAAGTAACTCATGCATGTTAACAAGCATGTCATAAAGCATGTTATAAAGCACCATATAAACAGAAAATACAAACACATATATTTCATAAGTAAGCAGTTAAAGTAAATAACCAACATGAAGGAGATCATATACGTCTCTAAGGTAGTTGAGAATCCAATCTCAACACCTACCTAAGGCACCATCATCCAAGCACTTACTCTCACAAGCATTTTCACAAACACTTAGAATACACTATTTCAACATACATTGTGTATATTAACAAAACATGTATTAGGGCGAGCCCTTTCGCCAAATAAGTATTTTATCCATATATAATATATTCATACAGCAAATAATCATGGCAAACACATTTTCAAAATTTATACGTATACGGTACTTCTACAAATACCTAAAATATGCAAAATTCATATTCTTCGTCTTTAATCGAAACGGAAAACAGACAACACTTTGTACATGTGCAATTGCATGCAGATCATGAATCTATCATTATCTGACATTGAAAGCATTGAAAACCATAACCTATACACCTAAAGTCTGCACCTTTTGTCGTAGAATCGACACGGAATCGATAGATTCGTTAAGCTTTAGTATACGGCAGCTTGGTAACCTATAACATGCTTTAGGTTAGTTATTTCATAACATGCAACTATCAAAACCCCAAATCAGTTTAGGGTTAGGGTTTCTTACCTAGAAACGGAGCCAGAATCGCCGGGAAAATGATTAGAATGAGGTGGTTGAACACATATAGCAGCAGGGAAGCATGGCAGGGAGATGCTCCCACTTCTCTCACACTTTCTCTCTCTTTTCTCTCTTCTCTCCTAGGATTTTTTTCTTAAATTCGTATGGCTGAATGAGAGAGGGTTTTAAGGTCCTTATATAGCCTAAAACCTCACCGAAATAGACTTCAGGTCAAGGTATACTTAGGTTATATCCAAAGTGGGTCAGTTTCAGCTCAACGGAGGACTTCTGGCGGCCCCTTTTCTGTGTGCGGTCGGACTTAAGCTCACTAACACTGGATCTAGGTACCATTAAGTTTTTGTTCCAGTAGGATTCTCAGATCACGCGTGGCAGACCAATTTCAGTTCAACGGTCAGCGGATCTCGATCGGAGATTCTGAGTACATGGATATGTTTGGGAAAATATCCCAGATCCGAGGGTGTAATTTGGCATGATTCTGACGGTCTAGTTGCTTAATATTAATCCGCAAGCGACATGTGCCAGATTTATTTATTTTGAATTTAATTTAGAATTATTTTCACATTTCTCACACTCCCCGCTCCGAGCTCAAGCGAATAACCCTAGGACACTATCTGGATTTGATTTCTGAGATGGTTGTCAAGCCCAGCAAGGTGGTCCTAATTCCTTAACTTCGTGTTAATCGGACTTTCGATGTTCGGTCCAGATTTGATACGGAGTTTCGCGATGCTCTCGAGAGTAGCCGGGTAATGAGATTGATGCTAGATTTTAGGGTAACCTAGCGTCAATGATTTTACAAGTTTTGGGTCTTGCAGATTATATTTAAAGTGATTGGTGTTAATTTCACAGGTACTCTAGTTTAACACTGGCTAATTCTCGCGTAATTTCTAAAGGATTTAGTCCTGAGTAATTTTTGTCTAAAGTGGTACCTGGGCCTTTGTAGTTTGTATATAAAGTGATCCAAGTTATACTACTTAGCTAGTTTAAGATAGTGTCTAGGATGAAAGTGCTTAGAAAAATTGAAAGAACAAGGTGGTGAAGGGTGGGATTTGTGAAGGAAATGGGTTCAAAAGCGGTTTTAGACTTTGAGATTGAGTTCTGACAAGTTAATAAGGTGTTAGGATCGACCCATTGCCTAAGGATGTCTAATTCCAGGTTGGCAAAAAGTCTGGGATGTTACAGAGTGCATAAGCATTTTGCGTGGCCTAGCCACTGTCGTCAAGCAATGTACGACTTAGATTCGTCGAACGCATTTGTAGTGGCTAAAACAGTTCAGACACCGGTCGTAAGTCATTACCGATTGCCTGGACTACAACGTAGCCCCACACACACTCCAGAACAATAGCATTCAAACGTAATAGTAAGCCAAAACAGTATGTGGCAACTGAAATCAAATACAAACCTCATATGAGCATTTCAACAAACACATAAGGTACATGTTAGCATACATAGGCATTTCAACCATAAAGCACGTTGTAGTGATGTAGGTTATATAAAGGAAACTATGGCCATAGTTAAAGGAATTGGGAATCCTATCTCAACACCCTCATTACATGCATTTCCACAAGTATTTCCTCATTGAGGCATTTTATCAAACACTTAGACTTCACGTAATACATACATATAATAGCATAGTTAAAACACATATTGTAGCAAATCCTTTCATAAAGGAGATATCACGTATGCAACAATCATGTATTTGCAATCAATAGTCATAGTATGCACAAATCATAATTCCACATTCATTTAAACATTTCAACAAACACTTGAAATGCATTTAAAACAACATAGTTTACATATATATGTAATATACAGAAGACGTCGCATCTAAGCACATGTAATAACAATCAAGTTAGTCATAAATCATTAACTGACATTGAAAGCCTTGAAAACCAAACCTAAACATTCATAATCCGCACCTTATGCCGGTAAACGCGTAACGGGTTCGTTTTAAACACGTAGTCTTTGTCACCGGCAGGATGGCAACCTATAGCATGAACTAGGTTAGTTATTTCATCATTTCAACTAGTTGAAACCCTAGAACAGATTAGGGGTTGGATTTCTTACCTAAGAACGGGATCGGTAGCGCCGGTAGAGCGGTACGGAAGTCGTGGTAAGGCACGTGGAGTGATGGCATTAAATCCCAGGGATGAACTCCAACTCTCTCTCTCTCTTCCTCTCTTCTCTCTCCTAGGGGTTTCCAAATTCGTATGGGATGAGAGGAGTGAGGGCTTAAGGCCCTTATATAAGCCCAAAACTGATGGAAATGGCCCTAGGGCCAAGGTATACTTAGATTATAGCCAAAGGAGGCTTATTCCGATCCAACAGAGCACTTTTGGAGGCCCCATTTCTCCGTGCGGTTGGACTTAAGCTCCCTAATAATGTAACTAGGTCGAGTTACGTCTTTAGTCCAATCAAATTTACAGATCGATCGCGGCGGACCAGTTTCAGTTCAACGGTCACCCGCAATCGATCAGGGCCACAAGTGCACTGCCATGTATGGGAAATTTCTCCTGATCCAAGGGTGTATTTGGTTCAGATTCTGACGGTCTGAATCCTTATATTTGGCCAGCAAGCGACAAGTCTCAGATTACTTAAATTTAGATTTTTATTTATAAAGATATCCACTGTTTCTCACACAGTTCGGTCCAGGCTCAAGCGAATAGCTTCAGAATACTATCTGGACTTAATTTCTGAGGTGGTGGTCAAGTCCAGCAAGGCGGTCCTAATTATATAATTTCGTAGTAATCAGACTTTCGACGTGCGGTCCAAGTCCGATACGAAGTTTCAAGGTGCTCCCGAGAGCAACTGGGTAATGAGATTGTTCCTATGTTATACGATAATGTAGCATTAACGGTTCTACTCATTTTAAGTCTTGCAGTTTGTATTTAAAGTGGTTCAAGCTAATTCTTTTGAGTATTCAGTTTAATACTTAACTAAATTATGCCCTAATTACGACAGAATATGGTCCTAGGGCAGTTCTACGCCCCTTTCTGGCACTTTTAATTAGTATATTATTTTAATTATTTTTCTAGTAGTTCTTCATCAAGTTTTCTCCATCTCTACCAAATTTCATTAGATTTCGTGTTGTAAAAAAATTCTAAAAATTCTAGAAACGGCAGCTGTTCAAACTGATGATTTTCAGACAGTTGTCACAATGACCTATTTTTAACCACATTAAATATTTTATTATATTTTTCACTTATTTTTATGTGCAACTAGACCTATCAAGCTTCAATCTTACTTTTAAATCACCTAAATCAGAGTTATAACGAGGGAGATATGATTTTTCAAAGTCGGACGAAAAATGCAGAAAAATTTCAGAAAACGGGCTGCCCGGCTCGCTTCGGCCCAACCGGGCCCGCTGTACGGACGAGGCCTTGCCGGTCGCTGGACTATTTGGGGTGGTTTCACCACCCGATATTTGAAATGGGTGTATTTTGCACACCAGAATGAGTTATTCGACGTGCAATATATGTTTTTGGGGTAGGAGAAGCTGGTCTACCCAACTAGCCTACTTTTCCATGAGATTCCAAAAGGTTAATGGCTAAAAGCCCATTTTATTTATTTATTTACTATTTATAGTAATTTTTAGTTTTCATATTATTCTTCATCACCTAAATTTTAAGATTTGTGTCTAATATGAAAGTCCTTAGAAAATTTTGAAGAATAAGGTGGTGAAAGGTGAGATTTTGAAGGAAATGCGTTAAAAAGAGATTTTAGACTTTGTGATTGAGTTGTGACAAGTTAATAAGGTGTTAGGATCAACCCATTGCCTAAGGACGTCTATCTCCAAGTTGGCAAAAATCCGGGGTGTTACACTAGTGCAAAACACCCCGAGCCAATAGAATTTTATGCTGCAGTGAAAATAGAGCCAAGAGAAGAAATCAAGAGTAATGTGTATCAAGGTTGGTTGACACCACAAAATCTGGAAAAATACAGTTCAGTGAGCAAGAAAATCATGAGAAACATGGTTTTTGATTGTAAAGAACCTGCTGGGTTGAATCAAGGGAAGGGAATTCAAATCCCTCTTGGGATTGATCAGGGAAGGCAAAGAAAATTTCAAGGATTGTGGGTAGAATCATCAATAAATATGACTATTGCCGCGTAAGTATCAGAAGAGGACCTAAAGCGATCAAGTATCTTGAAACAACTCCGAGACAAATGGAAGACGGGGGATAACCAACAATAGACAGTCTGCGAGAAATAAACTTGGGCACAGAAGAAGAACCGAGGAACACATTTATCAGCCTCGGTCTTTCTGAACAGGAAGCTGAGAAATACATCCAACTTCTCAAAGAAAATAAAGACATCTTCGCTTGGACTTATGCAGAGATGCCAGGTTTAGACCCATCCGTAGCAATGCACCGATTAAATATCTCCAAAGAGAAAAGGCCAGTTAAACAAGCGCAAAGACGATTCCATCCAGACTTAGTTCCATTGATTAAGGAAGAGGTTAACAAGCTGATAAAAGTTGGGTTCATCAGAGAAATCAAATATCCTAGGTGGATATCGAATATTGTCCTAATGAAAAAGAAAAATGGACAAGTCAGAGTGTGTATTGATTTCAGAGATCTGAACGAGGCCTGTCTGAAAGATAACTTTCCTCTACCGATAATAGAGTTGTTGATTGATAGTTCGACTCAGTATGTTATTATGTCCTTCATGGATGGCTACGCAGGGTATAATCAGATTAGAATGGCACCTGAAGATGAGGAAGCAACAACATTCAGAACGCCGCTTGGAATTTATTGCTATAAGGTTATGTCGTTCGGTCTTAAAAATGCCGGAGCGACATATCAAAGGGCAATGCAAAATATCTTCCAAGATATGATGCATAAACACGTAGTGTTATGTGGATGATTTGGTAGTCAGGTCAGGAGATCATCAGAAGCACCACGAACACTTAACATCGGTCTTCCGTCGATTGAGAAAGAAGCAGTTAAAAATGAATCTAGTTAAATGTGCATTCGGGGTGTCTTTGGGCAAATTTCTCGGTTTCGTTATATGGCACAGGGGTATCGAGATGGACCCCGAGAAAGTTAAAGTCATTCAAAATATGCCTGCACCAACAACACTGAAAGAATTGAAAAGCTTACAAGGAAAGCTGGCATACATTCGCCGTTTTATTTCAAATTTGCCAAGAAGATGTCAGCCATTCTCGCATTTAATGAAGAAAGATACAGAGTTTGTATGGGATCAAGCCTGTCAGAATGCATTTGATTCAATAAAAGAACTGCTAAAACAACCGCCAGTACTTACAGCTCCAATAAAAGGAAAGCTACTTATTTTATATATATCTGCAACTGAGAATTCTTTAAGTGCTTTGTTGGCTCAGATAAATGAAGCCAGGAAAGAGACCGCTCTTTATTATCTAAGTCGAACGTTTATGGGTGCAGAATGCAATTATTCTCCGATTGAGAAGGAGTGTTTGGCACTAATATTCGCAGTACAGAAACTAAAACATTATTGTCTCTCCTATGACGTAACTTTGATCTCAAGAGCAGATCCGATAAAGTTTCAGATGACAAGACCACTGTTGTCGGGAAGATTGGCCAAATGAATGTTGTTGCTTTCAGAATACACTATTACATATGAATCGACAAAAGCGGTAAAAGGACAAGCAGTGGCGGATTTTCTTGCAGCACACCCTGTAGCAGAATGTGAGGCCATCAACGACGACTTCCTGATGAACAAGTGATGCTGACGGAGCCGCAAAGCCCATGGCAGATGTATTTTAACGGTGCTGCTCGAACGTCAGGAGCGGGGGCATGACTGATAGTCATTACTCCTCAAGACGATTTGTTACCTTACTCCTTTGCATTGGGCACTACATGCATGAATAATGAGGCTAAGTACAGAGTCTTCATTATTGGGATGGAAATAACTCAACAGATGGAGATAAATATGCTGCATATCTTTGGAGATTCTAAGTTGATTATAAGTCAATTGACGACTGAATTCAAGGTAAGAAAGCAAGAATTATTGCCTTATTGTCGAAAAGCACAGAAGTTACTAGAATAGTTCTGCCATGTAGAAATCAAGCATATACCGCGGTCTGAAAATGCAAAAGCAGATGCTTTGGCTAGTTTGGCGGCAACCCTGTCCTACCCTAATCGAAGTCCTTTCCAGGTAAGTATCAAAGAAAGAAGATTTTTACCATCTTCAGAGGTCATCAAAGAAGTCGTCAATACGCTTCCAGTATCATGCTTAGAAATAATGACAGATGATTGGCGTCAGCCCTTCGTTGATTATCTCAAATATAATATCCTGCTAGAAGATCAAGTACAGAAGCAGCAAATCAAGCAACGGTCAAGCAGATTCATCATATGCAGTGAAGTATTGTATAGAAAATCTTACAATGGAATGTTACTACGTTGTTTAGACAAACAAGAAGCAAGCCAAACATTGCTGGAAGCCCACTCTAGTGAATGCGGACCACATCAGGCTGGCCGAAACCTATTTCACAGAATACATCGAATGAGTTATTATTGGCCCACCATGTTCAAAGACGCAATAGATTAGGCAAAGTGGTGCCATAAATGTCGAATTCACGGAGACGTTATACACATTTCTCCAGAAGATCTGCATCAATCTGTCGCCTCTTGGCCCTTCTCTGCTTGGGGACTCGACGTAATTGGTCCTATAAATCCACCGTCATCCAAAGGAAAGCAGTATATTCTGGCAACAACTGATTATTTCTCCAAATGGACTGATGCAGTTGCTTTGCACAATGTTAAAGAAAAGGATGTGGTTAATTTCATCCAACACGTCATAATATACCGCCATGGTATTCCAAAGAAAATCGTTACAGATAATGGCACCCCCTTAAAAAACAGAGGCATGGAAAAGTTGTGTCAGAAATTCAACATTCGACATTCATTCTCAACACCTTACTATCCACCGGCCAATGGATTAGCAGAGGCGTTTAATAAAATGATAGTCAAAATATTGAAGAAAACGGTGACAGGAAATAGACGTGATTGGGACGACAAATTGCAGGAAGCATTATGGGCATACAGAACTATTCATCGCACGACAACAAAAGTAACGCCGTATTCACTGGTATATGGCGTAGAGGCAGTCATCCCAATCAAAATGTAGGTAACATTGCTCAGAGTGGCAGTACATCAGTCCATAATAGATGATAAAAACACAAAAATAAGGCTGAAAGAGTAGATTTGTTGGATGAGAAATGCCTGGCAACCTAGCAGCGATTGTAATCATATCAAGCCAGGATATCGACTGCTTTTGATAAGAGAGTTAAATACCACTCTTTCAAAAAGGGAGATATGGTGCTAATGTTGAAAAGACCTATAGTGGTTACCCACCGAACAGGGGGCAAATTTGAGCCTAAATGGGATGGGCCATATATAATAAAGGAAGTGTGCTCCAATGGGACGTACAGAGTTGTAAATCAAGATGGACAAGGTATCGGTATACCAGTCAATTCTCGCTTCATCAAAAGATATCATCCTTAAAAAAGTTACTGATTTTGATCCAGAATTGTAACGCCCTGAAATTCGAGGGTCGAGTATAAACTCAACTCTGAGTTCCAACGCATCACTTATGCAACATAGATAATGATGATTAAATGTTGTCTGTGTTAGAGCAATAAACATGAGTGAAATTATATCAAAACAGTAATTCATACTCCAGATCAATTGTATAAAGGCAAGCGGAAGACTGAAATTGTATATATAAGGTATGTGAGGAAACAAAACCATCACGAACTCCATAGTATGAACACTAACTGAGTACCCATATACATGTATTGTTTCTGAGTCAAAAAGTAAAAATACAACTAAAAGATGAGTCCTGAAATCCTTGATGTAGTCAGCCTAAGCAAAGCCGTCAGAGTACTGCATGTATGAGAACTCGTCCTGGTCCTCATCGTAGTCAGGCTCCGCCTCCTGAATCGACGTACCATCTATACCTGTGACAAAGTCTGGTTGGTGTGTACAACACCGTCCTGTAACGTGAGACTGAGTAGATAACTCAGTGGAACAATAAAGCATAAGTTAACATGTTATCAATTCAGTCAAGCAGTAATGATAAAGCAGTACAATCAAACAATCCTAACTACTCTTATTAAATGCAAGTATGAAATGACATGATGAATGCCCTTGCCAAACCACCCTCATGCGACACCGTCTTACGTTCGCGAATGCGTTTATCCCTCAGTGCCCCACATCTACTAGGCACATGCGGTGCAATGATGATCATGATTATCGAGTAATTATTAGTCCATTTCAAGCAGCAGTATTGGGAAACTAAGGTACCTCCCTTGTATCATTCCCAAACATGATCCATTCTAGGGTCGTCAGTCCTAGTTAATCTCAGACGATGGTGTGTTTTCTAGGTCACTGCAAAGGCTGCCAGGGCTGTTACGCACAAAGGTTACACCACTCCCCCATCACCTTTTTAACGGTTCATCACTATACAGATACAGGCCTAGTCCATACTCTATATACTGCAGCAAGACTTGTCGCCTCACTGCAAATTCAGAGTATGCTCGAGGTCACTACAAAGGGCTCGTCACCAATCAATGTAGGCCGACAGCTCGAATTTAGTGTCCCATACCACCATAATCGGCTCACGAGTGTGGTTGCTCACTGGTCACTACAGGGAGGCATGTGGCCCCAGCGTAGGCGGACAGCTCGACCACGGTGTCCCATACCACCATGTCCGGCTCATGAGTCTTGGAAGATCGAGGTACCATGATTAACGGGATTCCCACTGGTAAGTTTGGTACCCTAGGTTCAAGCAGTAGTAGCGACCAAACATAGTGAATATACATAAGACATAATGGTTTACTTGACGTGCTCGGCTAGCTCGAGCGCACAACAAGTTGAACAAAATGAAGCGTAGAAGCACTTCGTGTGGCCAACCACTATCGCCAACCGAAGTACGACTCCGGTTCGTCAAACACATCTTTCGTGGCGACATGAATCTCAGCCACGATCTCAAGTCTGGTACCGAATGTCTGGACTATAGACATAGTCCCAAACTCAATTAATCTTTATTCATAGCATGTGGTGTAAAGCATAATAAACAAAGTAACTCAAGCATGTTAACAAGCATGTCATAAAGCATGTTATAAAATATGTTACAAAGCATGTTATAAAGCATATTATAGAGCACTATACAAATAGGGACACAAACACATATATTTCATAAGTAAGTGGTTAGAGTAAACAACCACATGGAGGAAATCATACATGTCTCTAAGATAGTTGAGAACCCCATCTCAATACCTACCTAAGGCACTAACATCTAAGCACTTACTCTCACAAGCATTTTCACAAACACTTAGAGTACACTATTTTAACATACATGATGTATGTTAGTAAAATATGCATTAGGGCTATCCTTTCGCCAAGCAAGTATTTTATCCATGTATATCATATTCATACAGCAAATAGTCATGGCAAACACCTCTCCAAATTATATACATATACGGTACTTTCTACAATACACTATTTCTACATACATAGTGTATATTAGCAAACATGTATTATGGTGAATTCTTTCGCCAAATAAGTATTTTATCCATATACCATATATTCATACAACAAATAATCATGGCAAACACATTTCCAAAATTTATACGTATACGGTATTTCTACGTATACCTAGAGTATGTAAAATTTCATATTCTACATCTTTAATCGAAATAGAAAACAGACAACACTTTGTACATGTGCAATTACATGCAGATCATGAATCTATCATTATCTGACATTGAAAGCATTGTAAACTGTAACCTATACACCTAAAGTCCTCACCTTACGCCGTAGAATCGCAACGAATCAGCTGGGTTCGTTTGGCTTCCGTATTCGGCAGTTTTGTAGCCTAAAGAGTGAAACCGGTTAGCTATTTCATAACCTATAACCTTCACACCCCAAAACAGATTTAGGGTTAGGGTTTCTTACCTTAAAACGAAGTCGGTATCGCCGGAAAGTGACAAGAAAGAGGTGGTGCAGCCCGTGTAGTGGCTGAAAACAGTAGCAGGGAGATTCTCCCACAACTCTCTAGCTTTCTCTCTCTTTTTCTCTCTTCTTACTTAGGGTTTTTTCCAAATTCGTATGGCTGTGAGAGAGGGTGTTCTAAGGTCCTTATATAGCCTAAAAACTCTCTGAAATAGACTTAAGATCAAGGTATACTTATATTATAACCAAAGCGGCATTGTTTCAACTCAACGGAGGATTTCTGGCGGGCCTCCTCGAGCCAAAAGTCAGACTTAAGCTCACAGACCATGGATCCAGGTAAAGTTAAGTTTTCGTTTCAGTCAGATTTCCAGATCACGCGTGGCGGACCAGTTTCAGTTCAACGGTCAGCGGGTCTCGATCTGAAATTCCAAGTACATGTAAATGTTTGTGAAATTTTCCCTGATCCGAAGGTGTATTTGGGTCATATTCTGACGGTGTGGTTGCTTATAAAATGTCAGCAAGTGACACGTGCCAGATCACTATTCAAGATATTTATTTTGTAAAGAAAACTAGGGTTTTCACACTCTCTCGCTCCGGACTCGAGCGAACAGCCGTGGGACATTGTCTGGATTTGATTTCTGAGATGGTTGTCAAGCCCAGCAAGGTGGTCCTAAGTCCTTAACTTCGTAGTGTTCGGACTCCCGATGTACAGTCTAGACCTGATACGGATTTTCAATGGGTTCCCAAGAGCAGTCGGGTAATGAGTTTGATCCTAGACTTTAGGGTAACCTAGCGTCAATGGTTCTACAAGTTTTGGGTCTTGCAGATCATATTTAAAGCGATTCCAATGGATTTCATGACTAATCTAGTTTAGCACTTAGTTAACTTTGTCAAATTTCTAAAGGATTTAATCCTAAGTGATTTCTGTTCGAGGTGGTACTCGAGCCATTGTACGGAAAATTTCGAGTCGTTACAAGAATATTATCAACATAATGATTCTACATCAAAAGGGGGCAAGAATATGTAACATCAAATGAATAAAGAAGCAGTTCGCGAGCATATCAAGACTGTGTCCGTAATCGCTATTATCAAGTGGGCTCTGTAAAACTCTGTTGAAATTGATATTGTCGCCAAGCTGGTATATTACTAAACAACAACGATTACATTTTCAGCCAGAGATATTAGCAGAGGTGATGATGTATCAATCTCAGCCAGAGATGGATATCATTCTCGCAACAACGACAATTACATCTACGATTTTCTGTTAAGACATTTCAAGGCAGTCTAGCCAAGCTCTTAGAGGGGCCAAATCCGAAAGAGGATCAAATCCTAAAAAAGAGTCAAATCCTAAAAGAGCCAAATCCTAAAAAGGATCAAGCTCTAAAAGGGCCAGAAGCTCTAAAAGGATCAAGCTCTCATGAGACTAGAAACTCTGAAAGGTCAAGCTCTAAGAGGACCAGCTACGCATAAGACCTATTAAGATTGTCATTCGGGCATCGGCGAGAAGCCAGTGGCCCTAAAAAGTCCATGAAGGCCATCATACGCATACCCATGCGGGCAGCTGACGGATCCAGCAACTAAAGCCTAAAAGGCAAAAAGTCCTCAACAGCCAGTCATGATAACCCCCATGCCGTCTGTATAGCTTTCCGACAGCGTCACGGGGAACGGAGGAAAGTACCCTCCCGTGAATGGGCTCGACCTTGCAGACGAAGAAAATAAGAGCCGCAGTGTGAGCTTTAGATAGGCCAACCGTGCGTAAGACCCCCCAGATCTACGGTTTGATTCCAGTACTAACTCATGAGGAAGGGCTTAAACCTACTCATTGACGGACTGAAGGCCCTAGGTTTGGTACCCCAAAGGTAGCCTTGCGAGCTCTGTGAACTCTAGAGAGTTCCCGAGGCCAACCCTTTGCTAAAACCAACCGAGTTCACCGCCCCGGTAGCTTCGCTGGGCCCCTCTGATGGATCGGAGTTTGTGAACTCCCTAGGCAGTGAGAAGTCCAGTGAACTCGTAAGAGTTACAGAGGCCATCACGTGAGACCCAGCTCCACTACTCAGGAGCTTAAACTGTGTGTGCTCCACTACTCAAGAGCTTAAACTGTGTGTGGCTAACTAAACTAAGACATAGTATCCGCCAATTTAAAATAAGGATCATTTAGGAAACCCTACTAACGAGGCATAAAAGGATATAAATAAATACATAATATAATAGCAAAATAAAATCAAAGGAGCACAATACATCATAAGCATATTAGTCAGAATATCACATAAATAAGACAAAGCATCATCATCTAAATGTCATAAGTTACTTACAATTTTGAAAGCATGAATAAGTAGCAAAATATATCAAAGTTATACGTTTTACAGCTCTCCTATGATACCTAATGCTGCCAAGCATTGTTCCAAATTATCCTGGAAACTAACTTGAGCAGCAGCATGCTCCAGTCGAGCATTCGAAATCAGTCGGGCAGGATCTGGAGCATCACCTAGCTTTTCTTCCAAAGAGATGATCAGCTTTTCATTCTTCACCGGTTCGAATCTCTCAGAGTCTACGGAATGATAGCTGCATTCTATCTTTTCCTGGACTCTTTCGATATTTAACTCTATCTCCGAACTCTGCCTTTCTAACTGTGAAATTTTTGCTTCAAGAATGTAATGCAATCCTGAACAGATGTTTTCTCATTAACAAAAGTCTTCAGTTGATCTTGTAAAGACGATTGTTCTTGATCATGGCAAGAGATAAGAGGAGCAAGTTGAGAAACTCTCTCCTTAGAATACGCGAGCTGCTTCCTGTACTCAAAGATTTCGGGAGGAACAGTCATAGTTGCAGCTGATGACATGGTGGTTATTGAATTATGAAACCTTAAGAGAGCATCACGCACGGAGGAAACATCAACTCTAGTCATTCGAGAAGCGTTGTCCTAGACATCTAGAGCGACGGCTAAATCAGACCATTGATCGGGATCTTTGAAAATTTCAGCAATAGCCAGTATCAAATTCCTGATCAAGGCTAATTTATGAGTAGAGATTTTCTCAAATGATGACGCATTTAATGAAGTGCCGATAGAACCAGAGCTAGCTGCACTGCTCTGAGGTAAGTTTCCTTTTAAGGAATGAAATGTAAAAGGTTATAATGAAAGTTTTATTCACAGGTAATAAGAAAAGTATGAACAAGAAAAAATAATATACTTTTTACTGGTACCAAAGCGGCAAATGGTTGTGTCTCTCTGGCGAGAAAAGGATCAGGTTCTATCATCTCTGCAAAGGACGGAGCCCTATTTTCAGCACTAAGAGTGACAATAGTAGGAATGGGAAGATTAGCTGGTCTTGCTGGAGAAGCTATTCCAATTCAACACTCGGGAAGGTAGTAGCAGGGATAAGCAAGTCAGTTGGCTCCTCTGGAAAAGCGATCTTGCGTGGCATTGATTGCGGAGGTATGGGGAATCTTGGTGAAGCTGATGGTGCGACATGAGGCTGGTGTTGAGGAGAAGCATTATTCGCCTCCGTATTCGTAGCACGATCACCTGAAATAAAATGTGTGAGATAAGAAAGAAAGGAGGAATAAAAGTAAATAGCGATAGAAAAATTCTCTTACGCGGCGAATATCCGTATTCTCCATAATCAAGGGGTTCTTCCTCTTCCCTCGCTACAGGAGAAGTCTTTGCAGGAATGGCATCAAAAGCTGAAGGAATATGTCCCTCATCAACAGGAGTGTGTTCCTCAATTGTATCATCTTCACCGCTGACATCCACTTCTCCCTCCTCATAAGCGTTTTCTTGATTCTCCCCTCCTACCTCGCTCTCATCAGAAGAAGTGTGCCCAGGAAGAAGTTGAATCTTCACCAACAGTATCTTCTGTGCTCGAATCTTCGACAACAACTTGCTTGCCTTTAAAAGGAAGAGATTGGAAATCTTCTAGTGGAGTATCCGCAGTAACTTGAACTGGAACAGTAGTAGCAGTAGCCTCTCCCTGCGGAGAAGCTTGAGCGCGTGTTCGGGATCTTGTCATTGGAGAAGAAGCTGGCTGCGGTAGGAGGTGAATAACTCTGGATATGGAAGAAGAAGTTGATTGTTGATGAGGGTAAATAGAAGAAGAAGGCTGATCAGGAGGACTGACATTAATCCCTGGTTGATGGGGAGACTGTTCTGCAACCTCTTCTCTGTGTGGTCAATGAATGGGAATCTGTTCAAACTCACGAGTATCGCCGATGTTGTACATCCTTCAAGGGTGTTATCTGGTTTTATCTCACGAATGGGCTCGTCTACTGAGATCATGATGTGATGATGACCACCAGAGGGAGCATGACTGGTCTCCGCGATGAAACCGATTCCCACTTCAATAGTGCGACCATTAAGCATGGGAGGAGGAAGCCATACTAGCTTAGACACTGGTAAACTTTTTCGGACTAGGTACGACTGGTGCACCCACCATCTCATGTGATTGTACGACGCTCGTGGGGTACGATCACATCCAGGGATGATAAAGGAAGAATTAGCCCGACCCAATAATTGCTTCCAGATCATCACCCAGTTAAACGGACCAGTCCCGTAACTTCGCATTCTCTGAGTCACCAGCCCACAGTCTTCCGGTACTGCCTGGTCAAAACCGAGTTAGCATGCGAAGCGACTTGGATAATATGGTTCTCACCAGAACTCGGTCCCTTTCCTCAGTGGAAGACTGCATGATCGGATGGATATGAAAAATCCTCTTTCTGCTGAAGAGAGTGAGTCTGTGTTCGCCTTTTCAGTATCTACAATGTAACGAGGTAGGCCAAAGTGGAAGTAGTTTATCTTGGTATCAGAAGAAATGGCATCCTTGGCCCAGTCGTAAGATCTTTTGGCCATAGACCTCTTTTGAAAAAAGAAGAGAGGAACTTTGGAAGGGTGAACGTAAGCTTTTTCTGGAACTTCGAAAGTCCAGGGAAAGTAGACGTCAAGCCAACCCAGAAAATAATGCCACAATATGTAAGTTGAAGCAGAACCGACAAAAGAGCTTTTCGTATGGCATGCGATTTCTCCAAAACCTCTATAGATTGAACAGAGGATAGGCGGAGCAAGAGAAAATCTCATTCCTTCGGCCATGGCACCTGCGACTATAAACACCGAAGGGTGAATAGCATCCGCTGATTTGAAACTGGGGAAGACAACCACGCTTAGCCACTATGCAATGAATTCTGCGAGTTCCCCACAAACAGAATATTCAGCGCGACCTTTTATGCCCTTTCTGAGGCGCTCAAGCTCTCGTGAATGATTGCCATTGAATCTGAAAAGGTAAGCAAATGAAATCAAGATTATATACATACACATTCAACTGTAATAAAAAAGGGATTATAGAAGATGGGAATTACTTCAGAGATCGGCTGAAGGGCGCCAGCCATTGTATGGGATGAATCTTTTGGTTGTTTGGGAATTTCGACATTTCTTTGAAGAGTTCGATGGACGACTTCGAAATGGAAGGGATGTAATCGGGAGACGAGATAAAAGCAAATTCTTCATTGGTGGGAATGAATTCATCGAAGAATTTGCCAGTAATGGGTAGGCTAGTAATCCTGTGAATATCCCATAGCGTGATGCTCATTTCACCTTCAGGGAGATGGAAAGAATTGGTGGAAGGGCACCAATAGTTGAGGAATGCCTTCAAAATAGAAGGTCTTTGCAAAAAGGATACGACGTTGCTTTTACCGCAAGAAAGACACCGATATCTGACAAAATCTTAGCATGTTTCTCCAAAATTGCGGTAGCCCAGTCAGAATAGTAATTCCAGGGAGTCAGAAAACCTCTGGTTCTGAATTCTTCTTGGCTCCAGATAAGGGGACAGTGCTTGAAGCGTTGCTTGAGGGTCTCATAAAAGCAGGTGGGATATAAACTATGAACGTCGTAAGAGGGGATGAGAAAAATCATGGAATGAACGTTGCCTATCTGCTGTCTCGACCTCGGAGGCTGCAAGATCCCTTCTAGTAATTTGGGTTCCTTAAAAGACCAAGACTCCGTGTAAGCTAATCTTTCTGCAGTTAGGTATGAAATAGCGGTGAAGACCGCTTTAGTTGAAGTAGGAATATGTCAATATATCCTAGAGGGGGGTGAATAGGACTTTTTAAAGATTTACGAGTTATATAAAAAAAAATCCTATCACTCTAATCCTAACAGGTATGCAATGTTTAGGATTACCTAATGTAACTCTATTAGCTTCCAAGCTCAGTAGAGGATCCAATCATAGAACTATTTAAATGATTAGCATGAAGCAGTTATAGTCTATGATGGATGTGATTGTGCGTAAAGTGTGAGTAGATATGAATGCAGTTAGCATAATCATACAAATGAGCAGGCACAAAAATTAATCATAGACACAGTCATTTTTATAGTGGTTCGACTACTTCTCTACTCCACTCCCGGCTATCGCACTCAACCCTTGAGTGTACCGGAATTCACTAAGGAGGTTTCCCAGGGTTCACCTCAAACTTAAGGTTTTAAATCAGGTTCACCTTCAACCCTTACATGGAGGTTTCTACACGGTTCACCTCAAACCCGAGGTTTTGCTCGGTTCACCTCAAACTCGAGGTTTTGCACGGTTCACCTCAAACCCAGAGTTTCACTGGTTCACTCCTAACCAGATGTTTATGCTCTTCATAGAGCAAGGGTCCACACAACGCACCCAGAGGTTTCTACTCGGTTCACCTGTAACCCTGGAGTTTCACTGGTTCACTCCTAAGCAGATGTTTATGCTCTCCACAGAGCAAGGGTCCACACAACGCACCCACAACGTACACTCCCGCCGGAGGCCTCCTTGAGGACTTCAAAGGGTGAGAACCACTTAAGACCCAGTCCTAGAAAGGAACGATCGCAAGTGTCCTCCTGGACTCTAGATACTTACAGATAAGTTGATGAGTCCCATTAAGCACAACGCCGAAGATCTCTTCCTTGTTGATGAAGAGTCTTCTGCTCCCTTGATCCACAACACAAAAGATATACCAAGACTAGGTTTAAGGTTGGGTCAAGGTGAAGATGAAATCCTACTCTCTAAAGATTTCTCTGTTAGGAAGATAGAGCAGTTCCAATCTTATGCATTTAAGGCATCCCAGCATAATGATTTGCCATTAAGGTAGTAACTAGAGGATCCTTGAACGCGGAAGTTCATTCCCCAATCCACTCTATTGAATATCAATGATGAGGGTGGATGATGAGGGTGGATTGGAGGATGAACTCCTTTGAGAGAAAGGGCTTTAGCTATAGGATATAAGTTAAAACACTAAAAAGCTCTCCCTACTTTCTCTCACAGCAATAAAAGACAAGTCCTCTATAAATAGGCAAAAAGTTCCAACGGATATAAAACGGTCATATTTATGACAGAGTTCGATATCACCAAGCAGGTTCGATATCATCGAGTGTATGCTCTCGATAGCATCGATGGTCTGCTCGACGACTCGAACTCGATGTCATACACTTTGAAACTCTTTGCCAATTGGTCGATGAATCGAAGTTATTGTCGATGTCATCGGATTTCGAACTCCGATTCCATCAATGATAGGTTCGATCCATCGACACTTGAAAAATGAGAGGGACTTAACTTTGAGATATTTCAGGTTTTCATGAATGATCGGGGGAACCGTCGAGGTCATCGGAATTTGAATGTCGATGACATTGATATCAGAGTCGAGGCATCGATAAATCCAGCTGATTTATCTTTGAACTTGCTGGACAGTTTATGGCTTTGTTCGATGCAATCGATCTAATGTCGATATCATCGATATTTGAATATCGATTAAATCGAAAGGCCCCCAATCATAGTTAAAAACAACCTGAAATTACTGATGTAAGAAATGCGTGCCTACTATCGATATCATCGATGGACCTCCGATCTTATTGATGTTTGAATTCAGATCATTTCGTACGGTCATCGATATATCAAAGAATTTTGAGGTTTTCATTAAAAAACAGGGGCGCCGAAAATCTACCTGTCGATCTTATCGAGCCACTCTCGATGGTCTTGAGATTTGAATATCGATGATATCGATATGTGTATCGATACATCGATAATTCATCCAGATATATTGTGAAGTTGCTAGATATATTTAGTGCTTTTATCGATGATATCGATAGGTGTATCGACATATCGATAAATCCATCCAGATGAGTATATAGTTGTTGGACATTTTGGTCCTCTTTTCGATAGTATCGGTAAGGTATCGAGGTCATCGACAGTGCAGGTCGATCATATCGAGGGTGCTTCGATAGAATCGACAGGGCGAGAAAAACTTAGAGATTTTCCTGTTTTGCCAAAAGTTTTCTCGCCATAAAAAGCCTAAGATGTTTATCTTGTTTTAAGGGTTTTAATCCCCTGGTGTTTTGGGACACGGGATGTGAGGCTATGATTTATCTATTGCGAGCTTCCACACATCCGGTTGAGGCAGACGCTTGAGATAATCTTCTTATCGAGTTCTGCAGCCAGTCTGACTCACCACACACGTAACTTGACAAACCAGGGCACTAGCATGTGAACTTTAAAGGTTGTCCCTGGTTCGCAGATCAGCATGGGGATGGCGGTGAATACTGATTGGAAGTGAGATAACACCCTGCCTATATGGGTTATCAAATTTTATGAGACCTTGGATTTCACGGACTGATTCCCAAGAGTTGTTGAGCTTCTTCCTATTATGCTCCTTAATTTTCTCCTGAAACTCTTGGGCCTTGTTTCGGCGATGCTTCTTGGGCCTGGAAGGAGGAGGGGTATCTTCTCTAACAGGTGGCCTTTGACTAATCGTTTGATAGTGCGCCGTTGTCTTCAGCTATTCATCTCAATCATAGTCCCGACTGTGCCTTGGAGGCATTGTCAGGTCGCCCATGGCAATGGCCCTGTGAATGGGGGAGGATAATGATTCAATGCGTGAGGTAAAGTCAAAAATGGGGAGTACGGGCTCTTTTATGTAGGAGGGACGTCTAGTAGTAGTTTTGAAACGCTTAGACGAAGGTTGAGCTGGAGAAGATGGTGATCCTGCTGCCTGAGGAGTTATGGTCTGATAAGCTTCAGTGTTTGGCAGTTCTTGATGTGATGGTTGATTGGAAGGAGGATTGATGACGACAAAAGTCCTCTTGGTTCGAGCCATGATAAAGGAAATAAGTTAAGATCGGGAGATTTGCTGAAATGATAGTTGCGCGAGTCGCGAAACAGAATTGGAAGTTGCGTTAATCGCACAACGGAATTGATGGTGTGCGGGCAGCGTAACGGTTTGGAGCCTTGCGCAACGAAGGATTGGTTGCGCGGGTTGCGCAGCAAGTGTCAGTTACGGGAGAAGAAAATTTTCGCTAGAGCTCCGCTGAAAAAATCGTGAACTACAAAAATAGATTAAGACTTACTATTTATAGAAAATCGGGCCGAGTACGGTACTCAGGCGTCCGTTGCGCAGTTCGCACAACTAGTTGAAAGAAAAGACAGAAAATTGTGGATTGATCCTGGTTCTTCGATTCAAGGGAAAAAAGAACTAATCAAGGGGGCATCTGTTGGACCATAAAAATCATTATCTGGAGGATGACTGGGAATTAGAAATCAGACACAAAGTAAAGTGAAAGAAGACGAGTTGCGCGGAAGATAAGTTATGCGGGTCGGCAATCAAGAAGATAAGTTCCGCGGGTCGCGCAATCAAGAAGATGGGTTCCGTGGGTCGCGCAATCAAGAAGATAAGTTCCGCGGGTCGTGCAATCAAGGAGATGGGTTCTGCGGGTCGTGCAACCAAGATGATAAGTTCCGTGGGTCGCACGATTAAGAAGACAGTTGCGCGGGTCGTGTAATCAAGGAAGCTATTGGTGCAAAAGTCGAGGATTGGCACGTGTGCGGGGCCTATAAATACCCCTATCCTCCTTTCATTTGTGAGGATTGAAGATTTTGGAAAACTGGAGCAGCGTAAGTGAAGGTAGAGAGTAGAGGCAACGATCAGTTGCGCGGACTGCGCAACAAGGTTATCAGTTGCGCGGACCGTGCAACCAAGATATCCATTGCGCGGCTCGCGCAACCAGTTTATTGGTTGTGCGGGTTGCACAACTGGGTCAGTTAGCCAACTTTGTGTGAAGGTCAAAATGTTAATAGATCTTCAAGCCTCCTTTGAAAAGAGAGATCAGTTGATGAATTCAACATTCCTCCTAAGTATCAGGAGATGACCGAAGTTGCTGAAATGCTGCCAAAATTTCTATCTCCATGGAGATCGGATGATGAATTCAGCAATTCCTCCTAAGTATTAGGAGATGACCGAAATAACGCCGAAATGCTACCGAAATTTACATTGGACCATGACAGTTGCACTTAGGATAATTCTTTTATTCTAAATGATCCACCTTAGAATTAAGGGATGTAGAAAGGATGTAAATGAACTCAATATAATGAAAGTATGATGATTGTTCTAAACACTCTTCTTGTTATGTTTGAATAAGATCAATTCCAAATCAAACATGTTTGTTTCCTTATCGAAACATGGACATGCTGGTATGGGACACCATGGTCGAGCTGTCGGCCTACGCCGGGGCGATGAGGCCACTCGTAGTGACCAGTGATCGACCTTAGCTCGTGAGCCGAATACGGTAGTATGGGATACTGTATTCGAGTTGTCGACCTACGACTAGGTGACGAGCCATTCGTAGTGACCTCGAGCATACTCTGAGACTGTGATGAGGCGACGAGCCATTCCGTAGTAATTAGAGTATAAGCTAGGCCTGCATCGCGGTGACAAGCCCTTTGTAGCGACCTAGAACCTCAACATCATATGAGACTAACTAAGACTGACGACCCTAGAATGGATCATTGTTTGGGAAATGATATAAGGGAGGTACCTTAGCTTCCCAATCCTGCTGTATGAAAAGGTCTAATAAGAACTTATTAATCACGTTCATGCACCACATTGCATGTGCCTTTGGCGTTGGAGTTAAGAACTATGGAAGGGGTCCATGCCGCAACCGTGAGATGAAGTTCGCAGAGGGAGTGTAGGCGAGGCATACATCATTAATACATATCATCCTTATATTAACAAGAGTACTTAGGAATGGTTGATTGCATTGCCTTATCATTACTGCGTGACTGAATTGATAACATGTTAACCTTTGCTTTATAGCTCCACTGAGTTGATCACTCACTCCCACATTCTAGGACGGTGTTTTAAACACCAACCAGACTCTGTCAAACACCAACCAGACTCTGTCTTAGCTGCAGGTGATGGCGATGCCTACGAGGTGAGCCAGATTTCGAGGATGATGAGGAGGTGTTCTTTTATATGCAGTTATCAGGCGGGTTCATGTGAGTCGTGTCCTGATCGACGGGGCTTGCAGGGTTGCTGATTAGATGACATTACACATTTTGTATATTTTGAAACTTTACATGTAAATTATGGACCTTGTAACATGATCATACTCAGGAGACCTACGATTACTTATACGTTTTATATATCTGTCACAGTCTTCCGCTTGATTAACTTAATCATCTCTGGAGTATGATATGCTGTTTTGGTTTAATCTCATCCATGTTTAATATGCTAATACAGACAACATTTAATCATCATTATCTATGTTGCATAAGTGATGCGTTGGAACTTGGGAGTTGAGCTCCTGCTCGACCCTCGATTTTCAGGGCATTACAAGTTGCTATCAGAGCATGATTTGGATCAAACTGGACCTAGGTTATGGTCACACCATGCACACTAACGTACTTTGACCTAGGAGGGTGCGATAAAACGTAGGAACAGGCATAAGATTCCCAGATTCGCCAATCGGCAAAATTAACCAAAAATCGACCTCCGGGATTGGGCCACGACAGTGTCAAGCCCGACTCAATGAGAGTGAGGATGAGACAGAGAGCGAAGAAGAGGAGAGTGATGAAGAAGGAGATGAGATAAGGGAAGAAGGAGAGCAGGAAGAGGAAGAGGAGGCCCAGGACACTGATGAGGGCTCTCCTCCTGCTACACGAGAGCGCTCTGGTGATCGTGCTGCTTTAGAAGCCCGTTTGGCTCAGATCGAGGGGGGTCAGGCTGCCTTGCGACAGGAGATCACGGAACCCGAGCCAAGGTTGAAGAGCATTAGGCCTTAGCAAAATGGAACTTTAGCAAGGTGTCTTGCACCTTGAGGGTTATCTTGTGTTGTCTGCAGGACAAGGGTGCGCCTCCTCCATCACCAGATTCAGACGACTAGTTACATGTGTGGTCGTCTTTTAGTTTGCTTGGTTGTTAGTCTTCCCTTGTACTAGCCTTAGTAGACTTGTTTGGTAGATAGTATGTTTAGTGATTAAGCTTGTTTATGTTAGCTCACATGCATCCTCTGTCATGACTCATGTGAATTTATATCTCGTGTACTATGACAAATTTTGGTGAATGGAATGCATGATGTTTCCTTGAGTTGTAATGTTAATGATGTGTGGATGAATATGTGTGTTTACACCAAAAATCTGACTCGAGTTGCACCCTATGTTGTATATAAGGAATGCCACCTAAGAGCACGCAGAGCTCGACATGTCTCTTACTGGGCCAATCGTTTGACGGGGCACCTCCCCTAATCGATAGCCATACAGACCCCAATTTGGGTCCAATTTACGAGACCGTACCTGATTCTCAGTTGGCCCCTGGCCCCACTGCTGGGCCGACACCTGTGACACCACTTATGACACCTCCTATGATACCACCTGTTACACCGTCAGTTCCTGAGCAGAACCGTACGTCTACCTCGATGCCTCAGATACCACAGTTCGCTCCACCTCCTGATAGGCTGGAGAAGATGTTGCTATTGATGCAGTAGCAGCAGCAAATACAACAACAGCAGCAACAACAGCAGTTTCTGGCCACCATCGCAGGGGTCTTTGCCCAGGGTATGGGTGTGGCTCCGCCTACTCCATTTGTACCCCGTGCTGAGAATGCGAGTGCTAGTGGACATTTTGAGTGATTCTAGCGCTTGCGGCCTCCTACATTTGCGGGTACTCACCAACCCGAGGAGGCCGAGTATTGGTTTGACCGCATCTCTAAGATGCTGAAGTCGCTGCACTGCACTGAGGTAGAGCAGGTTGACCAAGTCACCTTCATGTTTTAGAAGGAGGCTAGCTTATGGTGGGACAGTGTCATTCGGACTATTGTCGTTGGATACGTATGGACGTGGGCAGCTTTTGAGACCCGCTTCCATGAGAAGTATTATCCTCTCACTTATCGACACAAGAAGGAGAGCGAGTTCCTTCGCCTCCGACAGGGAGGGATGACAGTGGCAGAATACGAGAACAGGTTCATAAAGCTGGGCTGATATGTTCCCTTGATATTAGCTGACCAGCTGATGCGAATGCAGCGATTTTCTGAGGGCTTGTGACCCAAGATTCGCTCGAAGATGTGTTGCGTTAGCATACCCACTTATGTTGAGCTAGTGAACATGTCCTTGTGAGCAGAGTAAGATGAGGACAGCTTCTCTAGCACTCGTGTGCCTATGGCCCCGAGGCCTCAACCATATCTACCGAGTCGGTCGTTCCTTGGCAAGAGGCCCCGTGCAGACTCCACCAGCCCCTATGAGATGACTAGACTTGTGGTCCACATACTGCAAGCGTGCGGGCCATGCAGATACTTATTGCTTCACCAGAATGAGGGACAACGACTTTATGCCCCCTCAGAGGGTCAACCGTCAGATGCCACCACCTCTCTCGACTCCACCTCTACGGTCAGCACCAGCACATCCATAATTTTGGCCGCCTGCACCTCGCTTCAAGCCGCCTCAACGGCCTATGGTACCGCAGCCGAACCATCCGCAACAGGCTTGTGTGCACTCACTTGCAGCTGAGGCATTCGAGATAGCACCTACAACACCTATGGCTTTCGAAGTCACAGCTCACATCCAAGGTACTCCAGTCTTCCTATTGGTGGACACCGGATCCACTACCGCCATCATATCATGCACAGCAGTTAAGCAAATAGCATTGGGTACAGCTCCTGCGAAGGGACTGAAGATCCTTACAGCCACTGGGACTTATTCTGACGTTACCAGAATTTACGAGGGTGGCTCGATAGATTTAGGAAGCAGGATGGTGCTAGTTGACCTGATTGTTGCCCCCCTATATCATTACGACGTTATCCTCGGTATGGATTGGCTTACTGAGATGAGAGCAGAGATCGATTGTGAGGCTAAACTGGTGACAGCCCATGGACCTGAGGGCACGGCTTTTACTTTCCCTGTTCAGGTCAGTCACCCTTCCCGTTTGAGTTGTTACGCTTCTCTATTGGAGAGTATTAATGGTCCGACACTTGGGGACACGCCAGTAGTTAATGATTATCAGGATGTGTTCAGGACGATTCCTGGACTACCTCCTCAGCATGAGATCGATTTTACTATTGATCTTGTGCCAGGCGCGACACCCATTTCATTACCGACGTGTCGCATGCCTCCCTGTGAGATGGAGGAACTGAGGAGACAGATCGATGATTTGATGGAGTTGGGCTTCATACGACCGATTGTGTCTCCTTGGAGAGCACCTGTGTTATTTGTGAAGAAGAAGGATGGGTCTCTGCGATTGTGTATTGATTATCACAGGTTGAATCAAGCGACGGTGAAGAACAAGTATCCTCTGCCTAGGATAGATGATCTGTTCGATCAGTTGAAGGGGGCACAGTACTTCTCGAAGATTGACTTAGAGTCATGGTATCACCAGTTGCGCGTCAAGGATCAGGACGTGCAAAAGACGGCTTTCAGGACCAGTTTTGGGCACTATGAGTTCGTTGTGATGTCGTATCGACTCACAAACACACCGGCTGTGTTCATGGACTTGATGAACAGGGTGTTTCGGTCGTTTCTATTTTGATTCGTCATCATGTTTATAGATGACATCCTGATATACTCCAAGAGTCGGGAAGATCACGAGGAACATCTGCGAGCAGTCTTCGATGCGCTCAGGAAGAACCAGTTGTTCGCACAGTACAGGAAGTGCGACTTCTGGAAGGAAGAAGTGAAGTTCCTGGGACACTCGGTGCCCAAGGAAGGCATAGCTATGGACCTTACTAAGGTAGCCATAGTTCAGGACTGGGAGCAGCCCGGTTCAGTTACCGAAGTGAGGAGTTTTCTTGGCTTGGCAGGTTACTATCGACGATTCATTCGGGACTTCTCCAAGATATCCAGACCGTTGTTTCAGTTGACTCGGAAAGATCTTAAGTTCGCCTGGAATGAGAAGGCAGAAGCAGCTTTTAAGGAGCTGAAGGATAGGTTGACATCTTCCCCTATGCTAGTATTGCCAGAGCAAGGGGTCAAGTATATGATATATACAAATGCGTCTTGTGTTGGTTTGGGTTGCGTCCTTATACAGAAGGACAGGGTGATTGCCTACGCTTCGCGACAGTTGAGGAAGCATGAGGAAAATTACCCTACGCATGACTTGGAGTTGGTAGCCATCATCTTTGCATTGAAGTTCTGGAGACATTACCTCTATGGAGAGGAGTTCGAGCTCTTTTGCGACCATAAGACCATTAGGTACATATTCACTCAGAGGGACTTGAATATGAGGCAAAGCCGATGGATGAAAACCTTTAAGGACTTCAAGTTCGAGGTCACCTACCATCTTGGCAAGGCCAACCTTGTGGCAGACGCGTTGAGCTGTAAGAAGACGATAGTGTTTGTGGCTCCGCTGATGATAGCAGAGTGGGACATGGTAGAGTTCATGTGAGTTTTTTAGCAGAAGCTCACTGTAGAGGAGCCGTATGAGAGCGTCGCCCACGTTCGAGTACGACCACTTATTGATGACAGGATCATAGCGGCTCAGAAGGCTGATGAGAGATTGACTGAGATGAGAGAGCAGGTGAGCGACACCGAAGACTCCAAATGGAGGGTTGGTACGGATGGGGGCTTACGTTATCGTGGCCGCCTCTGCCTCCCAAATCTCCATGACTTGAGGAGAGAAGTACTCGAGGCTGCTCAGAATTCGAAGATGGCGATGCATCCTAGTAGTACGAAGATGTATCAAGACATGAGACGCTCGTACTGGTGGGACAACATGAAGGTTTACATAGCAGATTATGTGTCATGTTGTCTCACATGCCAGCAGGTCAAAGGCAGAGCACCGCCGACCTCCTGGACTGCTTCAGCCCATGCCCATAGCAGAATGGAAATGAGACTTCATTTCCATGGATTTCATCTCAGGGCTACCGAAGACAAGGAAGGGACATGATTCCATTTGGGTGATTATGGATAGGTTAACAAAATTGGCCCATATTCTCCCTATTAGAGTTTCGAACTCGGTAGACGACTTGGCCAGACATCAGGGAGATAGTGCGTCTGCATGGAGTTCCTATGGAGATCATGTCAGACTGAGACATGCGATTCACCTCTATTTTCTGGACTCGTATCTAGGAAGCGATGGGTGTGAAGTTGAAGTTCAGTACCGCATTCCACCCACAAATGGATGGGCAGACGGAACAGGTAAATCAGGTGTTGGAAGATATGCTGCGAGCTTGTGTACTAGATTTCAAGGACAGTTGGGATGATTGTCTTCCTTATGCAGAGTTCACCTATAACAACAGCTTCCAGGCGAGTATTGGCATGGCGCCCTATAAGGTGTTGTATGGTTGTCCGTGTAGAGCACCGCATTGCTGGGCAGAGGTTGGTAAGAGAAGTTTAGTTGGCCCCGAGTTAGTACAGGCAACCTCAGAGAAGATTGACATTGTCAGGCGTCGACTTCTGACAGTGCAAAGCAGATAGAAGAGCTACACCGATACGAGGAGGCAACAGTTAGAGTTCGAGGTCGGGGACCACGTGTTTTTGAAAGTTTCCCCCATGAAGGGAGTCCTTCGATTTGGAAGAAAGGGAAAACCTACGCCGAGATTCATTGGCCCATTCCAAATACTGGATCAAGTGAGGGGGGTAGCGTACCACCTTACTTTACCCACACCACTCGCGGGCGTGCACAACATTTTTCATGTATTTATGCTGAAGAAATACGTTCCTGATCCTTTTCACATTATCAAGTGGGAGTAGGTGCAGTTGAGTGAGGACACTACTTATGTACTGCGACCGACGCGTATCTTAGACAGGAAGGAGCAAGTGTTGCGTAGTAAGGTCATTCCGCTGGTGAAGGTATTATGGACGCATCATACTAAGGAAGAGACTACTTGGGAGATAGAGGCAGAGGTCCGTAAGAACTACCCTCAGATTCTCGAGGAGTACGAAAAGGTACTAATTTCGAGGATGAAATTTTTCTTTAAGGGGGGCAGATTGTAACGTCTCGGAAAAATCCGTACAAAGACCCAAGTACCACCTCAGGCAGAAATCACTCAAGACCAAATCCTTTAGAAATTAGATGAAATTAACTAAGTGCTAAATTAAATTACCTGTGAAATTAGCACTGATCACTTTAAATATGAACTGCAAGACCCAAAACTTGCAGAACCATTAACGCTACATTGCCCTAAAATCTAGGATCAATCTCTAAACCCAATTGCTCTCCGGGAGCACATTGAAACTACGTATCGGACCTAGACCGCGCGTCAAAAGTCCGATAACTATGAAACTATATGCTTATGACTGCCTTACTGGGCTTGACAACCATTTCGAAAATCAATTCCTAATGATACCTCGAAACACACAACTTGAGCTTGGAGCGAAGTGTGTGAGAAACGCGAATACCTTTAGGAAATTAACTCAGATTTAAGTAAACTGGGTCGTTCGCTTACGCACCAAATTTAAGGTTTCAGACTGTTGGAATCTTACCCAATTACACCCTCGGATTAGGGAAAATTTCATACACATGTCAGTGTACTTGTGGCCCTGATCAAGTGTAGGTGACCGTTAAACTGAAACTGGTCCGTCGCGGTCGATCTGTAAATCCGATCGGACCGAAAATTTAACTCGACCTAGATCCAATGCCAGGGAGCTTAAGTCCGACCGCATGTAGAAAAAGGGCCTCTAGAAGTGCTCCGTTGGATCGAAACAACCAATATTTGGCTATAACCTAAGTATACCATGGCCCTGGGGCCATTCCCATCACTTTTGGGCCGATATAAGGACCTTAAACCCTCTCTCTCTCAAGTCCTACGAATTTTCAAACCCTGGACAGAGAAGAGAGAAGAAAGAGAAGGAAAGAGAGAGAAAGTGAGGAAGAGAGTTGGAGTTTGTTTTGGGATTCCACCCCCCACTCCATTTGCTTAACTATCACCTCTGTATTGCTATTCCGGTGATTCTGATCCCATTCTTAGGTAAGAAAACCTAACCCTAATCTGTTTCAAATAGTGTAAAGATGAAATAGCTAACCTATTTCATATTGTAGGTTGCCGTTGTGTCGTATATAAAGACTTGGTATACAAACTGAGTTTGATACTTGTTTATTAGCGAAAGGTGCAGATTATAAATGTATAGGTTATGGTTTTCAAGGCTTTCAATGTCAGTTAATGATTTATAATTGATTTGGGTACCATTTCACATATTAAATGAGATATTTTCCCTCGCTTTACAGATATATATATATGAACTATGTTGAGTATAGTGCATTCCATGTGTTTGTTGAAATGTTTGAATGAGTTTAGAATTTGGATTCATGCTTGCCATGATTATCCGTTGTGGATACATGATGGTTGCACGTGTGACAACTCCTTGGTGAAAGGAATTGTCCTAATACATGTTATGGCCAACATACGTCATGTATGTTGAAATGTGTAGCCTAAGTGTTTGTGAAAATGTCTGAATGAGTATGTGAAAAGGCCAAGCTATATGTCCTAGAGGGGGGGGGTGAATAGAACTATGCCAAATTAAAATAAAATCAGGGAATAAAATAAATCAATAGCCTTACAATTATAAATCAATTCACAATGCTGAAATCAAATCACCTTAATAAATAAGTATTGAGAGATTGATACAAATTCAGTTCTAAGGACAACCTTACACCATAATAAACAAGGGATTATGGTAGGACAACCTTATTTCTAGAACGTCTTTTGGATCAAGAACTCAATTTTAATATAAATAAATGAATAGCAAAGAATTGAAATTAAATGCAGAATATAGATCTAATTTATTACAACAATCCCCACACTTGCTTGAAATGTAAATTGTTACAACATTCACATCCACATGTACATTCCACACAATTGAATGATAAAAGATATGAAAATTAAGCAAGCATTCAATCCACAAGACAAAGAGTTATAGTGGTTCGCCGTGTGTACACCAACTGTTTTAACAGCCACACAGAATGCTACTCCACTCCTAATATCCTCACACAGGGGATATTAGCATTCACTATCAAATAGGTTTTCACAGGTTCACCCAAAACCTTTACAATTGTGTCTTTTTCACTTGGGCTTACACAATTCAAAAACCCCTCTTTTCTGAGTTTTCTGGCTCTCCTCAGATAACCAATACAATGAGATTTTTCTGGCTTAATCTCAAACAAAACCAAAAGAAATGAAATTTTATAGAATTGTAAAATACTTGGATTTTTCCTTTTCGTAGCAGCCCGGTAGAACCAATCGGAGTAGATGATTGAATGTCAAAGTTCAATTTCCAATACTCACTTTAATATGGTTCTAGGTTCTAATAGATTTTAGATTTTAACCAGTTGGGCGTAGCTATATTTGATTTTGATTCCAAGAAGAAGGAATAAAGTAATTCCTCTTTTCAAATAAGATTGGAATATAAAAACAAAATCAAATTAAATAAGTTAGCAAAAAGAGAAAGCAATTATGCACAAAATAGCTTAAAAACAAACACAAACTTATCTCATAGTGGAGCCTTGAAAATATTATCAAACTCTGAAATTCGTGTTCAATTTGTAGAAGCAGAAATCGCATCTACGACTGGTCTTAGGAACCTTCGACTGGTCATAGCTCTAACGGATATTTGAAATAAGGAGCGCGATTTTTGAAAGTCGTTCCACGACTGGTCTTAGGGAACCTACGACCGGTCATGGGTCATCTACGACTGGTCGTAGATCTCTACGACTGGTCGTAGGACCATAGAATTGCTTGCTGGACTTTAAGTCATAGACTTACGACTGGTCGTGATCGAGTCGAAGTCACTCCTACGACCGGTCGAAGGACCACCAGGACTGGTCGTAGGTGTGCCAGAAAATTCTGAAAATTCTCAACAACTTAGGACTGGTCGTGGAATTTCTTGGACTGGTCGAGTCAATACCAGGACTGGTCGAACAGAGGCTAGGACTGGTCTTAGAACAGACCAAAAGCCTTTTAAAGATATATTTGAGTTATGTATCCGAAGTGACCTACTCTAAGGTCAACCTAATGGTCATTCAAACCCGAATCATGTCGTATGGACATTGAACTTCGACCATTTAACGAATGTAGACATTTGAACCTTATCAAGCTTGACATCTTGAACTTGTTGTTAGCTTAAAATCTTCATCAGCTTGAAAACTACTTCATGTGTTGCTCTTGAGTTTTGAAGTTGTTTCTTGAGTCTTGAACTTCAACATTTTAGCTTTGAACATTAATAGGATGATGAAGTACACTTTGTATTTCTTGAAGTCATCCAATGTCATGAAGTGTTGATGCAGTGTCTTGAACACATATAAAAAAACCATACAAACACAAGACACAGATAGATGTTTTGACACATCAAAATTTAACAACCAAAGGAGCATGAGACCATAGCACTTACAATCTCCCCTTTTGTTAAATTTGTGACAAAACACCCAAATAACACCCAAATAATAATACTTCCAAGAATAAGAGAAATACAAGCACAACAGGTTCAATAGTGAATCATGACAACAGTTAAATAGACATCATCATAAGCAACATCCAGCTTCCAGCTTACTCCCCCTGAGTAACAGCACATCCAAACTACTCTACAATCTCATAATCATAATCATTAAATCCAACCAAAACTTCACCAAACTTCTCCCTCTTTTTGACACAAAATAACAAAGGAATAAAAAATAAGGGCAAGCTAAGGTTAAGGAAAGAAGGAGTTGGAATATAGATGTAAGAGATAAAAAGTTCGAAGTGCATAGTGCATAATTCATCAAAAGTCAGTCAAGCAAACATAGTGCAGCCATAGAGTAAAGTTAAATACCAATTATTACAGACCAAAATTAAAATTGTCAGTCAGAACCAGAAGATGGAGCAGGATTAGATGGATCACTTTTGTGTAAACCCCTAGCAACACGCCTCATGTATATTTGCGTAAATAAGAAAAAGTTATTTAACACGAAATGAGCCACCTGATCCTGAAGAGAATTCAACCTCATCAAAAAATCGAAAGCTGAAAGTCAGGATCATCAGCCGAGTCTGACTCAAGGTCTTTAAAAATATCATCCATATTTATATCTCAGGAAGATCACCAGCTTCATCTGCATTCCCTGCTTCAGTACCACTGCTACCAACATTCGCTTGGCCATCAACCAATTCTAAATTCATCTTGTTAATATTGGAATTATTAAAAGGGAGATGATGGATGGGTTTCTCTTGAACAGGCATAGCCACGAGCATATGATTGGCTAACCTAGTCATCAGATAACCAAAGGGAATATCCCTATGACCTGGATGGAGACGAAACTGAATAATAGAGTGACAAATTAATGAAGGCAGACAGATTTTCACACCAGAGATGACGGAATGCAAAACACGAACCATGAATGTAGTGAGTTCGGTTTTATTTCCAGAACGCGGATATAGATTTGAGATGAAAATCCTGTGAAGCACTCTGTGTCTGGGTAACAAATACCTTAAAGGAAGTGTATTACCTTTATGAGTCCAGTGAACATCCAGATTACATAAATCCCTAGTAAGCATTCGTCTTTCAGATTCTAAGATTTTATCAGATAATATATGAATCGGAATGCCCTCATCATTGATAGGAATTTCCATAAGGTGAGCTATCAAATGGTGATCCACAGTAAATAAGCCTTCTTGAGTATCAATTTTAAAAGTTAAATTCTCAAGAGAAAAATCACAAATACATGCAACCATGGATTGGGCAATGGACTGGTATGCAGCTCCACCCAATATAAGATGTTATCCCATCCCACAGATTGCAACAGAGGAAGGATACCAAATGGAGCAATGTGATTAATATTAACAGAATGCTCAACTATAACATTGTGCATACGCAAATCCCGAGCATCTGATGGATCATTTTCGGGAGAACGAAGATGACATTGCATAATAGATGCTGATCGAGATGAAGAGGGACCTCGGGTAGTTTTCTTTTTACCCCTAGCATCCATTTTGAAGGGAGGAATCAAGGAAACTATAAGATTCAAGAAAGAAGAAGTGGGGTTTTGATAGAACAAATTTTTTAAGAGAAAACCCCAAACTTGCAATGAAAAAGCAAATAGATTTTACAAGAGTGAAATTTGAAGCACCAATAACAAGAATCTACAAGGAAATTGCAAAAGAACCACTAACCTTGAAGTATCATGAAGGTGGGTTCGACCGGTCGAGGCTAGGCTCGTTGGAGAGACAAAAGGAAATGAAGAAGAAGAGCCAAAATCCCAAAATAAAGTGAATTCACGAGTTTCACGACCGGTCGTGGATGTGCTCGACCGGTCGAAGCACGACCGGTCGTGTACACTCACGACTGGTCGAGTACCGACCAAAATTTACAATTTTTCAAATGATTTCAAAAATTAAGCAAATAAGCCATCAAATATATGTACACTATGATACACCAAAGCATGCAAATTTAATTTAAATTGCATATACCGAGATCAAACGTTAATTTATTAAACCTACTTTTGTCGAGCGGTTTAGTGAAAATGTCCGCAAGTTGAGTCTTGGTTGGAATGTATTCCAAAGATATTGATTTTTCTTCCACTAATTCACGAATGAAATGAAATCTAATGTCAATATGCTTAGTACATGAATGCTGAACTAGATTTTTGAGATATTTATTGCACTGGAATTATCACAATACAAAATCATAGAATCCTGTGTAATTCCTTAATCGCTTAACATGCGTTTCATCCAAACAAGCTGAGTACATGCATTTCCAGCTGCAATGTATTCAGCCTCAGCTGTTGATAGCGATATAGAACTTTGCTTCTTACTAAACCAAGAGACAAGACAATTTTCGATGTAGAAACAACCACCACTGGTTGATTTCCTATCATCAATGTTTCCAGCCCAGTCAGCATCTGAGTACCCGGCTAATTGAACACTAGTCTCATGAGGATACCAAAGACCCAGTTTAGCAGAACTTGCAACATATCACATAATCCGCTTAACAGCAGTTAAGTGTGATTCTTTAGGATTTGACTGATAACGAGCACAAATACCAACACTCAAAGCGATATTTGGTCTACTTGCAATTAAGTAAAGAAAACTACCAATCAAACTACGATACAATTTAGGATCCACATCTTTACCTGTAGAATCTTTTGAGAGTCTCAAAGTTGTACTCATAGGAGTATCAAAATTTTTACCATTTTCAAATCCAAACTTCTTAATTAAGTTCAGAGCAAATTTGGTTTGAGAGATAAAAATTCCATCAGGTTGTTGTTTCACTTGCAACCCTAGGAAATAATTTAATTCCCCAGCCATGCTCATTTCGAACTTAGATTTCATTAAATCTGCAAACTCAACAGTCATGTTAGTACAGGTTGATTCATAAATAATATCATCAACATATATTTGAACCATTAGAATATCATCATTATGTTTCTTAACAAAGAGCGTCTTATCAACACTTCCCATCTGAAAATTATGACTCAGTAAAAACTTAGTTAGTTTTTCGTACCATGCTCTGAGAGCTTGTTTCAGACCATAGAAAGCCTTTTTAAGATGATACACATGATCAGTAAACTTAGGGTCTTCAAACCCTGTAGGTTGTTCAACATATACCTCTTCATGTAAATCACCATTCAAAAAGGCACTCTTACATCCATTTGGTAAATTTTAATTTTCCTAAAGCAAGCAATGGAAAAAAAAGTCTGATTGATTCAAGACGAGCTACAGGGGCAAAGGTTTTATCATAGTCAATACCTTCAATTTGTGTGTACCCCTGTACAACTAGCCTTGCTTTATTTCGAATAATATTTCCAAGTTCATCAGACTTATTTTAGAAAATCCATTTTGTTCCAATAATATGTTTATCTTTAGGTCTAGGAACAAGGTACCAGACATCATTTCTGACAAACTGAATAAGTTCTTCCTGCATAACAATTGTCCAGTTTTCATCAAAAAGTGCTTCTTTCATGTTAACCGGTTCTATCTGGGATGTAAAGCATACGTAGTTACATATGTTCTCTAATTGTCTACGAGTGCGCACACCAGTGAGAGGGTTTCCAAGTATTTGAGAAGTTGGATGATCTTTAACAGTCCTTAATTCAGAATTAGTTTCACTTGATGAAGTTTCTGATTTTTCAAGTAAAAGAATTTCATCATTATCTAAACTAGGGGCAGGTGTATTCAAATGATCGTCAATTACAACATTTATTTACTCTTGAATCATACCAGTCCTGTTGTTCAGAACACGATATGCACGACTATTTAAAGAATATCCTAAAAAGATCCCTTCATCACTTTTAGTGTCGAACTTTCCCAAATTTTCACGGTCACGCAAAATATAGCACTTGCTGCCAAAAGCTCGAAAGTATTTGACAAAAGGCTTTTTCTCAAACCACATTTCATAAGCCGTTTTATTATTAGATTTGTAAATATAAACACGGTTAATAATGTAGCAAGCGGTATTCACTACTTCAGCCCAGAGATTCCTGGGAAGCTTCATGCTATTTAACATAACATTTCACATTTCTTGAAGCACTCTATTTTTCCTCTTGACAATTCCATTTTGTTGAGGAGTCTTAGGTGCAGAGAATTCATGCGATATTCCCTGATCGCTACAGAATTTCTCAAAACTACTATTTTCAAATTCGGATCCATGATCTACGGATCTTACTAACTTGAGAACATTTTTCAGTTTGGATCTGTTTTATAATCTTTTTCACTTCATCAAGGGTTTCTGATTTGTCCCTCAAGAATGAGACCCAAGTGTATCTTGTATAATCATCTACGATAACCAAGATGTATTTTTTGCCACCTCGACTTTCCGTTCTCGTTGGTCCTATAAGATCCATGTGGAGAAGCTCGAGTGGTCTTGTGGTGGTATTGAAGTTCACCTTTTTGTGAGAGCTCCTAGTTTGTTTACCATACTGGCATTCACCACAAATCTTGTCTACTTTTTGCATCTTAGGTAGACCTCTAATTAGTTCTCCTTTGCTCAATCTGTATAAATTTTGGTAGTGTACATGTCCGAGGCGTTTATGTTATAATTCTGTCTCATTGGTATGAACCATGTAGCACGTTTGGTTAGATGAGCTACCATCGCTTACTATATAGCAGTTTTCAGAAGTTCTGCGACCAGTTAATATTACAGAACCCTTTTTGTTTATAATTTCACAGCCTTGATTTGAAAATTTAACACTATGGTTGTTATCGCATATTTGAGATATGCTTAACAGGTTGTGTTTTAAACCCTCAACATAAAAACATCTTTAAATAAGGAAAGGTTATAGAGTTGAACCGTACCTTTGCCAATTATCTTGCAATTGCTACCATCACCAAATGTGACTGACCCATCAGTCATATCTTTAAGATCGGTGAATAGAGCCTTGTCGCCTGTCATATGTCTGGAGCATCCACTATCTAGGTACCATTTTGAATGGCTTGAAGCTTTGAAAGCAGTGTGAGCAACCAAACAGGCAACCTTAGGAACCTATTTCAGAACTATTTTGGGTTTAGGAGAATAGTTGATCTTCTTTTGTTTATAGTTGTAAGAGTGCCCTACTAAGTTAGATTTTAAGAGCTCCTTTAGTAAATCAATTACTTTTCAGCTAGTGGGTTTCTGATCTGATTTTTAAAATTTATATAACTACTTTTAGGTTTTTGAAAAGTTTTTGTATTTAGAAAAAAAAAACTTGACCAATACCTTTTCCTTTTGAGTTAGAAGTCTCTCCTTTCACAAAGTTGGGAGGAGTATTCTTCTGTTTAGGAGATGTATTTTTATCATAGCCCAACCCGGATCGATCACCACATTTTCTTGATCCAGATAATATTTTTCTAATTTTGGATCACCTTGGGCATATCTCCATGTGTCCTTCAAACTCAGAAGAGAAGATACTTCATTTTTAAGTTTCTCATTTTCAGATTTCAAATCTTCAATCAGGGAGGTTTTGAATTCCAAATCACACTTTGATTTTTCAAAACAATCTGAAATTTGAGATTTTTCTAAAACAAGAGTTTCAAAACATCCTTTGAGTTTAAAAAACTTTTCTTTTTGAAGTTTAAGTTTGACAGCAATTTTACAACTTTCTTTATATAAGGCATTATAAGCATCTTGAAGATCTTCTTCATTTTCATGATCACTATCCAAATTTTCTTCACTTGTTGAATCATCGTGATCTAAAAAAGTAAACTTGGCTAGAGTCATAAGGGCTTTAACTTCACTGCCCGACTCGGTTTCAGAATTTTCTGATTCAGAAGATGCTTCAGAATCAAACGATTCATCCCAAGTAGCCAACATACCCTTCCTTCTGGGTATGTCCTTTTTAGGACATTTGTTTGCTAAATGCACATATTCTTGGCAGTTGTAACATTGACTATTTTTCAAAGACATCCAAGTTTTGGACTTAGGTTTAGATCGTTTCTTTTCATTTGCCTTTTAAAAGTCGACCCTTTTCTTGCTTTTAAAAATTTTATAAAATTTTTCGCCAAAAGAGCCATATCATCTTCAGAATTTTCTAAATCTGAGTTTTCTTAAGAAATACTTTTAGAAGATTTTAAAGCTACAGATTTACCTCTAGGAGCTTTAAAACTTAATTCATAGGTTTGTAAAGAACCAACTAGTTCTTCTACCCTCATATTATCCGTATCACGAAGTTCCTGGATCGCGGTTACTTTAGAATTGAACCGTTGAGGAAGTGAGCGTAGTATCTTTGTACACACTTTACTTTCTGAAATTTTATCGCCAAGACCCCACATTGAGTTTACAATGTCATTTAGTCTAGTGTAAAAGTCCATAAACATTTCATTTTCCTTCATATGAATTTCTTCAAATTTGGTTGTGAGGAGTTGGACTTTAGACTTTTTTACAATTGATGTACCCTCGTGTGTCATTTCTAGTATATCCCAGGCTTGCTTTGCAGTATCACAGGATTTAATTCTTTTGAACTCATCCGGTGATAGTGCACAAGTGATTGCATTTAGTGCTTTAGCATTGGCACTATACTCACTTTTCTGAAGGGTGGTCCATAAATAATAATCAGGTACAGACACAGTTTTTGAACCGTCAGATTCAATTACCTCAATGGTAGGAGGGTTCCATTCGGTCACTGTGGCTCGCCACACACTCTCATCCATTGATTTGAGGAAGATCTCATTCTGGCTTTCCAATAGGCATAGTTGGAGCAATTAAATGGTGGAGGCCTAGTGACTGAAAGGCTATCAAAATTTGACATCTTTTTATATAACTTAGATCGTTAGCTCAGGAAATAAATCCAAATAAAAAGCAATAAGAACGAGCTATTAGGCTCTGATACCACTTGAAAAGGCCAAGCTATATGTCTTAGAGGGGGGAAGGTGAATAGGACTATGCCAAATTAAAATAAAATCAGCGAAATAAAATAAATCAATAGCCTTACAATTATAAATCAATTCACAATGCTGAAATCAAATCGCCTTAATAAATAAGTATTGAGAGATTGATACAAATTCAGTTCTAAGGACAACCTTACACCATAATAAACAAGGGCTTATGGTAGGACAACCTTATTTCTAGAACATTTTTTGGATCAAGAACTCAATTTTAATATAAATAAATGAATAGCAAAAAGAATTGAAATTAAATGCAGAATATAGATCTAATTTATTACAACAATCCCCACACTTGCTTGAAATGTAAATTGTTACAACATTCACATCCACATGTACATTCCACACAATTGAATGATAAAAGATATGAAAATTAAGCAAGCATTCAATCCACAAGACAGAGTTATAGTGGTTCGCCTGTGTGTACACCAACTGTCTTTCAACAGCAACACAGAATGCTACTCCACTCCTAATATCCTCACACAGGGGATATTAGCGTTCATTATCAAATAGGTTTTCACAGGTTCACCCAAAACCTTTACAATTGTGTCTTTTTCACTTGGGCTTACACAATTCAAAAACCCCTCTTTTCTGAGTTTTCTGGCTCTCCTCGGATAACCAATACAATGAGATTTTTCTGGCTTAACCTCAAACAAAACCAAAAAAAATGAAATTTTACAGAATTGCCTGGATTTCTTCTATTCGTAGCAGCCCGGTAGAACCAATCGGAGTAGATGATTGAATGTCAAAGTTCAATTTCCAATACTCAGTTTAATATGATTCTAAGTTCTAATAGATTTTAGATTTTAACCAGTTGGGCGTAGCTATATTTGATTTTGATTCCAAGAAGAAGGAATAAAGTAATTCCTCTTTTCAAATAAGATTGGAATATAAAAACAAAATCAAATTAAATAAGCTAGCAAAAAGAGAAAGTAATTATGCACAAAATAGCTTAAAAACAAATACAAACTTATCTCAGAGTTGAGCCTTGAAAATATTATCAAACTCTAAAATTCGTGTTCAATTTATAGAAGTAGAAATTGCATCTACGACTGGTCTTAGGAACCTTCGACTGGTCGTAGCTCTAACGGATATTTGAAATAAGGAGCGTAATTTTTGAAAGTCATTCCACGACAGGTCTTAGGGAACCTACGACCGGTCATGGGTCACCTACGACTGGTCGTAGATCTCTACGACTGGTCGTAGGACCATAGAATTGCTTGCTGGACTTTAAGTCATAGACTTACGACTGGTCGTGATCGAGTCGAAGTCACTCCTACGACAGGTCGAAGGACCACCAGGACTGGTCGTAGGTGTGCCAGAAAATTCTGAAAATTCTCAACAACTTAGGACTGGTCGTGGAATTTCTTGGACTGGTCGAGTCAATACCAGGACTGGTCGAACAGAGGCTAGGACTGGTCTTAGAACAGACCAAAAGCCTTTTAAAGATATATTTGAGTTATGTATCCGAAGTGACCTACTCTAAGGTCAACCTAATGGTCATTCAAACCTGAATCATGTCGTATCGACATTGAACTTCAACCATTTAACGAATGTGGACATTTGAACCTTATCAAGCTTGAGATCTTGAACTTGTTGTAGCTTTAAAATCTTCATCAGCTTGAAAACTACTTCATGCGTTGCTCTTGAGTTTTGAAGTTGTTTCTTGAGTCTTGAACTTCAACATTGTAGCTTTGAACATTGATAGGATGATGAAGTACACTTTGTATTTCTTGAAGTCATCCAATGTCATGAAGTGTTGATGCAGTGTCTTGAACACATATAAAAAAAACCATACAAACACAAGACACAGATAGATGTTTTGACACATCAAAATTTGACAAGCAAAGGAGCATGAGACCATAACACTTAGAGTATGGAACTGGGATTCATTCTTGGCATGATTATCCGTCATGGATACATGATGGTTGCACGTGTGACAACTCCTTGGTGAAAGGAATTGCCCTAATACATGTTATGGCCAACGTACGTCATATATGTCGAAATTTGTAGTCTAAGTGTTTGTGAAAATGTTTGAATGAGTATGGAATTAGGATTCGTGCTTGTCATGATTGTCCGTCATAGATACATGATGGTTGCACATGTGACAACTCCTTGGTGAAAGGAATTGCCCTAATACATGTTATGGCCAACGTACGTCATGTATGTTAAAATGTGTAGTCTAAGTTTTGTGAAAATATCTGAATGAGTATGGAATTGGGATTGGTGCTTGCCATGATTATCTGTCGTGGATACATGATGGTTGCACGTGTGACAACTTCTTGGTGAAAGGAATTGCCCTAATACGTGTTATGGCCAATATACGCCATGTATGTTGAAGTGTGTAGCCTAAGTGTTTGTAAAAATATCTGAACGAGTAAGTATTTGGAAACTTGTACTTTATGAAGGTGTTGAGGAGAGATTCTCAATTTCCTTAGCTATGTGTATAAATCCCTTCATGTAACCTAGATTTAAAACTGTGTGATTTAGTATGAAATACATATGCGCGAAACATGCTTACTTTGTATTTTGTGAAATGCTCAAATGGTTACGTTCTTCGAATCAATTGTTTAATGATAAAATGTCTATCATGTTATTATATTTTGTTTAAATGTGTTTGGGACTACTACATAGTCCAGGCTATCGGTAATAGCTCCCAAACGAGTGGTTGAGCTAGCCTTGCGACAACGGATATGTTCGAGGAATCTGAGTCATATGGAGGTTGCCGACAGTGGTTAGGCCATGTGGAGTGCTTACGCGCTCTATGTCGATCAATTCAACGTACGGTCGTACCAGTCGAGCTTGTCAAGTAACTCAATTGGCCCAATGTATGTTCACCATGTATGGACGCTACTGTTTGAATCTAAGGTACCAACTTACCAATGAAAACCCTGTTAACCTTGGTACCTCAATCCGCTAAGACTCATGAGCTGGACATGGTGGTATGGGACACCGTGGTTGAGCTGTCGGTCTACGCCAGGGCAACGAGCCCACCCGTAGTGACCAGTGAGTGACCTTAGCTCGTGAGCCGAATACGGTGGTATGGGACGCTGTATTCGAGCTGTTGGCCTACGACTAGGTGACGAGCCATTCATAGTGACCTCGAGCATACTCTGAGACTGCGCTGAGGAGACGAGCCTTTTCGTAGCAACTAGAATATAAACTAGGCCTGCATTGTGGTGATGAGCCCTTTGTAGCGACCTAGAACCGCAACATCGTATGAGACTAACTAGGACTGACGACCCTAAAATGGATCATTGTTTGGGTAATGATATAAGAGAGGTACCTTAGCTTCCCAATCCTCTTGTATGAAAAGGTCTAATAAGAACTCGGTAATCATGTTCATGCACTGCATTGCATGTGCCTTTGGCGTTGGAGTTGAGCACTGTGGAAGGGGTGCATGCCGCGACCGTGAGATGAAGTTAACAGAGGGAGTGCAGGCGAGGGCATAGATAATTAATACATATCATCCTTGCATTAACAAGAGTACTTAGGAATGGTTGATTGTATTGCCTTATCATTACTTCGTGACTGAATTGATAACATGTTAACCTTTGCTTTATAGCTCCACTGAGTTGATCATTCACTCCCACATTCTGGGATGGTGTTTTAAACACCAACCAGACTCTGTCTTAGCTGTAAGTGATGGCGATGCCTATGAGGTGGAGATAGATTTCGAGGATGATGAGGAGGCATTATCTTATATGCAATTATCAGGCGGGTTCATGTGAGCTGTGTCCTGATCGATGGGGCTTGCAGGGTTGCTAATTAGATGACATTACACATTTTGTATATTTTGAAACTTTACATGTAAATTATTGACCTAGTAACATGATCATACTCAGGAGACCTACGATTACTTATACGTTTTATATATCTATCACAGTCTTCCGCTTGCTTAACTTAATCGTCTCTGGAGTATGATATGTTATTTTAGTTTAATCTCATTCATGTTTAATGTGCTAACACAGACAACATTTAATCATCATTATCTATGTTGCATAAGTGATGCATTGGAACTCGGGAGTTGAGCTCCTGCTCGACCCCCGATTTTCAGGGCGTTGCATTTTTATTACCCGCTTAGTTTTCATCTTCTTTGAAGATGATGTTTTCTTTTGATTTTCTCCTTAAAGTTGATAAACAAGGGGTGAAAGTGCCCTAGTTTGTCAAGTTACGTGAGTGTTGAGTCAGATTGTCTACAGAGCCTGATAGGAAGATCATTTCAAACGTCTGCCACAACCGGATGTGTGCAAGCTCACCACAGGTAAATTTAAAGCCTCACATCCCTTGTCCAAAAAAACTAAGTGAATAAAACCCTTAAAAATAAGTTAAAAATGCATAGGGTTTTTAGGTGAGAAAACTTCTTCAAAATAGGAAAATCTCTAAGTTATTCTCGCCTTGTCGATTCTATCGAAACACCCTTGATATGATCGACCTGCGCTATCGAGTCCTCGATGCTTCATCGATATGATCGGAAAGAGGACCAAATATGTCCAGTAACTTCACAACATATCTGGACGAATTATCGATGTATCGATACACCTATCGATACCATCGATACTCAAATCTCGAGCCCATCGAAAGTGGCTCGATAAGATTGACAGGAAGATTTCTGGTGCCCCTGTGTTTTAGAGAAAATTTTGAATTTCTTCGATATATCGATGCGCCTTCCGATATGATCTGAAATCAAATATCGATAAGATCGGAAGTCCATCGATGATATCGACCGTGGGCGCGCATTTCTTTCAACAGATATTTCAGGTTGATTTTAACTTTGATCAGGGGCCATTCGAGAAAATAGATATTCATATGTCGATGATATCGAGGCCGAGTCGATTGCATCGAAACTAGACACAAACTGTCCAGCAAGTTTACTTGTAAATCTATTAGATTTATCGATGCATCGACATTGCCTTCGATATCATCGATATATAAATTCTGATGACATTGGCTGACCCTCGATCATATCCTAAAAATCTGAAATATTTCATGTCAAGTCTCTCCCATTTTTCAAGTGTCGATTGATCGAACCTACCATCGATGGAATCAGAGTTCGAAATCCGATGATATTGACAGTGGTTTTGATTCATCGACCAACTGGCAAAAGGTTTTGAAAGCGTATGACTTTGAGTTTGAGTCATCGAGCAGACCATCGATGCTATCGAGAGTATACGCTCGATGATATCGAACCTGCTTGATGATATCGAACTCAGTCATAAATGTGACCGTTTTATATCCGTTGGAACCTTTTGCCTATATATAGAAGACTTGTCTATTGCTGCTGTGAGACAAAGCAGAGAGAGCTTTTGAGTGTTTAACCTTAGATCATATACCTAAAGCCCTTTCTCTCAAGGGAGTTCATCCTCCAATCCACTCTCACCATTGATATTCAATAGAGTGGATTGGGGAATGAACTCCCGCATTCAAGGATCCTCCAGCTACTACCTTAATGGCAAATCATTAAGCTGGGATGCCTTGAATGCTTAGATGATTGAAATCGCTCTATCTTCCTTATAGGAAAATCTTCTGAGAGTAGGATTTCATCATATCCTTGACCCAACCCGTCACCATATATCGGTACATCTTTTGTGTTGTGGTTCAAGGGAGCAGAAGGCTCTTCGTCAATAAGGAGGAGGAGATCTTCGGCATTGTATTTATCAAGACTCATCAACTTATTTGTAAGTATCTAGAGTCCAAGAGGAACCTTTTGATCATTCCTTTGTAGGATTGGGTCTAAGGTGTTTCTCACCATTTAAAGTTCTCAAGGAGGCCTCCGGCGGGAGTATACGTTGTGGGTGCATTATGTGGACCCTTGCTCTGTGGAGAGCATAAACAGTTAAGCCCTTGTAGGGGGCCTCCGTCGGGAGTGTACGTGGTGGGAGCGTTGTGTGGATCCTTGCTCTGTGGAGAGCATAAACATCTGGTTAGGGGTGAACCAGTTAAAACCCTGGGTTTGAGGTGAACCGTGAAAAACTTTCTTAGTGAAATCTGGCACACTCAAGGGTTGAGTGCGTCTACTGGGAGTGGAGTAGACTGATTGTGAAACCACTATAAAAATGACTGTGTTTGAGATTGCTATTTTTTTGAATGTGTGATTTACTTTTATACTTTCATATCTGAATATCTGAGATCACACCTCACACACATACACAGTCATATCCATCATAAACTAGTTTGCATACTATTCACTCCTTAAATAGTTTGTGATTGGATCCTCTACCAGGCTTGGAAGCCAGTAGAGTTACTTTTGAGTAATCCTAATATGAGCTATTGTTAGGATTAGTGCAATAGGATTTAAAATAAATCATAAAAACTCTAAAAAGTCCTATTTACCCCCCTCTAGGACATATTGGCATATTCATACTTCAACTAAAGTGGTCTTCACCGCAATTTCAAGGGGTGCTTTGGATCTTTTGGGTAACTAATCCAGATTTCCATGTTTCATCAATTCTTTGGTCTTCTGATTCAGTTGAGCAACCTAATTTAGTAACTCCTCCATCCTTTTAAGTCATTTTGGGTGGAGTAGGATATTGTCTTCCTTCTTCAGATGTGTTCTTTGAAGAGCTCTTTGACTTTTGTACTACTTTTCCGGTTGTTTTGAATTTTCCTACGTGTTTCAACCCTGAAGTGAAGTGGGACTTACCAAAGGTTAAGCATTCAAATTTGTAATGTCCCAAATTCCACACGCATGACAAGTAGGAGTGTTTCTTGTGTTGCTTCCTGAGGCAACAAATTTATTCACAGCTGATGCAAGAGAAAGGCTTGATTTGTACGATTCATAACCTAGGCCTCTCTTATCCCTAATGTTTCTTCCTAACCCTATAAGTCTTTCTAGTTTTTCATTGCTATAGGAAAAATTGTGACTAAGTTTATCTAAATATTTAGATTTCTCTACGTCTACTTTCATATTATGATTTTCAGAGTTTAGATGTGAGTTTTCTTATTTAAGTTTCTCATTTTCAGATTCTAAATTACTTATTTATATGTTTAATTTTTTTTTTTTTTTTGAAACATGACATGTTGTAGTCCTTTCGAGCTTGTCATTGTCCACATGGTATTGTTGAAGATCATTGATTAAGTGAGTATTTGTGGCTAATGCTTTAACAAGATCTTCTTGCAATCTTTTGTTCTTATTTTCAACAACGCCAAGCTTTTTAAGGACATTGATGTTGTGATTATAGAGTTGATCATATGCATCGTTTATGTTTTCTTCTTCTTCAGCTCTAAGATGAGTGCCTTGTTGATTTCTTGTTCATCTATATTCTTACTGTCAGTTCAATTTGGAATGACATTAATATTGTAGGCCATGACATTTTCCTCTCCTTTGGACATAATTCCTACTTCAGTTTAGGATCTCCCTCTAGGTCGTTAAACCCTTCAAGAGGAACCTGCTTTGATACTAATTGAAATTGTGGTAGAACCGCCATTACTGAAGTATGGAAGTATGTCCAAGTCTCCTAGAGGGGGTGAATAAGAATTTTTAAAATTTATTTTCTTATAACAACAAACACCGCCTAACTTTAAACAAAAGAGTAAGACAAAGTAACTCTATGTCTTCCAAGCCAATAGAGGGTCCAAACACATAGATTTACACAAGATTTACATGTGAAGAAACAAGCCTATAAGAATAGTGTATATGATAGTGTGTGGGATGTGATTCCTATCAATACTTATACATTTACTAAATTATGCATCATAGTAATAATTTGATAGACATAAGCATAATTAGATTAATGCACAAAAAATAATCTCAAATACAATCATATATAGTGGTTCGGCTACTTGCCTACTCCACTCACTGTGGACGCACTCTCCTAGAGTGTACTGGATTTCACTATCCAATGATTTTAAATCAGGTTAACCATGAACCTTCACAACCTACATAAAGTTAGCTAAGGGACCTATACAAGGTTGCCTTAGGTGCCTACACAAGGTGACGAGTCCTACACAAGGACACAACTAGGAGCCTACACAAGGCAACCCATGCCTACACAAGGCAACATGTCCTTTACAAGGACAACATATCCTACACAAGGACAACATATTCTCCCATTAGAGGCTTACAAAGAAGTCTTGGCGAGTTTGTCACTCAAACTCTGAATCCCAATCCTATACAAGGAAAAGGCTTCAGACTCAATGGACTTCCTTATACTTACAGATAAGTGAGTGAGCCCCTTTCTCGCACATTCTGAAGATCTTCAATATTTACGAAGAGTCTTCAGCTCCCTTGAACAACAATCGCTTCTGATGCTTCGATCAATGCTCTGAGGTTGTGAGGTTTAGGGTTTGGTTGTTCTTCTCTATTTAGATAATATGATTTAAACACATAGAGAAGGTTCCCTTGAGCTATTCATTCAAGAGTTCCAACACAAGGATTTTCTTATGATGAGGGCTGTTGGAAACTCATTGAATGCTAGAGTTCATAATTCAATCCAAGCAATGAAGATGTGAGTAAATGCTTATGCCTAGGATTGAATGATGAACTCTAATGGGAAAGTGGGAATGAGGAAGAGGGTATTAACTCTTGAAGCAACTCTCTCAAACTCTCTTAAATTCTAGCTCATTTTACAAGAAGCAAACCAAGTGTATTTATAAAGTTGAAATTCCAACGGTAAAAAAAATGGGCAGAAATCTGTCATTGTGGATGTTATTGAGTAGTCTTCGATTCCATCAAATTTTGAATTTCAATGTTATTGAGCCTACTTCCATTGCTTCGATTTCCTACACATATATATTCATTTTCGTGTAGAACAGATTCTACTCAATTTTATCAAGAACCCTTCAATTCTATCGATGTGCACTTCGATGTAATCGAGAGGTAATTCGATCCTATTGGATTCCCTTCAAAAAATTACCTTTGGTTGCTGGATGATTTAGTCCCAATATTCGATACTATCGATCATCATTCGTTGCTATCAAATTTTGAAGTTCGATGCAGTCGAATGGTCTTTGATGTAATTGAAAAGATGAATATACCTGAATGGCTTGTTGGACAAAATGTTCATGATCTTCGATGTAATCGAGTAGCCTTTGATTCTATCGAGAACTTACTCTCGATGTGATTGAGGGTGACTTGATTATATCGATGAACACTTAGAGAATGTTTTCTGTGTAAAGGGAGTGTCCTAAGTCGATGTCATCGAATATAATTCGATTCTATTGAAATTTGAATTTTGATATCATCGAACTCTATTCGATATAATCGATATTTCTTAGCAAATGATTATTTTGTTGCTGGACAGAACGGGCCTTTTTCTAGATGCAATCGAACCATGTTCAATAGAATCGAAAATGTCTTCGATTGCAAATCAATGCAATCAATTTCTCCTGTATAGTTTATGTTTTACTCCTCTAACATTCTAAGTGTTCAACACTTAAGCTTACCAAAGATGATTTTCAATGTATGAAAGGTAAAACTAAGTTAATTTGGGTCATATACCTCAAGGGTTTAGTTAGGGAAGTGAGGCTTCATTTACCTGTTTGGAGCACTCCAGCTTCTTCCCAGTTGAGGTCTTTATCTTGTAATCTTCATTTTAGGGCTCACTTAAAAACTGAGTCAACACTCACGTAATTTGACAAAGCAAGGCACTTTTATTCCGATCATGTTCTTTTTTGCCTTGAGATGTTTAATCTTCCCTGAGACGCTTGATCGAATCGATAAAGGTTCTTCATTAGTTGTTGAAGAGCATCTTCATGAGTGCTTATGTTCCTTTCAGGATTACGAAATTTGAAAAACCTAATTAAGCTTAAGTATAAGGACTTACATATACAAATTGAGTAAAGCGCTCTACGGCCTTAAACAAGCACCCCGTGCGTGGTATGACCGCTTGACGCAATTTTTGTTAGACTAGCATTTTGGTAGGGGGAGTGTTGATAAAACACTATCCACACAAAAAGTCAAGAATGCCTTACTAATTGCCCAAATTTATGTGGATGACATTGTATTTGGATCCACTTGTGAAAATACTGCTCATGAATTCTCTGAATTAATGAAATCTAAATTTGAAATGAGTTTAATGGGTGAAATCAACTTCTTTTTGGGATTACAAGTGAAACATTTGCAAAATGGGATTTTTGTGTGCTAGTCCAAGTATGTTAAAGAATCGGTAAAAAATTTGGCCTTGAGTCTAGACACACTCATCACACTCCCATGAGCACCACACTCAAGCTTTCTAAGAATACAAATGGAAGAGTGTGGATCAACACTTGTATCTAAGTATGATTGGGAGTTTACTATACCTAACCGCGAGTCGGCCAGATATTTCATTTAGCATTGGTGCATGTGCTAGATTTCAAGCTAGTCCCAAAGAATCACACTTAACCGCGGTCAAAAGGATTATAAAATATGTGGCTGGGACTACATATTTTGGCTTATGGTACCCGTTTGACACATCTACCATCATTGTCGAGTATTCAGAAGCTAATTGGGCTGGAAACATAAATGATCGCAAATCAACTAGCGGTGGTTGTTTCTACATTGACATCTACCTTGTATCTTAGAATAATAAGTAACAAAACTCCATCTCTTTGTTTATTGCCGAGGCTGAATACATTGTAGCCGGCAGTTGTTGCACTCAGCTTCTTTGGATGAAGCAGATGTTGGTGGATTATGGCATTGATCAAAATACAATGAAACTATTTTGTGATAACACTAGTCCCATCAATATTTCAAAAAATCCAGTGCAACATTCTAGAACAAAGCACATTGATATCCGACATCATTTTCTACAAGAACTAGTGGAAGAAAAAAATAATTGTGTCGGATTATGTATCTATAGAGTGACAACTTGCAGACATATTAACAAAGCTGTTGGATACTAATAGATTTGGGGACCTCCAAAAATCTATTGGGGTATGTGCGATCTTACACTTTTATGGTCCATGAGTTCTTAATGTTATATTCGATGATTTTAGGCCCCATTACTCTTTTTGAACATATGTGTATTTGTTAAATCTTTTTCTCATTTTGTGAATTATGATTGGGTGTACAAATAAGTAATTTATTGGTAAATATTTATGTACATCTTAGAGTATGTAACGCCCTGAAAATCGGGGGTCGAGCATAAACTCAGCTCCCGAGTTCCAGAACATCACTTATGCAACAAAATGAATGATGATTGAATGTTGACTGTATTCGTGCATTGAACATGAGTGAGATTAAGCCAAAACAACATATCATACTCCAGAGACAGTTAAGTTTGCAAGCGGAAGAGTGTGATAGATAGATAAAATATATAACTTATGATGAGTCTCCAGAGTGTGATAACATTACCAGGTTATATAAATACAAGTGCAGTTCTAAAATGTACCAAATGTGAGGAAGTGTAATGCCTCCAATCCCATGTACCATAGCCCCGTCAATACAATATCAGGTCTTCATTGACCTGCCAGAGAGATACAGATAGGAGAATCCTCCTATCATCATAGAAGTAGTCCGGCTCTGCTTCACAAGCATCACCACCACCTGAAACTCAACAAATCTGGTGGGTGTTCGGAACAACGTCCCGTAACGTGGGAGTGAGTGATCAACTCAGTGGAACAGTAAAGCATAGGTTAACATGTTATCAATTCAATCAAGCAGTAATGATAAAGCAGTACAAATCAAACAATTCTAACTACTCTTATTAAATGCAAGAATGAAATGACATGATGCTGTATGCCCTTGCCAAACCACCCTCAAGCGACATCATCTTACGTTCGCGAATGCTTACTCCCTCAGTGCGCCACATCTACAAAGCACATGCGGTGCGATGATGCTCATGATTACCAAGTTTTTATTAGTCCATTTCAAACAGCAGTATTAGGAAACTAAGGTACCTCCCTTGTATCATTCCCAAACATGATCCATTCTAGGGTCGTCAATCCTAGTTATTCTCATACGATGTTATAGTTTGAGAAACGTAGTGAAGGCATCGCAAAGGGCTCGTCACCCGTCAGCGCGGATACAGATCTCACCGTATGCGGCTCAATTGCTGGCCGTCAGCTTGAGTACAGGTCTCACCGTACTCGGCTCAATCACTAGCCGTCAGCTCAAGTACAGGTCTCACCGTACTTGGCTCAACTCACACTCTAGTTGCTGTGAAAGACTCGTGGCCAATCACAGACCCTTGGAGTGTACTCGATGATACCACGGAGGACTCGTC